>CM035092.1:33092858-33612351 GCA_020205505.1 Panax japonicus
TGAACACGAGACATACTTGGCGGTAAGGCGAGTCTATAGGCCACAGCTCCTACTCGATCAAGGATTACAAATGGGCCAATGAATCGAGGATTGAGCTTTCCTCTCTTTTCAAATCTCATAACTCCTTTCCATGGAGAAACACATAACAACACATGATCTCCAATATTGAATTCCACGTCCTTTAGATGAAAATCAGCATAACTCTTTTGTCGAACTTGTGAGGTTTTTATACATTGTCGGATCGTTTGAATCTTTTTCGTAGTCATACGTACCAACTCTGGTCCCAACAATGTTTCTTATCCTACCTCATCCCAGCATACTAGAGAACAACACTTTCTTCCATACAATGCCTCAAATGCAGCCATGCCAATACTTGTTTGATAACTGTTGTTGTAGGTAAACTCCACCAATGGTAAGAACTGGTCCCAACTTCCTTTGAAGTCAAGGAAACAGAGTCTTAATAAATCCTCAAGAGTTTGAATAGTCCTCTCTGATTGTCCGTCCGTTTGAGGATGATACGCCGAACTAAATCGTAAATCCGTGCCCATAGCTTTTTACAAACTAACCCAAAATCTTGAAGTGAATCTTGGGTCTTGATCGGAAACTATGGATACTGGCATACCATACAATCTTAAAATCTCGCTTATGTACATACGAGCAAGACGTTCAAGTGTATAAGTTTCTCGTATCGGTAAGAAATGAGCAGACTTGGTCAATCTATCAACAATGACCCAAATTGAATATATGCCTTGAGAAACCTTGGGAAGACCAGTAACGAAATCCATGGTAATGTGCTCCCACTTCCATTCTGAAATTTCGAGTGGTTGCACTGGACCTTTTGGTACTTGATGCTCCGCCTTGACTCGTTGACAAGTTAGACACCTCGAGATAAACTCCGCTATCTCTCTCTTCATATTTCTCCACTAAAATGTATGTCGAAGATCACGATAAATTTTGGTACTCCCAGGATGGATTGCAAACGGTGTGTTGTGTGTCTCCATCATAATTTTATACTTCAAGTCAAAATCGTTAGGAACACAAAGTCTGGAGTTGAATCGAAGTATTCCTTTTTCATCGATTCTTGCTTCCGGAATAGCACCTTCTTGCACTTTCTTCTTCATACGCATTAGCTCCAGGTCTGTAGCTTGAGCAGCTTTAACTTTATAGATTAAAGTCGGTTCTACTCGTATATTCGCCATCAACACATTGGTCCTAGGAGTCTTTAACACTATCTCCATCCTTTGTAAGTCATACAAAATGGGCCTTTGCGTTGACAATATCGCACTCGTACCCGCATATGATATTCTACTCAATGCATCAGCTATTACATTCGCTTTTCCAGGATGGTATTGAATGGTATGATCATAATCTTTCAACAGCTCAAGCCATCGTCTTTGCCACATGTTACGTTCCTTTTGAGTGAAGAAATATTTGAGGCTTTTATGATCCATATAAATCTCCACCTTCTCTTCATACAGGTAATGCCTCCAAATCTTAAGCGTAAAAACGACAACTGCCAACTCTAGATCATAAGTAGGATAATTTCTCTCATATTCTTTGAGTTATCGTGAGGCATAGGCTATGACTTTCCCATGTTGCATGAGAACACATGCTAAACCTTTGCCTGAAGCATCACTGTAGATGACAAATCCCTCCGAAATAGATGGTATTGTCAGAACAGGTGCTGAAATGAGTCGCCTCTTGAGTTCTTGAAAACTCTTCTCATATTCCTAGCTCCAACTGAATTTTGTATCTTTTCGAATCAGCTGAGTTAATGGAGTAGCGATTCGAGAAAATCCTTCCATGAATCTCTGATAATAACTAGCTAAGCCCAGAAAGCTACGTACTTCGGTCACTACCTTGGGTTGCTCCCAGCTTTGAATTGCTTCAATCTTTGCTGGGCAACAAATATTCCATGATTTGATATCACGTGCCCAAGGAATGCTACTTCCTCAAGCCAAAACTCGCACTTTTTCAACTTGGCATAAAGCTTGTTTTCACGTAGCTTTTGGAGTATCAACCTCAAGTGTTGCTCATGATCTTCACGGTTTTTGGAGTAAATAAGGATGTCATCAATAAAGACGACCACAAAGTAATCCAAATATTCCTTGAATACTCGGTTCATCATATCCATGAAGGCAGCAGGAGCATTAGTCAATCCAAAAGACATGAATAGGAATTCATAATGCCCGTACCGAGTTCTGAAAGCAGTCTTTGGGATGTCATCAGTTTTAATCTTTAACTGATGATATCCGGAACGAAGATCGATCTTTGAAAAGAATTTGGCGCCTTGCAACTAGTCAAACAGGTCATCAATACGAGGTAACGGGTACCTATTTTTGATGGTGACATGATTCAACTCTCGATAATCAATACAAAGTCACATACTTCCATCTTTCTTCTTCACGAATAGAACAGGAGCACCCCAAGGAGACGTACTAGGATGAATGAAACCGATGTCTAAAAATTCCTGTAGTTAGGTTTTTAACTCCTGAAGTTCAATAGGAGCCATTCGATATGGGGCTTTGGAAATGGGTTTTGTACCGGATTCAAGGTCGATACAAAAATTAATTTCACGCTCTGGGGGTAGGCCAGGAAGTTCTTCAGGGAATACGTCAGGAAATTTATTAACACTAGCAATATCATTCAAGACTGACGTATTTTTGTTTAAATCTGTGACATGAGCTAAGAAAGCTTGACATCCGTTTTTCAATAAACAAATAGCTATATGGCATGAGATGACAGTGATTGACTTTAATGGTTTAGTTACTTGAATTCGCATAATAGGTTGGTTAGGAATATGAAAGCTAACAACCTTACGAAAATAATCAATTTTAGTATGATGAGTAATCAACCAATCAATTCCTAAAATCACATCGAATGCAAGTATTTTTAAAGAAATAAGATCGATAGGTAATGTGCGGTTACCGATTTGAATTAAACAAGACTTATAAATAGTGGATGTAATGAAGGTTTCTCCCAACGGAGTTTTAACAGATAAATCAAAGTCTAATTTCTCTGGAGTCAAATTTAAACGTTGAGCGCAAGTAGGAGAAATAAAAGAATGGGTATAACCGGTATCAAATAAGGTATATACTTCGCTAGAGTTTATGATTAGCTTACCCGTGATCACCTCGTTCAGGTTCCTTGCTTTTTGGGAGGTTACGACAAACGCTCTCCCTTGAACTATCAATTTTGTCTTGTATGGGAAGGCCTTTGAGGCCTCCATCCCAGCTGGACTTGACTTTGGTGCATGACAAAATAGGGCTAGGTGACCTTCTCTTCCATAATTATAGCATGCTTTGGACTGGTGCGTACAGTTTGGACTGATGTGTCCCTCCCCTCCGCATTTATAACATACGACCGGTGGTCGTTCTCCTTCCTTAAAAATAGGTGCTGGTGCTGATGTCTTTCCATCATTATTAAATCTCCTCTTCTTGAAAATTCCACTTCTATTATCTTGGCCATGATTACCACCGGAGTGGTTAACATTTCTGGCATGTTGATTCCCTCCACGTTTGTTATCAACGCTTTGATGACTGCTACCATTAGTATTATCAACTTGTCGGCTGCTCTCTCTTGGTTGGGTTGACTCATTATCGCGCTCCAATAAATGAGCCCTATTTATAACATCTGAATACAAACAAAGTTTGTGAGAAATGAGGTATTGACGTATTTCGGGTCTCAAACCTCATTGAAACATTCGCGTCATTCTCTCCTCATTATCAACCAAATGGGATGCGAACCGGGATAACTCGGCAAACTTAGCCTCATACTGCGATACGACCATATTGTTTTGCTCCAACTTGATAAACTCCACCTCCTTCATGCGATGAATACTTTCGATAAAGTACTTGTCATTGAACAGCTCTAGGAACTTCTCCCAAGACATTTTGAGTGCGGCAGGCTGGGTACGCTTTACTGATTCCCACCAGTAATCTACTTCTCCTCTCAATATGAAGGTGGTAAAAGGAACCTTTTGCTCCTCGGAGCATCCCAAGACATCAAATATCTTGGTGATCTGCTTTATCCACGTCTCCGCCTTAAGTGGTTTTGGCTCTCCCCAAAACTCCGATGGTCCTAGCTCCTTGAATTGTTTAGCGGTGACCATCTGTGAGTTGCCAGTGTGTCCACCTACATTTTGAACAGGAGCCGCTCTCGCCTGATGTTGCATGAATTGCATAAAGCCTCTGAACATCCCATCGTTCATCATTTGATCAGTGTTATTGTTTACCTGAGGATTATTGTCTTCCTATTGCACATTATCCTGGATATTGATCGTTGGTGACTCAACGGTCTCATGTGCTTCATTACTTATCTCGACATTTTTAGATGCCATTTTCAAACACTGGCACAAAACAACGGTTAATTAACAAGCCACATATTATCCCTATACTCTGACCGACCAATTAAATACCAAATAAACTTAGGTAGGTCATACTAGCGAAGGAATTCCCCGTCTCTCCCCTCCTAGTTCTTGTCTCACATCTTAGCTAGGGATCATATCCCTAAGCTTTAATACCAACTGTGACGCCCCCAAAATAGGTATACATCACCCATCTTGGGTCGCCAAATACATGGTACAGAATACAAATACAAACTTAACTATACAACAAGAGCTGAGAGTTTTTACACGAATATTGTCTTCTAGACAATATCCAAACTCAAATGGAGTCCTCATTACATTTATTGGCACACTATTTTATAGTATAGTGAGGACTACTATAACACTATCTTGGGCCATCACTCCGTTCCCCAACTAGTTCCGGCTACGTTCTCATTTCCTGAAGAGAACAATGGAAGTAAAAGGGTGAGCTCAACTAGCCCAGTAAGAAATATTATGACTAAGATAATGCAGAATAAGTTATCATTAGCCTTCAACAATGTTAAGCTGATAGAATATAATAGACAAAAAGTTTAACTGCAGCGGAACAAGCAATCCATTAGAACAGTTAAGTAGAGCATGATATCTACTATCTTCTATGATTTAAAAAGTTTATCATTAACTTTATCATTGGGACTCAGCTTAATAAATAAATCACATCATCGAATCATCCCAACACTACGGGCAAAGGATATTCATTAGTATCACGTCCACAAATTATTCTTGCACTACGGGCCAAGAATTTTTGTATAATCATGAATGGTCATGACTATACCGAATTATCCCTAGTCATAATCATACCAATCAACAGTCCATCTATGCATGTAAGCCAAAGATGACTTTCATCATAATATAAACATGAGGATGATGACAATGATATAAGAATTCAATTAAAAGAAAGCAAAGGATAATTTTTTAAAGATTTATAATTTAATTTATCCAGAATTCAATAATGTCCAAATTTTTAACATGATACTGTTTTGTGGAGTAAAATTCAAGAATAATATCCATGTATCAAAAATAATTTGGACAGAAAAGAAATAAATTTTTCGGTGAATAGTATCCCGTGAATAGTACCATGTGAATAGTACTTTGGGATAGTATCCCATGAATAGTAACCCGACATGAAAAGTGCCCCAAATACCCGAGTGAATAATATTTGAGTGAATAGTAACTCATAAATAGTATTCTGGCATAAAAAGTGCCCTGAATACCCGAGTGAATAATATTATAGTGAATAGTAACTGGGTGAATAGTAACCCATGAATAGTACCCTGTGAATAGTACTTCGGGTGAAAATATTGATATTTAATAAGAAAGTTCATATCAATATTCCAATAAAGTGATACTGGATGAAGCGAAAAACTCAAGGATATTCCACTAATTTCAAAGATTATAAAAGCAATACTTACCATAGTAAGTTTAGATTTAAGAATATGAAAAGAATTAACATACAAAAACTGAAAATAGATTTTCACCTGTCATCCGGTACGTAATCCGCTTAGACAGATTATTCCGACATACTAAAGGATGAATACAAAAAATAGTATTCCTTACGAATATGAAAAAAATAATACCATTTACCTTAGTAGAAAGCTGGATACTGCAAAAGTGAAGTAGCGGAATACTCTTCTTCTTGCTCTCTATAGTTTCTCTCTCTATAGTGTCTCTTGTGAATCTCATTGAATTGGTGAGAATGAAAAAAAGAATTAAGCTTCTATTTATAGGAGAATGGACTAAATAGTAACTAATTCATGAACGGTCCAGATTGATTCACTATTAGAACGGACGGTCCATATTGATTACTATTAAAACCACAACCGACGGTCCAGATTGATTTACTTTTAAAACCACCACCGACGGTCCAGATTGATTTACTTTTAAAACCACCACTGACGGTCTAGATTGATTTACTTTTAAAACCACCATCAACGGTTCAGATTGATTTACTATTAAAACCACCACCAATGGTCCAGATTGATTTAACTTATTACACTTTAATACCCCTAAAGTTTTCTAAGTTTGCATTTTCCCCTCTAACTTTTATAATTCACTTATCTTCAATAAACACATTCTTAATACTTTAACAATTATTTATCATTAATATTATAACTAACAATATTTAATAACCAGATCGTTCCCAGGAAAGTGGGGGCTTTCCAATAAAAATTTCTCCATATTGGCGCGCAATTAGGTGGCCAAACCTCTCATCGATAGAACTTTCTAAATATTGTCAATATTGCAAATAATAATATAAATAAATTTGTTGTCTCAATTATTGATTTAATAATATAAAATATTATGCAGATGATATTGTGACAATAATTGAATCAAATAACGTGAGATAACATGCAACAATTACTGTAACAATAATTGAGTATAACTAAGTGACTTCTCATGTAAGCATCAATAATCAATATCGTGTGCTACTATGCAACCACGCGTATTACTGTACTTTTACCACCGAGTAGTTCCACAGTTTAACGGTAAAACTTTTGCCGTTATTTTTATAAAAAGATATATCTGTCGTTTTCTAACTACGACAATACTTCCGTTGTAGGGTCCACCAATAATTGTGTCGTCGTACAAATATTCCCTGTTAAAACGAATATTCTTCGACCAATCGATTATTCACTGACGCAACGAATATTTTATATCAACTTGCTTACTTTGCAAAATTTTCCAAATATTACCCACAATTATAACATTATATCATATCCACACCATAATATTCAAAATTATATTTCGAGAAAAATTATTCTTTATTCAAAAAAAAGTTGGGGTCTTACAGTATCACTCAGATTCTTCATGGAGCTATAACTATCAAGACCAATACTACGCTCCAAATCCAACATACATGTCGGACTTCTCATATCCACCTCCAATGCAACAAGAAAAAAATTTAAAGTTGAAGGAATTCATGTCAAAGATCATAGTAGATTAGGAAGAGATGATGATGATTCAGGAGTTATCAAGCCAAAATCTTAATAGACAGATGGAACAACTCATTAATCCCTCAATGAATGGTCCTCAATACATGGATTTCGAAACTTAAAAAGATAATTCAAGACTAGAGGATTGGTGGTTCAAGTTTATAGCGTCAACTGATGAGAAGAGGATTGAGCAAGAGATGTCAATTCGAAATCTTTAGAATCAGATGGATCAAATGTTCGAAGCCTTGAACAATTGTCCTCAAAACAATTGGTGTTATGACATGGATGATGAAACTAAAGGAGAGCCAGAAGTGTACATGCCACTAGATGAAATGAAAGAAGTGGACATTGAGGAGAAAATTGGGGATATGGAAAATGAAGAATATGAGCTGACTTTTATAATACCCCAAGTGCCTTCTCAGCCAGATTTAAAAAATCCAGTGAATTTTGCACACCCATGTCCCCTTGGTAGTCACACCAAAAGCAAAGATCTTTATGATAATAAGGCATTTTACAAACTATGGTGGTCTAAGGAAGAGAAAATATAAGAAGAAAAGCCTGTTGTATTTTTCATGACTTGATGCAAAAATCTATTCACAAATACAAAGGACGAAGCACTTAGCTATGCAATGGAAATGGGAACATCATGTACAAGAAATATGCTAGGTGGCTTTAATTCAAAGACTCTCACGAAGGGGAACCTCCCAATGCACACTACAGTTCTAATGGATGGAGTGTTCCTAGCTTATCATAGAGGAATCAGATAGCGATGTCAAGAAAAGAGTCCAGCTAACGGACTATAAATCGAGCGCTCGATGGGAGGCACCCCATTAAATCTCTCTATCCCTATTCGTTTAATTGTCCATTACCTACATTCTATCACTTTCCTTCCCATTTGTTTAATTCTTACTACTTTGATTAATAAGTTCATTATTAATATAGTTAATTAAATTTTGGTAGCAAGTGTTTGTTAGGATTAAATAAGGTTTGATAGTTCATTTTGATCCTTTCCAGGAATAATCAATTGGGCTGCAGTGGGAAAATTAAAAACACCAGGCCATATCATTACAAAACAAAAAAATTGGAAATAATTAATCAGAACCGGGGCTGAGGGCAGCGCAGCTGCGCCCATGCGTAGGCCAAAACTGGCACATCTGCTCCTCATGATAGAGTAGAATATGACACAGCGTAGCTACACCCCCCACCTCTAAGTCAAAATTGGCGCAGTTGTGCCCTGGCCTGAAGCCCGTTTTAAAAAAAAATATAAGGAACCGGATCAACACATATCAGCCATCTCATTCAAACTCTTGACTTTCTCTTTCTCTCAAAATCGAGCACCACAGAGCTACAAATAACAACTTCCCTCTCTTCGAAATCCAATCTAAGCACCTATAACCTTCATATTGCATCCCACCACCACTCTCTCTCTCTCTCCACCATAAACCCTAGTTTTTTCACTGCTTAAGCAAGTCCCGAATTATTGACAATAGTGAAGGAGATTTTGGTTTTGCACATAATCTATTTTATCAAAGTTCAAAGAGTGGTTAGGGTTCCTCTTGCCAGTACATTCATCATTCACCTTGCTCAAATAATGGCACCCAAAAGAATTCAAACCCCATCTCCATCGTCTAGCAGTGAACATGAGGGAGAAGGCAATAGCAGAGACATTTTGGACACTTCTAGGTTTGTGAACCTCTCTACCCAACACTATTATTTGGATGTCTTAGTAGGCAAATCGTTCATACCAGATAGGGGTTTCAAGCCTTGAAGAGAAGATGGGAAACTGAAGGAGCAAATTTTGGCACATGGATGGGCTCTAGTGGTAGCCAAGCTAGTGGCTGCCCCAAAGACATTAGTGAGAGATTTCTATGCCAATACTCGAGAAACACAGAATGGCATTTCATATGTGTGAGGGAAGAAAGTACAGTACACTAAGCAAGCAATCAATGAACTCTTTCATGTCGACACTCTGCCATCTGGTTCTGCAAATTGGGCAGAATCATAGAGATTTAAAACTGATTTGGATAAGCTGATTAAGGAGCTGTGCAAACCGGGCAAAAAATGGACAACAAAAGCTAGAACAAATAGAAAGGTGCACTTCCCACAGACCACGTTGAGTCAATATGCAAAGGCGTAGAACAGCTTCATTTGCATGATCATACTCCCTACCATCCATCATATCAATGTCACGACTGATAGAGCCACATTACTTTATGGCATACTGAAAGGGAAAGAAATTGATATCGGACATATCATAAATCAATCAATGTTGTGATACATGAGGGGGAGTACTTCAGGGGGAATTCCACATGCTTCGGTCATTACTCGGCTCTGTTTGGCTGTAGGGGTGGATTAGGATAATGAGGCTCTACAGTTGTCGATGCGGGACATAGATCACACTATTATATAGAAATACACCATTTGGAATGGTGAAGATGTTAGGTTTGTAATATTCATGAACGCAATCAAATTACTCAAAGTAAGCGGAAACGTGATAAAATAGAGTTTTAAAATTTTACAAACCATATACCCGGATCATCCTTTATGCACAATTATTAATTAAACGAAAAGATAAAGAACAAGAATCATACCCTTCAAGATTCGAGCTTCCTCAGGTACAAGTTCACCTCCAAATCCTTTTCGCGTTCAACTTGAATCTACCGGATTTGGTTCCTTCCTTTGATCAATGTTAGCCACCCAAATGTTTGGCCTCTAAAGGTGATCCACCAAGGAAGAAGAAAGATTCAAGAAAATGGGTGTTTTGAAAAATCCTAATTTTTCTATCTCTCATAGAAAATAGTGTACTCTCCCAACTATTGGAATTACGTCTGTTGTGAAAAAGTCAACAACAACCACCCATAATAAGACTTCTCTTATTTATAGATGTAGGCAACCCTCCTTAACAATTAAGAAATTAAGTTTTATTTTAATTAATTAAACTCCTTTAATTAATTAGGCTCCCAATCTTATTAGGAATAATTAATTAAACTCTTTTAATTAATTAGCCTCTTAATCTTATTAGGATATATGAGAGTATTTTATTAATTAATTCCTAAACTCTTTTAGGAATTAAATAATAATAATAGTAATAATAATAATAAGACTCCTCTAATTAATTTATATTTAATATTTTTAAAATATTAAATAATAAATATTAAGCTATTTAATTTATTTTATCACCATAGATTAAATTAAATATACTTAACTTATTATTACGATTATGTCATTACCTTCTTAAATAATTATTATTCCTTTTATGGTGTGACCCTTTATGTTCTCCATATTAAACCGGTTGTGAATAAATCAATTAGAACAATTTTAATCTTATTTAAATAAATAAATTAAAATATTAATTTACTTAAATAAATAATATTTATTCTACAATAAGGATAAGTCTCCCTAGTGATCAACAACTTTTAAGATAATATAGATTTCAACATTAATCATAAAAGAACCTTTGAGTAAATAGTTACCGTACAATTCAATTCTTCCACCATACAATGTTCCAATTAAATATAAGACATGAAATTATTGTCAAGTCTTATTTTATTTAATTATATGTATTTTCACTCTTAAATGCACAACTCCAAATAATGTAAATGAGAAACTCCTTTCTAATTTTATCCTGTCTAGGCCAAGGACTACTGGGTTGTCATTTATCGAATCACATAGGACATTTCTCTTCTTTTACTAGAAGTGGTAGATTCTTTATTGATCATACATTATCTCCATGTACAACTTATTATACTCAAGCATACCCTTTGATATACCCTAAGGGTCTTAAGAAATAAGTCAAAGTATAACACATCATACACAAGATACTATGATGATCTCAAGTCCAAGGATCACTTGTACTACTATCACTACAGGAATTCCTATTGACAGGCAAGTAAAACTCCATTAGGTATTTCTTAGCGAGCCACATTCAGTGAACTTATTCTCTAATAAGCACCTACATACTTGTTTTAGTGTCTCCACACAAATGATCATAAGATCAGTCATCATCATCCAATGAGCAAGCAACGTATGTACCAATCTATCCGGATTCACTAATCTCCAATTTAGTAATCCAACTATTGGAAACTATTTTAGTTTTAAACTTTCTAAGAATTTAGATCTCATTAGAATGATCATCATTATTCTAAAAGCATTGCTTAAAACTATGGGTTTATCAGATATTATAAAGCAGCTTCATGTAGATAATTAAAAGCCTTTAATAAATTAATAATTTTTATTAATAAATGAATAAGATTTTTAAAAATTATATGTTTTATCATCAAAAATTATTGGCTTGTGTGCATACTACTTTCAATCTCCCACTTACACAAAATTCAATCGCCATGGTATCCCATACCCTTCTTCTCTAAGTGACGATTATCTTGCTGTTGGATAAGCTTTATTTAATGGATATGTAATGTTGTTCTTAAGAGTCCGCTATCTCTATAGTGATTTCCCCTCTTTCAATGATTCCTATAATCAAATGAAAGTGCCATAACAGATGTTTAGATCCAAGATGAGACTTAGGAACTATTCCTAGTTTTGTGATGAACTTTTCATCCAAACAATTAACTTGCAGCTTCATTTATAGCTATATACCTTGTCTTTATCACTAAACCAGCAACTCTTTTCTATTTGAAACCTTTCCAATTCACTACACCACCGTACAAGGTAACGTTTTACCTTAAAGTGGATTTTCTGTCATCTTGGTCTGTCTAAAAAACTTGAGTCTGTTATGCCCTCTAGTTTTAATTTAGACCCACCATAAATTTCAATCACATCCTTAGTGTCGGTTAAGTACTTTAAGATATTTTTCATTGTCTTACAGTGATCTTCTCTAGAATATGACCGATCAACATCAGGTCTCATATATTTCATTGTATACATGATAGTTACTTATGCGATCTCTCTTTTAGAAGTTTATGGGGACTATTATGAATGATGCACTCCATGGCTCATCAACATGAGATAACTCTTGGAGTTTGATATACTAAAAAACTTTAACATCAAATTAATATACGTTCTTTGGGTTAAATCGAGCATCCCCAATTTAGATACTCTTCACAAATCATTCATAGAGAAATGTTTAGACAACTTAATCTTTACTGATTATAGCATTGGTATGTCATTCCTTATCAGTAGTATATCAACATATATTACTAGGAATGTCACGATGCTTCCACTGACCTTTTGTACACACTGGGTTCATTCTTGTTTTTGATTAAATAAAACTCTTTTGATTATTTCATCAAAACGAATGTTTCATTTTTGAGAAGCTTGCTTCAATCAATTTCTCTGAGTGTCTACAAATCTTAACTCATCGTATATAACTGGATCATCATCTTCTATGATACGTACCTCATCATCATCATCTATGATGAATCCATACCTCTAAGGTATCTTTGTTACTATTCCAGATTTACGATTCGGTTGTGGTACAATAGTTCTATCTACAAGTTCCTCTTATTTGACTTGTAGTGTTTTTGTGCTTCTTGAACTCTTCAATATTCTATTATCCTCCCACTAACTCCTTCAATGATAAACATCTTAATCTTAGAAGGTAGCGTGTTTCACAACAAACACCTTTTGTTAAGTAGGATTATAGAACATATACCCTAAACTTACTTTAGGATGTCCCATAAATCTGTACTTGTCAAATTTTATCCCAAGTTTTTCCTTGGATACCTTTTCACATAAGTTGGACAACCCCTTACCTTACCATACTTAAAATTAGGAATCCTTCCTGTCCATAACTTTTATAGAGTCTTGTGGCCAGATTTTGAGGTTACCTTTTCGTAGATATGCAGCCATTTCTAGGACATTACCCTAGAAGGATACTGGAATGTCGGTAAAATCATTATAGACCGCACCATATCTAACAAGGTACGATTTTTCCTTTCAGATACATCAATTAATTATTACGTATCAAGATGCGTCCATTGTTAGAAAACCATTTAAGATGATCTAGAAACTTATTGCACAAGATTCCTTCCTCGATCTAATCAAAGAATCTTAATACTTTTCAAATTAGTTTCACTTTTGAATTCTTTGAACCTTTCAAATAATTCATATTTGTATTTCATCAAATATAAACATTCAACTCTTTGAATGATCATCTCATTTTCTTATACTAGTTTGTTCAATTTGCAAAATAATTTTTCACGTAAGTCAAGTATACAAAATCCATTAAGTAATATTCAAGTTCTATACAAAACATTATCATTATAAATAGAACAACAATTGTTCTTAAATATAATACCAAAGATTTCATTGTCTAACAACAAAATGAAAATAATGTTTCTAACGAGAACTGGAATACAATAACAACTTATTGACTTAATAGACTTGCTCGTAGGCAATGCTAAACAATAAGTTCCTATGGCTAATTTAGCAACCTTTGCTTCATTTCCCACACATAGGATTACTTATCTTTGTTTAGCTTTCTACTTCTGTTTGGTCCCTTCATAAATCTATATTTATGAAAACCAAAGTCGGTATCCAATACCCAAGTAGAACCTTGACCTAAAGAAAAATTTATTTTAATCATGAACAAAAACTATATTTGTAACCGAAGCTTCACTAAGCTTCTTCTGGTTAGCCTCTACAAGATACTTCTCGCAGTTTCTTTTCCAGTGTCCAGGCTTATTACAGTGGAAGCAAACTCCTTTGTTATCCGTATCCGTTTTGTTCTTATTATCCTTTGTTTTTTCCTTTTCTATTTACTTTCTTAAAATCGTTCTTCCTTTTAGAAGATCCTTTAACCCCTACCACTAAGACTTGGTCTTTCTTGGTTGAAAAGTGGCTCTCAATATTTTTTAACATGTTAAACAAATCAGCGAAGCTGATATCTAGCTTGTTCATATGAAAAATTCACAACAATTGTGGAAGGAGTCTGGGAGTGAGTGTAAGATCAAATCTTAGCACAATTCCCCATCCATGACAAAACCTGTTGTCCTAATTATTCAATCAAATTGATAATGGACTTTTGTTTGTATTGTAGTGTAATCGGTCATTCTAGATCAGAAGAGCTCCTTAGATATCTGATATCTATCAGTCTTACTTTCCTCACCATCAACTACTTGATGTGCAGGAATATAGTAGGAGCATCCATAGTTTCATGCTGACGCTGAAGCACGTTACTCATGGATGCGAGAATGATGCATTAAGCCAACTATGCATCATCTTGTCACTTTCTAAAAGTAGCAATCTCTTCTTCAAAGGCATTGTCTGCAACCATTGCAGGGATAGGCGTATTAAGGACATAAAATAGTTTTTCAGCCATGAGAACTATTCTCAAATTCCTTAACCAATCCATTTAATTTGGTCCAGTTAAATAGCATTTAATATGCTTCATAGTGATAGTAATTTAGACATTATAAAATTCTGTAGATGAATTTGTAATTAACAATATTTTAGCATACATTCTTTTATTAATTACCAAAATAATTTAGGTCTTATTTTAAATTGGTATCTCCCACTATTTTTATCAAACTATATTACCCTAACTTATATAGTTCGACAAAATCTAATTAAATATTTGCTAGTGAGAATAAGGATCCCATTTCAAATGTATATAATCTTGTGGTGACACAACAAACTATATATATATATATATATATATATATATATATATATATATATATATAAAGATATATATATATATATATATATATATAAATAAATAGGTAGACAACTCTTGTCAATTACATCATCATGTAACTCTTTTTATTTTGCCTCTTAGATTATTTTAATCAAGTGGTGGCACATCCGAATTAAAATTATCTAAGTTAAGTCCAACCTAGCACTTCCATATATTCAAAAAAGAAAAACATTGTCCTTGTGGTGACAACAAAATAACATTGTTCAATTTTCTTTATAAGCATCAAATGTGATAAAATTAACATCTCAAAAAATTAAGATAAGCCTTGTGGTGACATAACAAACTTATAATAATTAATTGATACTCTATTATTTTTTATCATGCTAGAAGGCGACGTTTGATATTCCAAATATCTTTGAACGCTTAGGACTTAATATAAAATCTTTGAGGGGTTTGTTATTAATTTGTCTCATCTTGTTTAACACACATGCACACGCATGCACACACACACACACACACATATAGTATAAGCATGCACATAGAATACTATATTCTACCCAGATTGATTGTGGACTTTTATTCTAGCTTGGCTCACTAGAGCCACCAAGTGAACCAAAAGGTCAAACCCAAGGGGTGCAAGAATTAATATTTAAATATAACTATTACATTTAAACCTGGGCTATATTACAAACGGGTTTTCAAGCGCTCCTTGCTCCTTGATCTCTAGTTCTTCAAATTTAAATCAAAATAAACCTCTTTTATTTTAAATTATCCAATTTTGAATAAAATAAACTATTTTATTTTAATCAAATTTTTTAATCAAAATAAACTCATTTATTTTTATTAATTATGAAATCCAATTCCAAGTAAAACAAAAAAAAACTCCTTTCTAAAGGAAACACGGATTCTCATTCCTATTCACAAATAAACCCCTTTATTTTGAATAATATGAAATCTTATTTCATATCTAAATAAACTTCTTTATTTAAGGGAATAAGGATTCTCTTTCCTATTCACAAATAAACTCTTTTATTTTGAATAATACGAAATCTTATTTCATATTTAAAAAAACTCATTTATTTAAGAAAATATGGAATCCAATTTCAACTCCAATTAGTTATCATAGAATCCAATTCCAACTCTAATTAGTTAGCATGAAATCTAATTTTAAGATTAAAATTTAATTAGTTAAATAAAATTTTTATTTTAAGATTAAAATAATTAAGAATATTATATATATATATATATATATATATATATATATATATATATATATCATAATAGATTAGGATCATATATAGTCATACTATATATATAAAGCAACTTTGCATCCTGATCATACATATATATATATATATATATATATATATATATATATATATATATATATATATATATATATATATAGTAACACAAGATCAGTTTTTGAAAAAAATTTGATAATATATATAATATTAACGTGATTCGTTGCAAAAGAAAACAGTATGGAGATTTCGCGAATTTTTTTTTTATAAAAAAATAATTTTATACAACAAATTATGCCCAAAAAATTTGTCCTAAACACATATCAATATACATATAAAATTAAAACAATTAATAATTCGCGTAAAGCTTTGACTATGATGTCACTATTCGGTTTGTAATATTCATGAGCGCAATCAAATTCATAAGGAATACTATTTTTCGTATTCATCCTTTAATATATTGGAATAACATGTCTACGCGGATTACGTACCGTATGACAGGTGAAAATCCATTTGCAGTTTCGTAAATAATTTCTTTTCATATTCTTAAATCTAAACTTACTATGGTAAGTATTGCTAATATAATCCTTGAAATTAGTGGAATATTCTTGAGTTTTGCGCTTCATCTATTATCGTCTCATTGGAATATTTATGGGTTACTATTCACCAAAAAAATTATTTCTTTTCTATCCAAATTATTTTTGATACATGGATATTATTCTTGAATTTTACTCCACAAAGCAGTATCATGTTGACAATTTGGATATTATTGAATTCTGGATAAATTAAGTTATAAATCTTTAAAAATTATCTTTTGCTTTCTTTTAATTGAATTCTTATATCATTGTCATCATCATCATGCTTATATTGTGATGAAAGTCATCTTTAGCTTACGTGCATAGATGGACTGTAGATTGGTATGATTATGACCACGGATAATTCGGTATGATCATGACCATTGTTGATTACACGAATATTCTTGGCCCGTAGTGCAAGAATACTTTGTGGACATGATACTAATGAATATCCTTGGCCCGTAGTGTAGGGATGATATGTAGACATTAACTGTATGGGGACAAAGTGGAGATCTATACAGATCATAAAAGCCTCAAATATTTCTTCACCCAAAATGAACTCAACATGCGTCAACGACATTGGCTCGAGCTATTGAAATATTACAACCATACCATTCAATATCATCCTGGAAAAGTGAACGTGGTAGCTGACGCGTTGAGTATAAGATCATATGCGGGTACGAGTGCGATGTTGTTAACACAAAGACTCATTTTGGATGACTTACAAAGGATGGAGATAGAGTTAAAGACTTCAGGGACCCACGTGATAATGGAAAATATATGAGTAAAACTGACTTTAACCGATAAAGTTAAAGTTGCGCAAGTCACAGTCCCAGAGCTGATGCATATGAATAAGAAAGTACAAGAAGGTGTTGTTCCAGAAGCAAGAATCGATGAAGAAAGAATACTTTGAGTTAACTCCAGACTTTGTGTTCCTAAAGATTCTAATTTGAAATAAAAAAATCGTGATGGAGGCACACAACACACCATTTGCAATCCATCCTGGAAGTACTAAAATGTATCGTGATCTTCAATATACATTTTGGTGGAGCAATATGAAGCGAGAGATCGTGGAGTTTATCTCGAGATGTTTAACTTGTCAACATGTCCAGGCGGAGCATCAAGTACCAAAAGTTCCATTGCAACCACTTCAGATTCCAGAATGGAAGTGGGAGCACATTAACATGGAGTTCGTTACTGGTCTTCCCAAGGTTTTTCAAGGTATAGATGCAATTTGGGTCATTGTCGATACATTAACCAAGTCTGCTCATTTCTTGCCTATACGAGAAACTTGTTCACTTGAATGTCTTGCTCGTATATACATAAATGAGATTGTTAGATTGCATGGCATACTAGTATCTATAGTTTCTAATCGAGACCCAAGATTCACTTTACGATTTTGGGTCAGTTTACAAAAGGCTATGGGCACTGATTTATGATTTAGTTCTACATATCATCCTCAAACGGATGGGAAATCAGAAAGGACTATTCAAACTCTTAAAGATCTATTGAGACTCTGCGTTCTAGACTTCAAAAGAAGTTGGGACAAGTAATTTCCATTGGTGGAATTCTCCTACAACAACAGTTATCAAGCAACTATAGGCATGGCTCCATTTGAGGCGTTGTATGGACGAAAGTGTCGCTCTCCAGTATGCTGGAACGAGGTAGGTGAAACAACATTGTTGGGACCAGAATTGGTACGCATGACTACGAAAAAGATTCAAATGATCCGAAAACGTATACAAACCTCACAAGATCGACAAAAGAGTTATGTTGATCTTCATCGAAGGGGCGTGGAATTCAATGTTGGAGATCATGTATTGTTACGTGTTGCTCCATGAAAAGGAGTTACGAGATTCGGGAATAGAAGGAAGCTCAACCCTCAATTCATTGTTCCATTTGAAATCCTCAACCGAGTAGGAACTGTGGCCTATAGACTCGCTTTACCGCCAAGTATGTCTCGTGTTTATAACGTTTTCCAAATATCCAGGCTATGTAAATATGTGAAAGACCCGAACCATATTATTGAGTTAGAACCAGGCGAGATAGCAGAGGATTTAACGTATGAAGAGGTACTTATTAAAATCTTGGATAAGAAGGAACATATTTTACGCTGAAAGGTTATACCT
The DNA here is from genome assembly GCA_020205505.1 of Panax japonicus. NCBI lineage: Eukaryota > Viridiplantae > Streptophyta > Magnoliopsida > Apiales > Araliaceae > Panax > Panax japonicus. The sequence goes on from CM035092.1 coordinate 33,111,721, forward strand.
CAAGTCAAAGTTTTATGGAGAAACCATGATATTGAGGAAATGACCTGGGAGTTAGAATCGGATATAAAAACAAGGTATCCTTACCTCTTCGACATACCAGGTACGTACATCAATTTCGAGGACGAAATTTTATAAGAAGGGGAAGTTGTAAGACCCTAACTTTTTATGAATAAAGATTTAATTTCTCTAATTATTATTTTTGAATAATAAGGTGTGGATTGGATATAATGCTTTAGTTATGGGTGAAATGTGCAAATTTTGCAAAGTAAACAAGTGGTCATAAAATATTCATTTTGTCGGGGAATACTCGTTTTGGTCGGGAGATATTCTTTTTGTTGGGAATATCCGTACGACGGCGCAATCATTGGTGGGTCACATAACGGAATAACTGTCGGATATAGAAAGAGACAGAAATAACTTTTTTATTAAAAAACGATAAAACTTTTGCCGTTAAAAATTATTGAAATATCCGGTGATAAAAGTACAGTAATACGTGTGGTTGCATAGTGGCACACGATATTGCACAGTATTTCTTATTATTGATTCTTACGTAAGAAGTCACTCAATAATTGATACAGTAAAATTGCACAGTCTTTCATATTATTGGTGCAATAATTGCTACAATGATAATTGAATAGTATTTTGCATTATTGATTCAATAATCATCATGACACAGTAAATCACACTATTGAATTAATATTATTGGATAAAATTATTGATAATGTCTAGAAAGTTCTGTCGAGTAAAAATGTTAGGTCATATAATTGCGCGTCAATAAGGAGAAATCCTTATCGAAAAGCCCCCTCTTTATTGGGAACGATCTAGTTATCAGTATTGTGAATCTATAATATTAATTCGAAATAATTATTGAAGAATTATAAATAGTTGATGATTTGATAAGTAAATATTTGTTTAATTTGATTTAAACGGAGGAAGTTTTAGCATGTGACATTTATTGAAAGTTGGTATTTTATCTTTTTTGATAAAATAATTCATTCAAATATATTTTTATAATATTACATTATATTAGTATGATGTGATTATATAATAGTATGATTTTTATAATTTAAATGGTAATATTATTATAGTTAATTCATGGTATAAAAGTAAAATGAGGTGGAAGAGAACAAATTGAATTTGAATCCTTATGATGTAAGCAATAATGTCATTGGAACGATGAGGTAAGCAATGATGTCATCAGAACAATAAGGTAAGCAATGATGTCATATGATCGATGATGTAAGCGATGATATCATAAATTATGGCTAAAGGACTATTTTACCCTTACTCTGCCAAGCTTATAAATAGAAGCTCATTTCTTCATTATATCTCACCAATTCACTAAAGCTATAAAGAGAGAAAGTATAGAGAGAATAAGAGAGAAAGAAGAAGAGTATTCTGCTATTACACTAGCGTAGTCTCCAATTTTTTAAGGTAAATGATATTATTTTATTTTTCTTTCGTAAAGGAGGTTATTTTCTTACGATACTCGTAAATGATATTATTTCCTTCCATATTCGTAAGAGATCATTTTTTTTCATATTCTATATTATGTAAGTGACATTATTTCGTCTCGTTGATTGGAAATAAATATTGATTGATGTTACATGGATAAAATATTGATGATGGACTTTTAAATCATAGAAGATAGTAGACATCATGCTCTACTTGACTCTTCTAATAGATTATTGTTTCCGCTGCAGTTATTGATATAAAAATTATTGTCTATTGTATTCTATCAGATTTTTCCTTGTTGAGGACTAAGGATAATTTATTCTGCATTATTTTAGTCATAATATTCTTTACTGGGCTAGTTGAGCTCATCCTTTTCCTTTTTGTTCCATTTTCTTCTCAGGAGGCGAGAATATAGCGGGAACTACTCAGGGTATGGAGTGATGGTTCAAGACATTTGTTATAGCAATCCTCACTATTTTGTAAAATAGTGTATCAATAATTGTAATGAGGAGTTTATTTGAGTTTGGATATTGTCTATAAGATAATATTTGTATTAAAACTCACAATATATGTGTTGTCGTATTTTGCACGACAATTATAATAATGAAGTTTGTAGTTGTTTTCTGTACCATGTAATTGTAATAGGTTATGTGGACCTATTTTTGGGGCGTCACATTCTCGACTAACAATTTGGTATAATTAATTTGGCTTAACAGGAAGTGTGTCGATTTAAATGATTTAATAGGTGAAATTGTAATCTCAAGCCTTCATTATCTAGTCTTATTCTAGGGCTAGTTTGTATTATTTAATTTTATAGTTTAAATATATAGTATCATATCAATAGTTTAAATAAGACTGACTTGGTTACGGGTACTGCTTGGTAAGCTTTATTAGTAATTCCTCATGGAAACGATATTCTACTTACTCTTTATTACTTGTTGACTATGTATACCTGCACGCATATATTGATCAGAATTACGACCAACACTCGGCGTAGCTGCGCCATTCTAAATTGTAGGGAGTGCGCAGCTGTGCCCTACCCTGAACATCCAAGAAGGCCCCTACTTCGACAGGACACCAAACATATACACGAAATCCTTAACGTAATACACCCAAAACCAAATACATTACTTTCATATATGTATATAACTCAGATAACATGTTATCATCATTCAATTAATAATTCATTCATGATAATTCTAAGATTTCTTCGAAATCAAAATTTAGAACATAGTTAGGGAATATTACCTCCGTGAAGTAAATTCGTTAGCTATGGCCTCTTATTTCAAATAGATTGCTAACTCAGCACCCTCATACTATATATGAACTTATCAGAAAATTTCTAGCAGTTGAATTGAGAAGAGAATGGTTCCATTTTATAGAAAATGAATTACACAGACAATAGTTTTGCCCACCATTTCAAACCAACGGGAAGGAGAAGAAGATGATGGTTAATGGAGGTTTGGTAGTATAGTGCAAAACACTGTGAAGGTCACTCCCCATTCATCATTAGCTACAATGTTGAGTTTTGATTTTTACAAAAAATAGGCTTAGTCCATTGGCCTATACACGTGAAGAAGAAAAACGACAGTGATTTTGGGACAAGGCTCTTAGTAGTTGAAAATGGTTATTATCTTATTTAAGTTCTAATTCCTTTTGGACATACAAACACAATTTTAATGAGGTAGTATTACTACATTGTGATAAGTTGGAGTATATACATATAATCATATAATCCAGGTATATGATTCAATTTGCTTTAAGTATACAACTTCATGTCATACCTTATTAGATATAAAAAAATATGAATGTAGCAACTTTATTATATATTACTACATATTATATGTGATTGCATATAACCAACTATTTAATAATTGTAGGAATTTGTTTATCATATTATTCAAATTCATATTTCCATTACCATATGGTTTTGAGGTGACATTTATTAACGTTTAAATGTCACACCTTATGCTAAGTCAATGCATGAAATAATTATACGGTACTACTACCTACATGCTCCTATATCACACATGGTGGTATATAATAATATTTAATAATAATGCTCATGTCGACGTCGGGATTTTTAGTTGTCCCTTTTCGTTACTTATTTTTTGGTGTTCTTATATTAATGTGAGATTTGTTTGAAAAAATAAGTAAAAAAGGTCTGACATGTGTAATATCGACGATTTGACTTTAAGAGTTGCCAGTTGGTGTTTTTAACTGGTTGCACTAACGCAACCGAAAAGGTTTGCACATTGACCCAGTGATGTGACACTGCTAAATGAGTCTGTGAAACCGAGATTCATTTGGGTTCGGGGGCTTGATTATGCAGAGGGAAGGTGTTAGGAACCCCCCGACATCCGTGTTGCCACGGTGACCGTCACATCTCAAAGAAACTATTATATGAATGTGTGTGTGTGTGGATCAATGTGCAATTATTTGAAAGTAGTGTGAGGCCTCGTTCTCACCTATATACAAAGGGTTTGAATTTATAGAAAAATTCAGTTTTAAGTAAGATATAGCAATGAAGTTTTATAAAAATAGGTTTTTCAAACCCTGTGCTCAATAAGAATTAAGACCTTTTCATACTTCCATTTTATTATTAAAATGTTCGGCTTGTTTGCTTTTATTTTCGAGATGCGAGGCATCTTCGAGAAAATAATATACAGCAGTGCCGAACTCCTCATGGGCATGACAGTCATCCAATGAAATTCGTACACTGTTAATAATGTACAAGCTGCTTACAGCTAAAAAATGTCCATCACGGGAACTGAATCTAGATTCAGTGGACTGAATCTTTGATGACATGATTCCTAGGCTCACATGATACTGCAGTTTATATGGTAAGCAGTAAGCAGTTGTATATATATAAAAGTTGTAAATATATATATACAGACATGATCAACCACCACGAAGCAACTCCATGGGGGATCAGAAATGTAAATAAAGTAGTAAATGCTATCAACCGCCACGAAGCAAACTCCAGGCGGGACTAAATATAAATAAAGTTATAAAAGCGATCAACCGCCCCGAAATAAACTCCAGGCGGGATGAAATATAAATAAAGATGTAAAAGCGATCAACCTCCACGAAATAAACTCCATGCGGGACGAAATATAAATAAAGCTGTAAAAGGCCACGAAGTAAACTCCAGGCCTGACAGAAATGTATATATATATATATATACATATATATAAAAGCAGTAAACGCACCGGATGTAAAATCCAGTCTCATCGGATATGTCCGACAATAATTATATATATATATACAAATATATAAAAGCAATAAACACTCTGGATGTAAAATCCAGGCTCATCAGATATGTCTGACAACAGTTATATATATATATAAGTGTGTATATATATATAAGCAAGTAAATGCTCTAGATATAAGTCTAGGCTCAATCGAGGCATAACTCGATAATGTTAGTCCATATATAAATATATACATATATAAGTATATATATACAGACAGAAATGGAAACCACAGATCGAAGTCCGGGCATACGCACACCACACTCTCAATGTATAGAATAGTGTGTGCAAAGATGAAGAGAAAGACTTTATAGAGTATGAGAAGGCTTACAGTTGGCTGCCAATGAAGACTTCTATGACTCTATATGGATAAATACTCAGCTCTCGCTGGTAAATGTATAGCTATATGTGAGCTAACAGGTATTTAAAAAAGAGCAAACACTCAATATGGGTGTGTACAAAGCAAATTGGGCAGGGCTTCCTTACCTTTTCTTATTTTTTTTAAATGGCTACCCCAAGACCTCTATTTATAGAGGGGGAGCCGCAGGTGTACCTGCGGTAGCCGCAGATGCACCTACGGTAGCCGCAGATGTACCTGCGGATGCCCGGGTTCCGCGGGTCCCGTCGTTTCGAAGTACGTGCACTCGTGCACTGTAATGTCTACTAAAACTTACAGAACTTCAATCCGAGCATCCGAACAAGGTATATACGACCTTCTTCAAACTGCTTGTGTCGAGAGTTACACAATGACATGGATTAGAGGTTGTACGAAGTCAGGAAGAGGGTAGCATGCCCATGGTCTTCAAGCTTTAAATTTTATCTGGTGTACTGCCACGCGTAATAGTCACTCAGGATTTGAACTCCTTAGTTCTTGTAGGACATTGTTGTATGTATGTCTGAAATGTTGAGACGACGCGCAAGTGTTGAGGTAGAAAGATGATGTGTAACTCTTCACCGGGGTTATCACCGGTTTAAGTTGAAAGCAGACGTTGCTCAGGGGTTACATCTGAGATTGGACTACTTGTTTGAATGCTACAATGTCATCTGCAAGTGTGCCTGTCTGCCCGATATTAGCTCCGGGTCTGAGGTATGAGTGCCTCGGCGGTAGGTCTGATTGAAGCTGATCGCATATATTTGAAACAAGCATTTCCGGAGTTATCGTCAGAACTGCAACAGCATTCCTTGGTGTTATCGCCAAAGATGAAACTCTGGGTTATCTCCGAGGTTGGAAATGATCCTTCTTGTGTGTGTTCCAGGGTTGAGGCTGATATTCCCGGTGTGTGTTCTGGGGTTGAGGCTGAACTTCCGGTAGTATTAGGAATGGATGTGAGATGTCTTCCAATGTTATGTCCAAAAGACGAATCTGCCCTCCTGCAATGTTAGTAACAGGTGTGCAAAAAATTTTGAGTGTCTACAGATGCCCCTCTTTATCATATTCATGTAATGCAAGGCATGGATAGGATAAAGAATCCTAGACACTTAAAATGTAATAAGATAAAACATGATGCTATTTGTAGCAACATGATGCAAATGTATGATGCTTGAATGAAATGATTGCCAGCTAATCCTGTTGGGATGACAATCAGTGATGCCTTAGACATGCGATCCAAGTCTTCAAGGATGTTGACGTTGGGGCTATCACCAAAGTCGTGAATCCTAGACACAGACTTCATTCTCCATAGAGGTGCATCTTGTGTAAAAGAGATCTATGGGGATAAAGCTTTGTCTGTTTGAGGATGAATATAACATATCCTATCACCTTGTCGGAGTTACTGCCAACAATATGCACTTGTCAGGGTTTCCGGACCTCCGCTGATGTGTGTATCACCGAATAGATCCCTGCTGGGTGCATTGTCAAGGCTGCTTGACCTTTATTGATGTGTGTATCAATGGTTGTATCGCTTTATGACCTTTGCTGGAGAAGGTTGCTTTGATGGGTTTACTTGCCATCGGCTAAGATAACGTCAAGGTTGCTTGACCTTCATTGATTTGTGTATCAATGGTTGACTTACGTTGTAACCCCTAACGGGGATACGTGGATATTTAAAATTGTTGCGTTGTGACCCCCTCCTGGGATACTTCATTAATTCATAACTTCAGCATTGTAACCCCCGCCGAGGAGACTTCATTAATTCATAACTTCGGCGTTGTAACCCCCGCCGGGGATATGTCTAGGGTTGTGACCCTGCACTGACGGCATCGGACCTTTGTGAGGTATTGCCGAGCATGATTTGTAAAAGCTGAGGCCATTGGTATAGTATACCTTGTACACATACAAATACCAATGAGAGAGATGTGGTGCCAGATTGCGGCCCATGAAAACTAGGATTCCAGGATATTCCGCTCAATCGCGTAGCATTTTTATTCCTAATTTGGCCTTTTTAGCTTGCGAGACCTCCTTTGCAACTCTAACTGGAGCGAGCCGGAGGTATGGGGCCTGAGAGTTGACTACTACTTTGGAGCAGTATGCACGATTGACGATGCTGCCGTTGGACAGACCTTGCGTGCACATGGCGATCGAAGACATGAGTAGACAGTTCATGATCCTCACCGGATTGAGGCGTAGGGTGGTATAGGATGAGATTACATCCGGCCACGTGATATCCTAGCGTTTTCTATTTGATAGATTTGGCTCTAAAGATATTTATGCACGGTATTCTGGGGATTTCACCACACCGGAGGATCATTATCGTTTGGCCAGAGTGGATGTACTACTGCTGTGCGTATTGTCATAGGTCTACATGCAACGATACATGGATGAGTTGGACATCGGCGTTATTATGGCAGTGAGAGCTCTCTGGGAGGGTTACACCATCCTACCGATGATTATGGCAGAGACTCTGAGGTCAGCCATATATTATTTCACTTATCCGGCAGGAGTGTTCATAGGCAGCTCGGTCATGCTGTACGTGTGGTTTATGTCATACTTGGGACCGATTGGCACATTCAGACGACATGGACATTGTTTCACCCATGATATAGCCATGTCGTACTCCTTTCAGCCTGCGGAGTGTACAGATACTGCGTCTTGGTCAGCTTTCCTGGCAGGGATCGGAGATCCATTCGCTATATTACCGTGTACAGCTTCATTACTCATGCTCCGGGTATGGATTATCTACCTCTAGCTGGTTTGAGAGGAATGATAACCTACCACCCACTGGTCGTGATGTGTCAGTTTGACCAGTTTCAGGATTTCCACCCATTTGAGGGGGCGGTGATTCAGCGTTTCGTTTCTTGCCACTTATCATCAGCGAACAGATCTAGGTTGTATGCCTATTGGGATCAGCGAGAGCTAGCTGAGTTTTCTATCAGTCATCCGAGTTATTCTGCAGAGTATTCAGCATGGATGGAGACAGAGACTGCATCGACTATGGTAGTATCCACAGTTCAGGATATAGATTCCGACGATGAGGAGCCTATGGAGGAGGCTGACATTCCCATCGATGGGGACTTGACTACTGGGATGCCAGCATTTGTGATGGATTCTCCCACCCCGAGTGCCACTGTTACTCAGTATTCAGCACAACATTTGGAGCAGAGCTTACATCTGATGACCTATGATAGAGATCAGGCTAGGGTCACGATGTTGACAGCTCTTGATGGGAGAGACGCCGCTCTCAGTGAGATCCCTTACGATTGGCATCCTTGCCGATATGAGTGCATACATTGATGAGCATCATGTCACCATGCAGTTAGCCTCTGATCTGTTAGCTCGTGTAGATACCATTGGGCAGGAGCTTGCAGCTTTATCTCCGTCTTCAGAGAGGGATGCTATGTTAGATCTGATAGTCCGCATACACACAGATCCGTAGATAGCTTTGTATTTTCCTGTACAGACTAGCTTAGCCATTTTGTCATGTACAACACAGATGTATATATCAAACAGTAGTATATATGGCATAAAAATATATTTTGATTTACTTCCCTTTTAGTTATGCCTTGATATTTGCCTGTTTCTTCAGGGCCTTGTGATCTTGATGCATTCTGAACTTATCCTTGATATGTGGACATTGAGCCATCACAGGATCTCTCAGAACTGATCATTAATTTGTATGTATCCCTACCATCTTTGGTGTCTTGGGACTGGTTTCTGTATGGAAATGTAGAGAGGAGTGTGGCTTTTCCTCTCTGAGATTGACCGCACCACAGATGGTCGCCAGTACTTCTATTTGTGAGAAACCTAATTAATTCCATCTCTTATGGATTGGTGTTGCTCTTTGAGGCACAACCACAGCTTAGATGGTCACCGAATCTCCTATTTGTGAGGAGAGGTTGGGTAATTCCATCCCCTTGGTCTGAAACCGATGAAATGTGGTAGATTAAAGGTTGATCCTAGTACCGTGTGACAAATATTTTTGTTCTGGTAGGGGTTAGACAGAACCATAAATGGCTGCCTACGTACTCCTATTGATGAGGAGATCAAGTCTGCGTAGTTCAAACCTGGTGTAAGAGGTTCAACGCTGAATGTGAAAGGCAGATAGGTGTAGAAGCTTTATTGATGAATAAAGGTGTAGAAGTATTTTTGTGGTTTTTTGTTTTTGTAGAGGAAGGGCAAAAATGTTTTTGTTGTTTTTTTATTTATTGCGACCAGGCCATATAGAATATGGTTGCCTACGTACTCCCATGTATCAGGGAGATCAGGTCGACGTAGTTCACCCCTCAAAATGAATCGCAGCCAAAGAGAAGTGTGAATCCCATCTGTAGGTTATACTGCGGGGAAAAGAAAGTTTGATCCCATAATGGGGACAAACTGCAGGTGTGGAAAAAGTTTGATCCCGTCTTCAGGATAAACTGCAAGAATAGAAAAGTTTAATCCCGTCTTCAAGATAAACTGCAGGTATAGAAAAGTTTAATCCTGTCTTCAGGATAAACTACAAGCGTAAAAAAGTTTAATCCCGTCTTCAGGATAAACTGCAGGCGTGAAAGGTTCAATCCCGACTTCAGGATAACTGAAATTGTATGAAAGGTTTGAAATAAGGTGAAACCAGGCTGCTGGTTTGAAGTGTATATTTCCCTGAGAGGCAGAAGAGTTTATAAAAAGAAAGGGTTTAAAACCGGAATGACTGGTGATTGGATGATCAATACCAGGATGTTTGCTTGATGGTAACTTTAGACATAGTACCGTTTCACAGATTCCGAGTTGATAAGCTGTGGAAATTCATCGCCATCCATTTCCTGTAGTCTGAGAGCACCTGCTGTTAGGAGCGAATTTTCCCTTAGATTGATCTTGATTGTCAATGATCTTCTTCAAAACCAAGTCATGTTGTTTGAACTGCCGTAGCCGGACTTTTTTATTGTAGGATCGTGCGATCCTCTGCTGATATAACTGACCATGGAAGATAGTCGCAAATCGTCTTTCATCTATTAGAGACAATTGGTGATACATGTCTTGTACCTATTAGTCTTCATCCAACTGAGCATCCATCAACACTTTGAGGGATTCCATTTCCACCTCTATGGGGAGCACTGCTTCCATCCCATAGGCTAATGAGTAGGGGGTTGCCCCAGTGGAAGTACGCATTGAAGTTCTGTAGGATAATAAAGTCAAAGGTAAGAGGTCAGGCCATCCTTTATGATTGGCGGACATTTTCTGCATGATCTTCTTGATATTTTTATTAGGCGCTTCAACAACACCATTCATCTTTGGACGGTAGATGACGGAGTTAAGGTGTTTAATGTGGAATTTACTGCATAACTCCTCCATCATTTTGTTGTTGAGGTTTTTAGCATTGTCTGACACAATGACCTCTGGTTTTCCATATCGACAGACGATATTGTTTCTGATGAAAGTAATGATGACTTCTTTAGTAACCCTAGGGAAGGAGGCTGCTTCTACCCATTTGGTGAAGTAGTCGATCATGGTGAATATGAATCAATGTCCATTACTGGCTTTGGGCTCGATGGGCCCGATCACGTCCATTCCCCACATTGAAAAGGGCAATGGCGAACTCATATTGTGGAGTTCCCTTGGATGGGTGTGGATAGCATTTCCATGAATCTAGCATTGATAGCACCTCTTGACGTGATCATCACAGTCAGCTTTGAGTGTAAGCCAATAATGCCCTATTCTGAGGATCTTCTTGACAAGTAAGGGGCCGCTCATGTGTGGGCCACATACTCCACCATGGATCTCATCCATGAGCCTCTAAGCTTGGTCTTTGTCCAGACATCTAAGGAGACCTAATCCTGCATCTCTTTTGTAGAGTGCATCTCCACTCTGGTAGAATTTTATAGCCAGTCGACGGATCAGCCTCTTCTCAGTTAGGCTCGCCTTAGCAGGTGTAGATCCATCTCGCAGATACTCTTTGATATGTTGATACCAAGGGTGGTGGATGGGAGGTAGCTCATCCGATACTTCTCCAACATTGTTCCCATAAGCCGGGGCCATTTGCAGAGCAAATGTGATGCTTGGCATGTTTTCTTTATCAGGTATGTGAATCAAGGAGGCCAACATTGCTAATGCATCTGCAAAATCATTCCTATTACAAGGAATGTGTAGAAAAGAGATTTCTTCAAACTCCAAAGCCATCTGTAAAACTTGTCGATAGTAAGGCAACAAATGTAATTATTTGGTTTAATAGATTCCAGTGGATTATTTGAATACCAATTCAGAATCCCCAAAGACAGTTAACCGCCTGATGCCCATTGAACGAGAAAGTTTTAGCCCGTGATACAGCCTTCATACTCAGTTGTGTTGTTGGTTCTGACGAAGTACAATTTGACAGCGATGGGATACTGCTCCCCCATACCGGATATTAGAACTACTCCAGCTCCAGAGCCTTCTATGTTAACACCTCCATCAAAATACATTTTCCATTTGTGGCATACATCGTACTGATGGTATTGTTGAACTGTCATTACCCCTTCATCGGGGAAGTATGTTTCTAAGGGTTTGCAATCCTCTACAGGTGCGGCGGCCAGTTGATCCGAAATTCCTTTACCTTTGACAGACTTTTTTGTGACGTAGATGATGTCAAATTGTTGTAGGATCAGCTGCCATCTGGACAGCCGACAATTCAGTATGGGCTTACTAAACACATACATGAGAGGATCCACGCGGGATATGAGATGGGTTGTGTGACCATGGAGGTAATGATGTAACCTCATGGAAGCCCATGCTAAAGCACAACAAGTCTTCTCAATCAGAGTGTAATTGTGTTCACTATTGCTAAATCTTTTGCTGAGGTAATAGATAGCTCATTCTTGGCCTCTATCGTCTTTTTTCCCCAGCATACAGCCCATGGCATTGTCATTAATGGACAGGTACATGAATAGGGGAACATCATCCTTGGGTGGTACCAAAACAGGAGCGTTAACCAGTTGCTTTTTAATTGTAAGGAAGGCTTTTTGACACTCATCCTCGTATTTTCTTCTCTGTCTGAGGAATGGGCATTTCCTTGACGGCCTGGATTTTGGTAGGATCTAGTTCAATCCCTTTGTGGCTGACTAGGAAACCTGCCAATGAAGTTGATAAGTTTTGTTTTATTATTATTATAAATGTAATAAAACAGAAAAGTAAAATATTTTTATATAAAACAGAATACTTTTATAAACTTATTCGTTTTATTAGATTATAAATAGAATATATTATATTTTATTTAAAAAATTTGTTTTATTAGAATATTTTATTAAAAATGCATAGTAAATTAATATGGACCGTCCGTTTAAAAGTAAATCAATCTGGACCGTTCATGAATTAGTTACTAATCAGTCCATTCTCCTATAAATAGAAGCTCATTCCTTCATTATTTCTTACGAATTCACTGAAACTCTAGAGAGAAAAACTATAGAGAGAAAGAAGAAAAGTATTATACTACTTCACTACTCCTATATCCAGTTTCTTCTGGTAAGGGGTATTATTCTTTCGTATTCATGAAGAGAATTATTTTCTTTCAATATTGGTAAGGGGTATTATTTCTTTTGTATTCATGAAGAGAACTTCTGTTATTCCATTCTTTATTATTATGTTGGAATAACCTGTATACGCGGACTACCGTATACTTGGTGAAATTTTTTTGTTATTCCATTCTTTATTATTATGTTGGAATAACCTGTCTATGCGAAGTACCGCATACATGGTGAAATTCTTCTGTTATTCCATTCTTTATTATTCTGTTAGAATAACCTGTATACGAGGACTACCCTATACTTGATGAAATTCTTCTGTTATTCCATTCTTTATTATTATGTTGAAATAACCTGTCTATGCAAAGTACCGCATACATGGTGAAATTCTTCTGTTATTCCATTCTTTATTATTCTGTTGGAACATCCTGTCTGTGCATTTACGCATGACCTGGTTCCATTATTTATTATTCTATTGGAATATCCTGTATGTGCGTTTACGTATGACCTGGTTCTATTATTTATTATTCTGTTGGAATATCCTGTTTGTGCGTTTACGCATGACCTGGTTCCGTTATTTATTATTCTGTTGGAATAACCTGTCTGTGCGGTCTATCGCATGCCTGGTGATTTCTTTTGTTATTCCATTCTTTATTATACTCAGTTGGTTAAAGTTTTGGCTTTAATACTCCATGAAATTAGTGGAATATCTTTGATATTTGCTCTTCATCCAGTATCTTTTCATGGAAATATTCTTCTGAGCATTCTTGAATTTTACTCCACAAAGCAGTATCATGTTGACAATTTGGACGTTATTGGTTCCTAGATAAATTAATTCTTGAACTTGTTTTATTGAAGTCTTATATCATTATCATCATTCTCATGTTTATATTATGTTGAAAGTCATTTGTGGCCTGTAGTGCATAGATGGACTTGATATGATTATAACCAGGGATTATTCGGTATAATCATGACCGTAATATTACAAATGATGTGGTAAAAGTCCTCATTGACCGTAGTACATTGATGGACAGTTGTTGGCATGATCATAACCATTGATGAATACACAAATATCCTTGGCCCGTAGTGCATGGATAATTTATGGTTGTGATACTAATGAATATCCTTGGCCGTAGTGCAAGGATGATGTGGTTTATTTATTAAGCTGAGTCTCAGCAATAAAAGTGATGAAAAACCTTTTAAATCATAGAAGATAGTAGATTTTATTCTCTACTTGACTCTTTTAATGGATTGCTTATTTCGCTGCAGTTAAACTTGATGTTTGTTATATTGTATCAGTTTAACACTGTTGAAGGCTAACGATAATTTATTCTGCATTATCTTAGTCATAATATTTCTTACTGGGCTAATTGAGCTCACCCTTTTACTTTCATTGTTCTCTTCAGGAAATGAGAACGTAGCAGGGACTAGTCGGGAAATGGAGTGACGGTCCAGATGATAGCATTAGTAGTCCTCACTATTCTATGAAATAGTGTGTTAATAAATGTATTGAGGACTTATTTTGAGTTTGAATATTGTCTAGAAGAAAATATTTTTATTAAAACTCACAGCTCATGTTGTATATTTAAGATTGTATTTGTATTCTGTACTATGTATTTGGCGACTCAGAATAGGTGATGTATACCTATTTTGGGGGCGTCACATGAAGATTGTGCTTGGAAAGGGAAGTAGTTTCTCCTCTATATAGGCATGTTCTGACTGCCTTTCTATCCTTGTAGTATCAAGGAAACATCCTCCTCTTTCTTTTTATGAACCCTCCGGGGGTTGTTTCCATAAGATCCAGATTGGATGTGCTCAGCAACTACTTTAAGAGCGGTTAGGTCTTAAATCTTACCAGACTTCAATCTCATCTCAGCCATTTCTCCATTTTTAATCATTTCAGAGAATGGTTTGCCGACACCGGCTAAAACTCTTTCATAGAAAGGACCTTCCTGTATATCTATAAAAGTCATGACCATTTCTGATTCTGTCATAAAAGGAATAACTTGAGCAGCAAGGCACCTCCACCTTTGAACATACTCTCTGAATGACTCATTAGACTATTTCTTGACCTTGGTAATTTGGTACAGGTCAGGAGCCATCTGAGATTGAAAATTGTATTGAGTGAGGAAGGCGTGAGCTAGCTCTTCCCAGCTATGGATCTTTGAGTTGTCTAATCTGGTATACCATGAACGGGCTTCTCCAGTCAGACTCTTTTGGAACAGCTGCATTCTGAGTTTCTCATTTTCTGCATAAGATCCAAGTTCTCCAATGAACACTTTCAAATGTGTATAAAGATCCCCTAATCCGTCATATTTTTCAAAATCAAGGGTTTTGAATTTCTCTGGATAATGAACCCCAGGAAATATGCAAAGGTCAGCATATGAAACATTTCCATGTGTTCCAATCCTTTTGAGAACACGGATAGTTTCCTCCATTTGGAGGACCTTCTTCCTGATGTCACCGGTGTCTAGATCTCCTTTGAGATGGGTGTTTTCACGGTCTTTGTTAGTTGTATTCAACTGAGGTTCTGGAATTGTTTTTTCCAAACCTTGAGCTCCTCCTTGTGAAGAGGATTCTGTATATGTAGGCATATTCGTACCCTGAGCAGATTTATGCAATTCTTTAAGCAGAACAACCAAATCCGTAATTTGTTTACTCAATCCATCAAATTCTTCTTGGGAAACAGTATTAGACTGGTCAGAAAAAGACGTGATTGGCTGTAGTCTCGTGGCCTTTTTGGATTTTGAGCGGGTAACAGGCCCAATTGCTTCCCTACAAAAGACTTATATAGTTTAGTCTTAGGGATAATGTAAATGTTATCATGATGTGCCCGCTTTAGGAATATGGTCCTGCAAAAACGGTTGTTAATTGATAACATGTCATGTATGCACAAATATCCTTCATATTTTCCATTATATATAGATGATCATGGAATAAAATTACAAGTAAATGCTTTTACAAGTAATTGAAAATGGAAAGTATGAAGAGACTTTCCTCCGCGTTTGGTTTATCAGAGGTTAACCTATCTTAGGGTTACTCTCACGACTTTTTGGCATGAAGGTTCCCAGATCATCACAATCTACTTGACGGGAAGTTAATCCGGTCTTTCAACTGGAGCGAATCTGGGTGGTGCCTTTCCTAAGCCTCATTGGAATTAGTCTTCCTACGAGTCCAGTAATCAAACACCGACAAGATAGCCTCCTAGCGGAGGGACCACACAACATACATTCACATACAACGTGTCTCACTGTTTATGCAAAATGATGACATGTGCGAAGCACTAATATCACAGATAGATATTTAGCAGTGCAGTAAGTAAAAATGCATTCGTACACATTCATCATAAATGTAAATGCAACATTCACACACAAGCATATAACAGTTTTGAAAAGCTTGTAATAGCGGCTTAAGCCCTCTTACTCGAGTCCCCATCAGATTCGCCACCTGTCGACATCGGGATTTTTAATTGTCCCTTTTCGTTGCTTATTCTTTGTTGTTCTCATGTTAATGTGAGATTTGTTTGAAAAAACAAGTGAAAAAGGTCTGACATGTGTAATGTCGACGATTTGACTTTAAGAGTCGCCAGTTGGTGTTTTTAACTGGTTGCACCAACGCAACCGAAAAGGTTTGCATATTGACCCAGTGATGTGACACTGCTAAGCGAGTCTGTGAAATTGAGATTCATTTGGGTTCGGGGGTTTGATTATGCGGAGGGAAGGTGTTAGGCACCCCCCGACATCTGTGTTGCCACGGTGACCGCCACTTCTCAAAGAAACTGTTATATGAATGTGTGTGTGTGTGCGTGGATCAATGTGCAATTATTTGAAAGTAGTGCGAGTCCTCGTTCGCACCTATATACAAAGGGTTTGAATTTATAGAAAAATTCAGTTTTAAGCAAGATATAGCAATGAAGTTTTGTAAATATAGGTTTTTCAAACCCTATGCTCAATAGGAATTGAGACCTTTTCATACTTCCATTTTATTATTAAAATGTTCGGCTTGTTTGCTTTTATTTTCGAGATGCGAGGCATCTTCGAGAAAATAATATACAACAGTGCCGAACTCCTCATGTGCATGACAGTCATCCAAGGAAATTCATACACTGTTAATAATGTACAAGCTGCTTACAGCTGAAAAATGTCCATCACGGGAACCGAATCTATATTCAGTAGACTAAATCTGTGATCACATGATTCCTAGGCTCACATGATACTGCAGCTTATATGGAAAGCAGTAAGCAGTTGTATATATATAAAAGCTGTAAATATATATATACAGACATGATCAACCACCAAGAAGCAACTCTATGGGGGATCAAAACTGTAAATAAAGCAGTAAATGCTATCAACCTCCACGAAGTAAACTCTAGGCGGGACTAAATGTAAATAAAGCTGTAAAAGTGATCAACCACCACAAAGTAAACTCCAGGCGGGACGAAATGTGAATAAAGCTGTAAAAGGCCACGAAGTAAACTCCAGGCCTGACAGAAATGTATATATATATATATATACATATATATAAAAGCAGTAAACGCACCAAATGTAAAATCCAAGCTCATCGGATATGTCTGACAACAATTATATATATATTTATACAAATATATATAAGCAATAAACGCTCCAGATGTAAAATCCAGGCTCATCAGATATGTCTGACAACAGTTATATATATATATATAAGTAAGTAAACGCTCCAGACATAAGTCTAGGCTCAATCGAGGTATAACTCGATAATATTAGTCCATATATAAATATATACATATATAAGTATATATATACAGACATAAATGAAAACCACGGACCGAAGTCTGGGCATACACACACCACACGACTCTCAATGTGTAGAATAGTGTGTGCAAAGATGAAGAGAAAGGCTTTATAGAGTGTGAGAAGGCTTACAGTGGGATGCCAATGAAGACTTCTATGACTCTATATGGATAAATACTCAGCTCCCGCCGGTAAATGTATAGTTATATGTGAGCTAACATGTGTTTAAAAAAGAGCAAACACTCAATATGGGTGTGTACAAAGCAAATTGGGCAGGGCTTTCTTGCCTTTTCTTTTTCTTAAAATGGCTAACCCAAGCCCTCTATTTATAGAGGGGGAGCAGCAAGTGTACCTGCGGCAGCCGCAGATGCACCTGCGGCTGCCTGGGATGCCCCGGGTTTCGCGGGTCCCGTCGTGTCGAAGTACGTGATCTCGTGCACTGTAATGTCTGCTCGAACTTGCAGAACTTCAATCCGAGCATCCTAACGAGGTATATACGACCTTCTTTGGATTGTTTGTGTCGAGAGTTACGCAGTGACATAGATTAGAGGTTTTACAAAGTCAGGAAGAGGGGACCATGCCTATGGTCTTCAAGCTTCAAATTCTATCCGGTGTACTGCCACGCGTAATAGTCACTCGGGATTGGAACTCCTTGGTTCTTGTAGGACATTATTGTATGTATGTCTGAAGTGTTGAGACGACGTACAAGTGTTGAGGTAGCAAGATGACGTGTGACTCTTCACCGAGGTTATTCCTGGTTTGAGTTTAAAGCAGACGTTGCTCAGGGTTACATCTGAGATTGGATTGCTTGTTTGAATGCCGCAATGTCATCTGCAAGTGTGCCTGTCTGCCCGATGTTAGCTCCGGGTCTGAGGTATGAGTGCCTCGGCGGTAGGTCTGATTGAAGTTGATTTCATGTATTTGAAACAAGCATTTCCTGAGTTATCGCCGAAACTGCAACATCATTCCTTGGTGTTATCGCCAAGGATGAAACTCGGGGTTATCTCTGAGGTTGGAAATGATCTTTCTGGCGTGTGTTCCGGGTTGAGGTTGATATTCCCGGTGTGTGTTCCGGGGTTGAGGCTGAACTACTGGTAGTATCCGAAATGGATATGATCTGTCTTCCAGGGTTATGTCCGAAAGATGAATCTGTCCTCCTACAATGTTAGTAACAGGTATGCAAAAAATTTCGAGTGTCTACAGCTCATATTAGCTCACTATAACAATTGCTCATTTCCTCATGCACATAATAGGAATTATTTTCCAAACTTTGCTACCGGTGCAGCTGTGCTAGTTTACAATATAGAAGTGGCACAGCTGTGCCACTCTGGGACAATCTCAGACTCGGCTACTGTTGAATTTAGTTCATGCCCTAAATTAATTATTCTCTTCATTATTTTAATTAACAGTACACTTATTTATTACTTTGTCACACTAGGCAATTATCCTAAACATTAAGTTAAGCTTTTCATCAATCCTACCACATTGCCTTATTCATCATATGGTTCTCAAATACTTAACTTATTTGAATAGAATTACTGTACCCCATGACACAATAATATTTATTTATATTCAAATAAATATTCAACTTTTATTAATATACTTATTAATTTTATTCAGAAAATTCAAGGGTATTACAATGGTCACTGTCGGTACATTTTTTTATAGTGCAGTTGGTGGCCAAACCTTCATACAAAGGTAACTAATTCAATTTTATTATGTTACTAATTAATTATAAAAAAAATTTAAGAACAGTTTTCAAGTGTTACATGAATTTATTTTCTTCAACATGTGCAACCATGAACAATTTTTTTTGGTTCTACAATAGTCGTTGTCAGTACTTATTTTTTTCATAGTGCAGTTGGTAGCTAAATCATCATACAAAGGTAACCAATTCAGTTTTATTGGGTTACCAATTAATTATAAAAAATTTAAGAACAATTTTCAAGTGTTACATGAATTTATTTTCTTCAACATGTGCAATTATGATGGGATCAAAGAGTAGTCGTGTGGATTTCCTCTTACTTTTTCCAATGCTTTCTGTAAGACCCCGAATTTTATGAAATGAAAGTATTCAATTTTCTTATAATTATTATTTTATTTCGTAAATGGTTAAATTGATAGAAGGTTAAAGTTAAGAGTGATATGTGAAAATTTTTGCAAAGTAAGCAAGTTGTTATAAAATATTCGTTTGGTCGGGGAATATTCTTTTTGTCGGAAATATCTGTACGACGGCACAATCATTGGTGGACCCCACAATGGAAGTATTATCGTAGTTAGAAAACGACAGAATTATCTTTTTATAAAAATAACGGCGAAAGTATTACTGTTAAAACTGTTGAACTACCCGGTAGTAAAAGTACAGTAATATGCGTGGTTGCATAGTAGTACACGATATTGATTATTGATGTTTACGTAAGAAGTTACTCAGTTATACTCAATTATTGCTACAGTAATTGCTGCATCATATCTCTCATATTATTGATTCAATTATTGTCACAGTATAATCTACATAATATAATATATTATTAAATTAATAATTGAGATGACAAAGTTATTCCTATTATTAATTGCAATATTGACAATGTCTAGAAGTTCTGTCAAGGAGAGGTTAGAAAATCTAATTGCACGCCAATAAGGAGAAATCCTTATTGGAAAGCCCCCTCTTTCCTGGGAACGATCTGGTTGTTAAATATTGTGAGTTATAATATTAATGATGAATAAGTTCGTATTGATTAAAGATGAAATTGATAGTTCCATTGTGTGAAAATTATTAGTGTTAGTGAAAATTGACATTTATTTCGATAATAATTGATGTCTAGAGGTTATATTGACCAATCGGATAATTCACCAGATAAATGAGCAATTAATTGCTATTAATTCACATGCTTATAACTATGTGTTCACATGTGTGTACTATTGATTCAAATGATTTACTATTAGGGGAATTGGTGCAAGATTGATAATACTTGCATGACTAAATTAAAAATGGAGGTATAGATGAAGGTACTATACTATAATTAATTTTTTCACATTTTAGAATTGTTGAGTCACATGATTTACTATTGATTCACATGATTTACTATTAGGGGAGGTGGTGCAAGTTTGATAATACTTGCAGAACTAAATTAAAAATGAGAAAAGAGGAAGGTATTATATTGTAATATTTCGAGCCCCAAAATGTGCAATTATTAAAACTATATTTTTCTATAAATAGAAGCTCATTCTTCCTTTATTTCTCACCAATTCACTAAGTCTCACAAGGGCAATTATTATAGAGAAATTATAGAGAGAAAGAAGAAGAGAAGTCTGTTACCTTACTATTCCAGTATCTAGTTTTCTTCTAAGGTAATTGTATTATTTCTTTTGTATTCATGAAAAGTGTTATTTTCTTTCAATACTCGAAAGGGTTGTTGTTCCATTTTTTATTATTCTAGTGGAATAACCTGTCTACGCGGACTACCGCATGCATGGTAAATTCTTATGTTATTCCATTCTTTATTATTTTGTTGGAATAACCTGTCTACGCGGATTACCACATGCATGGTGAATTCTTCTATTATTCCATTCTTTATTATTTTGTTGGAATAACCTGTCTACGCGGATTACCGCATGCATGGTGAATTCTTCTGTTATTCTATTCTTTATTATTCTGTTGGAATAACTTGTCTACGTGGACTACCGAATGCATGGTGAATTTTTCTGTTATTCCATTCTTTATTATTCTGTTGGAATAATATGTCTATGCGGACTACCGCATGCATGGTGAATGACCCTTCGTATTCGTTCCTTATTAAATTGTGAAAATGATCTGTCTATGTGGATTACCGCATGGCGGGTGAAAATCCATTTGCAGTTTCATATATTCTATTATACTCATTTAGTTAAAGTTTTGGCTTCTATACTCCATAAAATTAGTAGAATATCCTTGATATTTGCGCTTCATCCAGTATCTTTCGTGAAAATATTCTTCTGAGCATTCTTGAATTTTACTCCACAAAGCAGTATCATGTTGACAATTTGGACGTTATTGATTTCTGGATAAATTAAATTATTAATATTTAAAATTTATCCTTGAACTTATTTTATTGAATTATTATGTCATTGTTATCATCCTCATGTTTATATTGTGATGAAAGTCATCTTTGGCTTACGTGCATAGATGAACTTGGTATGATTATAACCAGAGATTATTCGGTATAATCATGACCGTAATATAACGAATGATATGGTAAAAGTCATCATTGGCATATAGTTCATTGATGGACAGTTATTGGTATGATTATGACCAGGAATTATTCGGTATAATCATGACCATTGATGATTACATGAATATATATCCTTGGTCGTGGTGCATGGATGATTCGATGATGTGGTTTATTTATTAGCTGAGTCTCAGCGATAAAGTTGATGAAAAACTTTTTAAATCATAAAAGATAGTAGATTTTATGCTCTACTTGACTCTTTTTCTAATAGATTGTTTGTTCCACTGCAGTTAAACTTGTTGTTTATTATATTCTATCAGTTTAACATTGTTGAAGGCTAACGATAACTTATTCTGCATTATCTTAGTCATAATATTTCTTACTGGGCTAGTTGAGCTCACCCTTTGCTTTCATTGTTCTCTTCAGGAAATGAGACTATAGCTGAGACTAGTCGGAGAACAAAGTGACGGTCCAGATGATAGCATTAGTAGTCCTCACTATTCTATGAAATAGTGTGATAATAAATGTAATGAGGACTCCATTTTAGTTTAAATACTGTCTAGAAGACAATATTCATATTAAAATTCTCAATTTATGTTTTGTCGTATTTTACACGACAATTGTATTATTAAGTTTGTATTTGATTTATGTCCAATGTATTTGACGACTCAAGATGGGTGATGTGTACCTATTTTGGGGGCGTCACACTTTCTCCTTTGATCTCTATGCTTTTTGGTAAGTGTTAACGTAATTATTGTGTTGCACTCTTTTTGTAATTATTTTATAGATGCACTAATCTTATAATTATATTTTTATTATTGTATAATAGTATTAAGAACCCTTTATTTTATGAGAACGAACATGAGAGTTTTTTTTACGATCATTATATATTATATATTGATATTGATTTATCAATGTATTTACATGTGATACACTTTTCATAAAATTAATATATATTTTATATTCTATTTTTCTATTTTAATTTTCGTATATAAAATTTATAAAACATCTTTTTAAGGACCTATGACCATAAATAAATAAAATTACACCCCACATTAATAGTAGTGTGAATTGGTGGTGTTCTTTTCGAGCACACTAACCACATGTCATTTCAATATTTTAGCGAATAACAAAAAATAAATAAAAAATAACACCATGTCATGGAAAAGTTTTAAATACACTTTAATATTTAAAGTTTTTTATTTTTATACTTTAAACCTTAATTTTAAATCTTAATGTTTTAATGTTTAAATGTTTTAATTATAAGACATTGAATTTTAATGTCTTTAAATTTTTATAAATAAGTTTTTTAGCCACCGGCGTGTAAAAATTGATCCGAATGAATATTTTTGGTAATTTCACTCTTAAATATCTTTGGAAACACATAAAATTATAAGCACATGGTTAGTGAATGATGAAAAAAATAAGTAGAACAAATTGGAACTAATATAAACCATATATACTATTAAAAGACTTAATTTTCCACATTAAAGAAAAACATAAATAATTTTAAAAATACATAAAATTGTAGACACGTAATTATTGTATGATGAAAAGAAAAAATGTGAAAAAATTACAGCTAATATAACTGATATATACAGTTAAAAGATTTAATTGTCCTTTCATTTTAAGTCAAGTTACTTATTTCGATAAAAAAATGTTAGATACATTGAGGTTTAATCTCTTAAAATAGAAATATTAGGGTTACAATTATAAAAAGTGTATACTTTTAAGGATTAAAGGGTATTTAAGCCATGGAAAAAGGCTACCCAAGTCTGTCTATACTCGCAAAACTCTTCGATTCCAAAATTTCAACACCCCTCTCTTGCCAACTACTTCCTCCCATACAAACCCATAATTCCTAATCATCATAATAACATCAAAAAAAAATTGTATTCAGTTCAAGAGGAGAAAAAGGGTTTTTCTCGGGTCATAAAACAGGAACAAATTTTGAAATTAAGAAAAACGAGAGATGGATTCCAGCAGGAGGGCGGTGGAATCATACTGGAGGTCAAAAATGATAGATGGGGCAACATCGGATGAAGATAAGGTGGCCCCAGTTTACAAATTGGAGGAAATTTGTGAGTTGCTTAGATCTTCTCATGTCAGTATAGTTAAAGAAGTCTCTGAATTCATCTTCAAGCGCCTAGAACATAAAAGCCCAATTATCAAACAGAAGGTATATTTGTTAATTAGTTTACCCAGATCTGGTTCTTTTTAATTTGGGGTTTTTTATTAGTATCTTAATTGGGGTGCGATTGTATTTATTTGAAGTTTAGATTGAGCTGATGAGATACACTTAAAAAGTTTTATTTTGATTTATGTAAAATACTAAAATTGTCAAAATTTGGTGAATTCATTTGATTTTTAGGCCATAGGATCACTGTTGTTGTAAACCATCTAAAACACTATTGGTTACAATTTTTATTGTTTTTAATGCTTATATGAGTAGCATTAATTTTAAATTTTAGGATTTTGTAAATTGACTTCAAAAAGAGTCAAAAATGGGATTTTTTTGGAGTGGATGAGATTCACCGAAGAAGTTTAGTTTTGATACCATGAAATCAATTTGAAAAATATTATAATTTTAAATTTGGTGAATTCATTTAATTTTTGAGTCAGTAGGATTGCCATTGTTGTAAACTATCCAAATACTTGGATTACAAATTTTGTTATTTTTAGTACTTATATGAAATCACATTAAATTTGAATTTTAGGATTTTGTAAATTGACTTCAAAAAGTCAAGATGGGACTTTGTTGTATGGAAAAAAAGAGTGTATGATAAATTATATATATAAATTAATACAAGGAAATTAGCTTAAATTTACTAGTGAATTCTACATAGGGTCATTGCTTTCTAAACTACATGAACCCTGCAAAGAGCTGAACTGCCACATCTTGTGATTTTCTAAATGTATCATTGAGAATCACATTCTCTTACCGTACAATCGGTTTATGTAGTTGATACTAATGCAACTTAGTGGACAGTAAATTTTGGTATACAATATATTTTGTTAAAAAGTTTAAACTTTTAATGGAGACCACTTTTTCCGAGGTAGTTACTTTCTAGTTGGCTTTAAAGTACTAGAATTAAGCACTGTGTATTATGGTTTATGGATGAACTATTACAAACTCTGCCTAAGAAAAATTTAAGATATATTGATGCTAATTTTTCAACAATATATATGTAGGCTTTGAGACTAATCAAGTATGCAGTGGGAAAGTCTGGTGTGGAGTTTAGGAGGGAAATGCAAAGAAATTCAGTGGCAGTACGCCAGTTGATTCACTATAAAGGCCAGTTGGATCCGTTGAAGGGGGATGCATTGAATAAGTCTGTGCGTTCCACGGCGCAGGAAGCATTATCTGCTATATTTTCTACAGATGATAATAAGCCAGCACCTGCTGATGATCTTACTCAGCGAATACAAGGGTTTGGTAATACCAACTTTGACATGCAATCGGAAGATAAGAAGTCCTTTTTAAGTGAGGTGGTTGGTCTTGGAAGTGCAAAAATCAAGCAGGGATTGAATAGCTTAGCGCACGCTCCATCACAAAAAAAGAATGAAACCGGAAGCTATAGGAGTCCAAATCTTCGAAGGTCATTAACTACAGAAATGGATTACTCGGATCGATATGAGGGAGTTGAACATGGAACTGATACTCAGCCTTCTTCTCGGTTCTCGAATAACGTGACTGGTGGAACTTGGGCCCAAGATCTCAAAACAACACAGACAGAGACAACCAATGGGAGCTCAAGTTCAAGTTATTCAGATAGCAAGACTCGCGAGGAGAGGTTGTTAGAGACCATTGTAACATCTGGTGGAGTGCGTTTACAACCCACTAGAGATGCCCTTCATATTTTTCTTATGGAGGCCTCAAAATTGGATGCACTGGCTCTAAGTTATGCTCTTGAATCAAAGCTCCAATCACATTTGTGGCAGGCATGCATTCCCTTTATGCTTCTGAATTAAAATAATTTACAATAATGCGAGGAAAGTATGACCACACAAGTAAATATGCATATTATGCAAAGAGGGAGTTGTATTTGATAATTAAAATTCCATAATTGATCTAGATTTACTTAATGCAAAATCTGACGACTGTTTTTCATTAACTAGACTGCAGACAAACTCTACGACTGTCAATAAACTCCGTCACTTATTTGCCTTCTGAAATTGTAATTTCTTTCAGCTCCGCGTGAAAGCTGTCTGTGTCCTCGAGGCAATATTGAGGAAAAAAGATGATGAACATTTTTCTATTGTCAGATCTTATTTTAGTGAAAACAATGATGTCGTGGTGAAATGTTGTGAATCTCCTCAGGCTTCTTTGAGGGAAAAAGCAAACAAGGTAAGTCTGCATTTCACTTTTTACATCTCTGTTTCTCTTTTGTTTCTCAGTTGATGGACTAGCAATTATATCAGTGATAATAAAAAAGAAAGTAGACATAGAGGAAGGCCCCAAAATTAGTATGATCAAACAGAACGAACTTATAAAGACTTCAGTCTGAATGTTACCCTCAGAACGGCCTCAAGGTACGATATAGTTTATTTCTTCCCGATGAAAAAGTCAGATCGCAAGTGTAGGATGGTGGTGTTAGGCAAAAAGTATATATAATTCATGCAGAGAAGTTTGATAAGTTCAGGTACCAGAACCTATCTAGTGTATGTCAAGGCTTTAAGAAGAGGCGTGGCATGGCCAGGAGTCTAAGAGAGCCTATAAGGTGTAAAGGTGATGAGTCGTTTACAATGTATATTTTTATATACGTATATTGTACTTCAAAAAAATGCATATAGAAATAAATGTGTATACATATAAATGTATATGTATATAATTACACACTCACACGGAATAGTTTATGATAAAAGGTAAAATCGTTTAAGAGTTAATTATTACATGATAAAATCAATAGCAAATAAATAAGACTAGAACAGACGTATTTACAACCTGGGCTTGTTTGGAAACCATATTAGAATTGTTTGGGGTAATTAGTTTGGGCTACAAAATAGAATGGACAACCAATATACCATAGTAGAAGCCCTAGAAGGGAACGAACTAAAGCTCTCTTGCTGCTATGTCGCTGCTCTTAGTTGAAATCTTGTTGCTATTTCGTCACTCGCAGCTATCTCACTGCTATCTCGTTACCCGCTGCTATATTCTCAACCTAAAGGCGAGACTCTCTGAGGCATATGCCTTTAAAGGAAGTTGTCCAAGTGTCACCTAGGTGACCCAAGGCGATTACTTAGAGTTCAATGCGCTTGCCTCTGAGGCTGTCACCTAAGCGTAGCCTTGCCTTGCCAGTTTTTTTCCGCTTTGTCGTCTAGGCAATGCCTTGATAAGTGGTTCAGATATGAAGCTTAAGGCACCCTCTGTCTCTCTCCCAATAGTAAATGATGTTCTTAGGGATGAGATGATGCGGGTTACACTTAGGTAGCAGAACCTCTTGATGGTCTGTTGTTCAGGAAAGAAGCATAAGACACAAACATATGGGAGAGCTGATGTACCCTAATTTATCAGTAAGTGCTGATGTTATTCTTTATCAAGTAACTCCCATAAAGCTCTTTTACCTGATGTTGTACTATACCAAATACGTACCGACTGAAAGCTCTTTTCACCGATGATGCCATAGGTCGAGTCGTGTTTGGAGAATTTGAACCTGATATTGGTGGACTGATAAGAGAGTGAGTTTGCGATTCTCGGTGGTGGTGCTGTTTTGGTGGTAGGAACTAGGAACCCATCTTGGAGGAGAGAAAAAATAATGTTTGGACTGAAAGAGAATAGAGAGAGAGTGATGATGTCATTGAATGGGAACTGATGGTATTCTCATCAAAAGAGAGAAGAGAAAACACAAATATGAGAGAATGAAAGCATTCTTTCCCGCTTTTCTTCCAAGTTCCAATGCATACGGTTGAAATCTTGTCCGACTTGATGCCAATGCAATCAAGAGAGTTTTTAAGTGGGGTAAAATTGTCCATTTGTTATTTATTGGATCCAGTTGAATAAGTAGCTCAAGTTCACGGGAGCAATTGTAAATAGTCAGACAACATGTATCCAATGTAAAAAAGTGGTAAAGTACAAGGGGGGCTTAATGTTTCTGACCAACAATTATTGCTAATCTAAATACTCCCTCCGTCCCAAAATATAAGATCAAATTGACTTTTTAAAAGTCATTATAATTAATTTAAGTTTTCAAAACAATAAAGTACTTTTAGATAGTTTATGACATTCGTATTGACAAAAATTAAATGCATTTCTATCAAAATTTGAAAATGTTTCAAAATGACTTTTAGAAAGTCAATATTCATCCTATATTTTGGACGGAGGGAGTAAATGGTATAGGAATTTATCATATCCATTGACGAGGTTAGTTATGCCCCCTAGATATATTCACCATACTTGGGGCCTCAGTATAAGAGAGATTGCAAATGCTCTATTCGCACCAGAACTTCATAGATGTTAACTGTGTAGCTTGTATTCCTGTTCCTTGACCTGTTATATAATGTCATGACCATTTTGCTGACACTCTGAACCTTGAAATATAGTACGTATAGCTGTTTCATATTTTCATAGTGATCGCCGGGCTGTTCAATACTGATTGTGTTGGTTAAATTTTCATTGGAGGATGCCTTGTCCCCCCTCCTAGTAACGACTCTTTTTAATAAAAATTCTTCTTTTTTCTAAAAATAGTTACAGTTATGCTCATAAGACTAACAATGGTTATTTTAGATCAAGTAAATATTATAGGGATTAAAATGTATATGTTTCTTAAATGATTCTATGGAGAATATAATTTAGTTTCTATTCAGTGCACATATATTATAGAATAAAAATTATAAAGTTGCTATTATATATTTAAGTTTTTGGATTGAAATATGAGCTTCAGATTTGCATACCAGAAGTATACTTGAAAGAATTATTATAATGCAACTTCCTCATGCTAAAAAGAAAATGAAATGTGGTTACTTATCTCTCTTTCTTTATATTATTATAATCTATATGCAGTAATTACATAATTACTAGATACAAGGAATACTTAAAATGATTTCACTAATATTTGACACTTCAAATGTTTTTTAATACAATAGTGTTGGAGTTGCTCTATACCAATCTTATAAATACTCGCTCTCTAGATGAATGTCATACTTTGAGATGTCTTAAAATATTTGACACTCGCAAAATTTCAATGCAATTAGAATTAGAATAGTCTATGATATTAATCTTGTACAAGTTAAAGAAAAAGTTTGTGGATCCATAATCTTTCACATTTGATTTGATTTTCAAAACTAGAGGGTTAATAATGTAACAAAAATATCAAATATTCCCCCCCTTTTAAAATTTTTGTCAAGTTAACTGTGACATCCATTTTGGGACAAGGGTTTAATGAAAAAAAATACTTTTTAGTTAAGAACAGAGAGAAACATTGGTTTTTGCTTTTAGTATCTTCAAGAGTTTGATTTCCAAATTTTCTGTTTGTGCTTGAAATGTTTTTTACAAGTGATTAAGCATTTTGTTGAGAGAAAAAGGAGGATGTACAAAACTTTTAACTTTATCCATCCTTTCTGGGAAATCTTCAAAGCATCTGAGTAATTTCACATGCATACCTGTTACCTAGAAAATGCTTGCTAATACCGTCTACAAAAGAAGGGAAAATTCTTTAACTTTGTATTTGGGAATCCTTGTTTGATTTTTTTTTTCTTTCTAAAATTCAGAAAGCTCTTTTATTTAAATTAGGATGATTCTTATTTCATTTTGTTAATTGTGATCCCTATTTCAGAAAAATGTCACATCATGCACTTGGGAAAATTTGCTTTGTACTTAATTAATTTACTTTCTTCTTGTTTATTATACTCATAATTTGATGAAAATCTTTAGTTTTTAGACAAGTTATAAATTTTAAAATTTTCATGTTGAGATATTAAAAGCCAATGTATAGCTCAACCAGTGTCTTTGTGTTACTGTTCGTATTTGTGCTTTTTTCTGATTATGTAAATGTGTGTTGTTTATGGGCAGGTCTTAGGACTTCTGGAAGGAGAACAAACAGATAATACAGTCGGTCATCCAGAAAAGCAAGTGAAGACTGAGACGACTGCTGTTCAGATGCCAGACCTAATAGATACTGGTGATCCAGTGGATCTATATGGAAACGATGACTATATGAAAACACAGAAGGATCAAAGCATCAAAGAGCTGACAACACCTGCCACTCCTATAATTGATGATCTATTTGGAGATAATCTAAGCTCTGGCATGAGCTCCAGTGAGCAGAAAAACGATGATGACCCCTTCGCAGATGTTTCATTTTACACCAATAATGATAAAGAACATGTAGACGATGTCTTTTCAGGGATGACTGTTGATAAATCCGGTGCGGCTGAAGCCCATATGGCACTGAATAGAAATGGAGCTGAAATGTTTGATATATTTGGTTCAAGTTCTGTACCCTCAGAGGAGCAAGGAAATAATAGCAAAGATGTGAATGACTTGATGTCTGGTTTATCCATAAAGGGAAATGCCGTGAAGCATAGTGAAACTAATCCAAGGGCACTCTCTGACACCATATTTACAGATTCCACTACAAATCCGAGTCATCAGATTTCTACTGATACTTTTAATGGGATGTTTGGACCTCAAACAGCTGTAATGAATGTGAATCCTATGTTCCCTATGGGTTCTATGCCATATAATTTACCCCCCGGCGTAATGTTTAATCCAGCATTTCCTTCCCAATCAATAAATTATGGAGACATGGGAAGTGTTTTAGCCCAGCAGCAGTTCCTAGCGACAATGTCCAACTTCCAGCAGTTTGTCAATTTGCCCTCCCAAAATACTGGTCTTACTCATGCTGAGGCAACTCAAGGAGGTGGATATTCTTCTGCCCTTCCAGATGTTTTCAACTCTAGCATTCCGGTTCAGACTCCCAGTTCGATGATGAACGGACCGAAGAAAGAGGAGACCAGAGCATTTGATTTTATCTCTGTGAGTTTGGATTTTATGCCTCCAATTTATTTTGCCTTGCGTAAAAAACTAATATAATGCTCTATATTGGAACAATAAAATATAATACAAAACAGCAGCAGTCACCTGCTCAGGGTTTTCTCAGGCACCTTTAATCTGGTGTATGTACTTTTCAGGATAGTCCTGGCTCTTTAAAATAGGGGGGTTTTGGAGGACCTTGGTGTTCTTCATTATTATTGTTCTCTAAGCTTTTGGAACTAAACTCTTTTTTTTACCAGACAAAGCTGAGTATTAGTTCATAAAACTGTTGGCTGTGATATTGCTAGCAAATGCAATGTGCCAACATTGACTTTCACACATTATTTTCTTATTCTTGTTATCAATTTGTTAGACTTCATTTTAGAGCGCATCTTTACCTCTCGACTCATTAGCATAGTTGTCACAGCACCACAGCAAGGCACGACGGTAGCTAAATGTTAGGACGCCTAGGCGATAAGGCGCTCGTCATGGCGTCAAGTCGTTCACAGTGTGTAATTTATACATTATTTATTTTACATCAAACCAAAATTATTATTTAATTTTCTCATGCTTTTTTCTCATGTCTTGCACTAAAAAAAATACATTAAACCAATATAAATTGTACATTTAATTTTAGGGAAAAATATTATTTATATATTATTTGGAGATGCACGAGTTTTTATGATTTATGTGGTCAAAATTATAAAGGGTTATTGTACATGCAATAAAACTAAGTAGCAACTACTAATTCATGGAGAAAGAGAGGGTTACTTTTTAAAATAAAAAATTATTATTTTATTACTTTTTTATGAGGAAAAAAATATTTATTATTTTGTTAAAAAAAATAATCATGGCCAACATGAAGAACAAACACGTGGAACACATGCTATTTTGTTTTGTTAAGGGGGCAATGAATCACTTCAGTACATTAGTGGATGACAACTAACAATTAAATTTAAAAAATGAGAAATAGAACGAAAGTAGCTAGTTGGTGACAGCTAAAGTCAAAAGTCACTTTTTTTCTTTCAGTTCTTCATATCTTCTTCTTCTTTTGGTCTTCTTTATATTTTTCCTTTTTTCCTTTTTTCCTTTTTTCCTTCTACAATAGAAATTTCCCTAATAGTTGGTGTGTGTCACAACCATCGTCGAGTGATGCTGCGTGTGGGTCGGCAAATCGAAGTGGGCAGAAGTTTTTAAGTTTTTAGGTTTGTCTTCCAATTTGACCAAGCTTCCTTGGTGCTCTCCTTGGCAGCTAGGCGTGATGACTTGTGCACGCCTAGCTGCTAAGGCGAGCCTTGGTAGCTTACCCCAAGGCGAGTGTCGACTTGCTGCATTCTCATGCGCCAAGGCGTTGCCGTGACAATTATGATCACTAGTTGTGTTATAACTCTAAAACCTTTTATGATATTTTTCGAATTTCTTCACAATATCTAACCCTCCACACCTGTGTGGGATGGTTGAGGGTTGGGGTCTTTCCCTTGTTTCTCACCAATTCTTAATTCTCTCTTTCTTCGCATTGAACCAGCTGAAGTAGTTAGCACAACAAGCTAAAATATGTCTAACTTGATCACATCTGATTCTTGATATGTAATGTTGACTGTTTTTTTTTCTTTTCTAACTGAACTAAAAAATGGTACCTGGTTCCCAGTTTAAGGTCCATCTTTGAACTAGTGAATTGATAAATTTGATGGAGTCCACAAAGTTTCAGACTCAACTTTTTACTCTTTCAAATATAAGGATAATACATTCAGTTTCAACAATTAATGCATTTATAAGTGGCTATCTGTTAGGCCGTAGCTAAACCTTGTGCTATTAGTAAATAATTGGTAGTTTTAAGCTTATTAGCTAGTAAATTTTTCTTAAAATAGCTAGCAAATGGGTGATAGTACACCTATTGTGCATTTTAGCATAATTGTTTCATGTTTTTAGTGTATATAGAAGAGAATAGTTGTAATGTTTATTATAGGAGTGAAATGGGGTGATTAATCCATTCCCTGGCTCTCTTCTTACCCAAGTTCTCCTAATCTCCATAGTTGCTTAGTTGAGCTCAAACTAGGTCTGAGCATGACAGTTGGCATCAAAGCCAGGCAGCCAGCTTTCCCTAGGCCACCTTCATCTTCTTCGATCTACATAAACCCTACAAATTCCTAACCTCGAAAATCTCTACTATAAATTAAAGGAATATAGAAGAGAATAGTTGTAATGTTTATTATAGGAGTGAAATGAATTAAAAGGGTGATTAATCCATTCCCTGGCTCTCAAGCTCTCTTCTTCACCAAGTTGTCTCCTAATCTCCATAGTTGCTTAGTTGAGCTCAAACTAGGTCTGAGCATGACAGTTGGCATTAAAGCCAGCTTTCCCTAGGCCACCTTCATCTTCTTTGATCTCCATAAACCCTACAAATTCCTCACCTCAAAAATCTCTACTATAAATTAAAGGAAAGAAAAGAAAAAAGAGATATGAGAATTGCTTAATATCTTATTATTACTCAACTTATATATCTAAATTGTCCATGCCATTTTTATTAAAGGTGATAGGAGTGCAAAAATCTCCCCAGGGCCTAGATGTGAGGCAAGGCACACACCATACTGAAATGAGACATACTCGAAATATACAAATATATAAAACGGATCTAAAGCATACCTAACATACCTCTCTTAAATAGCATACCTTTATTAAAACTACGTCCTTTTGATAATTTTTTTAAAAACAAGTTGGGTCGCAGGTGACATTTTTGTAAATAAAAGGAAAGTAAGTTGGACCACTCTCTTTTAATATTATTTTATTTTTTAAAAGAATCATCAAAACGACGTAGTTTTAATAAATGTATGTTATTTAAGAGAGGTATGCTTTAGATCCGCCCTCTATATATATATATAATTGTTTATCAAGTCACTGTTCAAAATCCGAAACTAGTTTAATAAATAAAATTAAACTTTAACTACCCAAAAAAGTACAAAAAAAAGTGTACAAATAAATAAGAACCAAAAATTTATTAGCTCATTACATGTGTATAAACTATAGACCATTATAGATATACTAGTTGATAACCCGTGCAAATAACGGATTGTATAATTGGTCAACAAGATCGTTCTCGAAATTGAAGATGTATTATCTATTGTAACAATTAAACATGACTTTAGAGACCATTAATCATATTTAGATCTTAATTACTAAGTTTTATCAAACATTTCGCATGCAATTTCTTTTTGATTCAATTGATTATATTATAAATATTAAATTGCAAATATATAAATAATTGTGAAATTATTATTTACACACCTGAAGATAAATACATGCCTAGAGACTTTTACAACTAATTCACACTTAACACATGAATTTTCAAATACCTACTACCAATTGACAACAAAATTCCTAGATTATAAAAGGCAAAGATAATATTAAAGTTAATATTTTACATCCAATGCTATACTTTGTTAAGGCTGACAACCAAAACCAACATATTATCACTTTAAAAAAAATTGTCAATAAATTATTAAATTATAGTATAACTATTAGCCAACAAATTGTCATAATTTCAAGCTAAAATAACAACTATTTTCAGAAAACTCTTATGGAGATGACAAATAAAATTGAGGACAACAATGGCACCGCTTTGTCTTAAGAAAATTATTTCAAAAGTTGTTAACAATGACACCTTAGAGGAAGAGGAAACCAAATAACAATACATGAGCTTTGAGTACTTTAGCTGTAAGAGCAAATGAGCTTCTGTGCTTTGGCTTTTTGGATTCAAATTACATGCCAGTCGTCCTGCTACTGGCATAGTTCATCTGGTTTGTTCTATCCAGAGCAATTCATATTTCAAAATTTCCTGAATTATTTGTTTCCATACTCAATGTCCAAATATCTGTATACAAAAGTTTAAATAATAACTCATTCATAATAACTATAAAGACAACCTAAAAGTAACACAAAAATTAAGAGAGAATGAAAAACCTCCTCCTTTCTCTCCTTCTCTCCCTTTTTATTTTTCTATCTCCTCTGCTTCATAATAGTGAAACCCTAATTCAAGCTCATCATCCCATATCACCATCATCAATTTTCTGATTTGTTCTCCAAATCGAATAAATCGGATCGAAATCCCTATAAATTACATCAACAAAATTCAATAAAACAAAGGAAATAATCATCAAATGCCTGATATGTTCTCGAAATCGAATAAATCAGATCGAGCAATTTTGAGTCCACAAAACCGAATTCGAGCGTTGTTCGGGAAAGAGAGGGACGAAGCGATGTCAGATCTTTAGCAAAAGAGTAAAATTTAACAGAATATAAACCCAATAAATCCACATAAATATTAACATATATATATATATATATATATATATATATATATATATATATATATAAAAGAGGAAGAAGTGGAAGAGGGAGAGGGGGGAAGTGGAACTCTGTGGAAGTTGAAGTTCAAGTGGAAGAGTACGAGTAAGAAGAAGAGGAAGAGGAAGAGGGGTGGAAATTCGAGACACAATAAACCAAGAGGAAGAAGAATTGGAATCGGGAAAGTCAGCCGAGCAAAAGGAATAGAATTAATATTTATTTAACTTAGTTAACTTGTCAATTTTAATTGAGTTAACTCACTGATTTTTTAAATTGATTTGAATTGTTGATTTGATGATGTAATATGATGTCAGGCTGACGTCATGTTGGATGTGTTTTTATATATAAGGATTGATATTTGTTAAACGAAACAGCAATAATAGTTGACAATAAGGTAATATATACAATAATAGAATGGCCAAATATGTCCTTGCATGACAATTTCAACCATATTGCTGCCCACCGTAGCGCAAAAAAGTAATGAGGCTGGAAAACAAAATGGAGACCAACTTCTACAATAAAAGGCTATCTGCTGAAGTGACATGCTATTGTGATAATGTGTACAAAACAATCACATAAATATTCTGTTACCCACATGTAACTTTAGCCTAAACTTCTTGAGCACATGGGTTCATTAACCACATCATCAACCACACACAAGCAGCTAGAGTGCAAGCGTGAGGACCAAACCTCACATCTCATTGAAGCTGCATGCCTCAGGCGAGGCGAGGCCCAAACAATGCTTTCTTCTATAGAAGTAAAAAGAACCACTTCCCAAAAGTATTTTGTTCCCCCGAAATCCGAAATCACGACAACATGGGGTGGGAGAAATGACAGGCATTGAGGAATAATTTCAAGGTTACTCATTCCAATCCCATACTTGGGTGCCAAATTACCTATTAAAAGGAAGAAAAAATTGAAAATCCTAGTGAATAAAGAACTAAGAGCGCAATAAATTAATAACCGCACAACTAGATAAATCTTGAAACTCCCCCTCAAGCTAGAGCATATAGGTTACACATGCTTATCTTGTTACAATGAATCCAATCTAAATCCCCCCCCTAATGATTTAGTGGTTTTCAAGTAGTTATACTTGTACCTTTTTGTTGAAGTTTCTCACAAACAGAGTGAGCATCAACCTTAATGTGCTAGGTGAATTTATTAAAAAATTGGATTGGATACAATATGTATAGCATCAAGATTACCACACCATAATTGCATGAAGATGGATTGGCAAAGCCAACTTCACAAATTAATTATTTTGTCCACATCAACTCGTAAGTTTTATAAGTTATTGCTGTATGCTCTGACTTACTTGATAGTTGATAAGGCAACCGCTTCCTGCTTCTTTCTCTACTACATGACACAATATTTACCACCAACAAAAATACATTTATGTGTAGTAGACCTTCCATCTGATGGTGAACCCACTCAATCAATATCAAAGAACCTCTCTATCTGAGTGTGACCATGATCAAAATACAATATGCCACGCTCTGGGAGGCCTTTAAGGTGTTTCTAGGTCTTAATAATTGCATCTCATTGAGCTTGCGATGTAGTATATTTATATTTATGTAATCTCCACAGCCTTACTGTTGCATGGGTAAAACATTATTGGCATGCGAATTGGGTGTCCTTGGGTAACTAACTCAAATCACCGTTTTGGCCTTTTGCTTTCTTTTCTGAATACCCCTATGTTGGTATTAGGGGCATGAGGATGGTGTATGCAAGATGCCAAGCTCCTTTTTGATGAAATGATGTGATACATCCTTGTGTCAAGTAAGAGGAGAAATTCTGTTGGAGAACTTTTAAATGGCCCTTGCCAGAAATTGTTGTTTCATACCATTATTTTAAACAACCACCTGCTGCATCTACATATGTGCAAATATCAGCTGGTGTTTATATCTAATCATCAAACTTCAACAAGCCAAAGCTTAGGAACAAATCAAATGGAAATATAGGTCTGTTCATGTGAAAAAATCTTCTTCCTTCTTTAGTTAGTTAGATAAAAGATGTAGGGAATTGGAGTTTCTTGCTCGTGTATTGGGGGTTATCATCTGGGAATTTTACTATTCATTAGCATCGCTAAGTTTGAATAGAAGACTTCAATTCAGTAGAAGGTAACCGATTTTGATAATGTGAATGGAGGTTTTTGAAGAGCATCAGCAACACCTGGTGGTGCCATCTATTAAATTGTCTTTATTATTATTAATTAATCCTTTCAGTTAATAGTAGCTGCATGCTGTGTCTACAAGCCATCATTTCAACCGTTGAAGTGGTGAATATTAGATTTTATTCATCAACTAATTAACACTTCCAGTTAATAGTAGCTGTGTGTTGTGTCTACGAGCCATCATTTCAACTGTTACAGTGGTGAACTGTGATTTTTCAAAGTGCATAATTTTCTTTTCTCTATGCATCTCTCTGTTCTTTTTTGGTAATGCCAAAACCAAAAAACTTTTTAACCTGAAAAAACTGATTGTGAAATCTATGTTGGTCATGTAGGATCATCTGGCAGCAGCTCGTGATCCAAAGAGGGTGATTTGAATGAAGGCTGAGCTTTGGTAAGGTGTTGACATTTCCCGAGTCTATTTTTTTTGTGATTGTAGAAAGCTTTTTTAACAAATGAAAAAGATCAGATTTTTTTGCAATAATGTTATGTTTCGCATAGGTTCTGAAATGTACTGTCCAGAGAGCTGGAGTGTAATATTTGATATATGAAAGGATTCCAAAAAACTGTTGAGGAAAGATATGATTTGGAAGCATCTCATTGCAGTATTTGAGTTGAAGGATGACATAATGTGGTTGTTAGCTTACCTTTTAGATGTTGTCACTATGGGATGGTGACCTTTTTTTTTCCGATTTAATTTAATGCTGGGTATGCTTTATGTAGGTTGTTGATATTGTTTGGGTATATATATATATAGAAAACTGATCAGTTCCGGACTCCCGGATGGGAGAAAATCCGGACCCAATTTTTTTTTTTTTTGTAGAACAACTAAAAAAATAAATAAAATAATTATGGAACTTGAATTTTTACATAATACAGTGTTTTGGGAATGATTTAGATACTTATACTAAAAAATATATGTACAGTCTGCACAGACTGTACATATATTTTTTAGTATAAGTATCTAAATCACGTCCAAAACACTGTATTATGTAAAAATTCAAGTTTCATAATTTTATATTTTTTTAGTTGTTTTTTTGAAAAAAAAGTCTGCATTTTAAAAAAATGCGGGAGTCCGGATAGGATCCGGACTCTCTCTCTCTCTCTCTCTATATATATATATATAATTCGGAGCAGGTCCGGACTCGGACCATAACAAAATTCGGACCTTTTTTGTTTGTTTGTTTGTTTTTAAAAACAATTAAAAAAAATAAAAAAATTATGGAACTTGAATTTTTACATAATACAGTGTTTTGGGTGTGATTTGGATACATACAACAAAACATGTTTTGTTGTATGTATACAAATCACACCCAAAACACTGTATTATGTAAAAATTCAAGTTCCATAATTTTTTTATTTTAGTTTAAAAAAAAAGGGTTTGGATTTTTTCCCGTCTGGGAGGTTCGGACCTGATCAATTCTCTCTCTCTATATATATAGAGAGAGCGGATTTTCAACGGACTGGTCTGTTGACGGACAGACTACAATGACGGTTTTTTGAGCTATGAACCGTCATCATATTCGGTTCATGTTGGATATGGTGATGGTTCATACTGTCGCCATATCTGGTTCATTGGAGAATCGGCATATATAGATTGTTTTTTCCTTAAGTCAAAACAAATGGTTAAATCACTTTTTTTCTATTGAACTGAATTTCAATTTATATTTACATCAATAAGTTGTTTTTTTTTCCAGTCAACTCGTTAAGTTGTAATATTTTTACAAAAATTTAAAAAATCTTCTTATCTATTAAAATTTTAATAACCAATCTATTCATACTAAATTGTTTTTTTTCTTTCAGTCAACTCGTTAAGTTGCAATATTTTTACAAAAGATTTAAAAATTGTCTTATCTGTTAAAATTTTAATAGCCAATTTATGTTGCACTCACGTAGTTGTTGACGAGGAGAGAGAAATTGAGTTGAACTAAACAAAATAAAAATTATATCATTAAACATAACAAAAAATTAAATTAATTAAATAATCAAACCAAACAAATAATAAACAAACCCATATGAAGAAAGTAAAATCTCACGGATAGTTTTGACAACCCACATGAGAGACTTGATTATGATTCCAACTAGTTGGATAGCAGATCTAAATGGACAGAGAAGTATCAAATCATGAGGGAGAGAGTTGAGGGTCATAAATTTTTCAGAAAATTGGATTCTGTTAGGAATATTTGAGAAGTTACAAGGGTTGCGAAAAAGAAAGGGGGAAAGGGGAGAGGATCCAAGTGCAAGGGGTTTCAAAGGGGATGCGAATATGAGGGCCTTTCAAGATCCATAGTGAGATTGATAATGTTTGCATGCATCTCTACAAAAAGAAAACAATATACTGAGAAATGGGTTATCTTTGTGTCGACTTCGAGAAAATTTGCTCTTTCCTATGTGTTTCTATCCTTTGTATTTTGTTTATATTATTTTTTATTTAAAGAGTGAGTTTTAGGAAAAGACCGACATAAATGTCGACGATTTTGAAAAGATTGATTTTATGCGATTGAGTCGAATTAGATAGAGCCGTCAGTCGATATGAGTTCAAATGGTTGTACCAACTCAACCGAGTTTTGAAATATTTTCACAATATGATATGTGAATCCATTTAATTGGTCTGGAAACCGAGATTCATATAGTATGTGTGCTAGCTTAAACGAGAGGAAGGTGTTAGGCATCCTCCGACTTCCGTGAAACACGGTTACCGCGACTTTTCATTCCCTATGCATTTAATGTGTATATGTGTGTGTGTGAATCATTATAAAAGGTGCCGAAGTACTTTATTTGAAAGTAGTGTTGTGCCTCTTTGGACCTATGTACAAAAGGTTTGATTCATATAAAAGTTCATTTTTTCATTTAAAGCATATGAAAGTGAGGTTTTGAAAGCTGGTTTAGAAACCCTTTTGCCAAATAGGAATGAGGTCCGTTGATACTTCCATTTTAACTAGATTCGACTTGATTTGATTTTATTGATATGCGAAGCATCTTTGACAATAAATTGAAACTATTTACAAGTGTTGGGCTCTTTGTGGGCATGAAAGCCATCTAAGTAGCTCGAGCACTGTTAGGTTTGTAATATTCATGAACGCAATCAAATTGCAAAAATATGCGGAAGCGTGTAAAAATCAGAGTTTAAAATTTTACAAACCATATACCCGGATCACCCTTTATGCGCAATTATTAATTAAACGAAAAAGAAAGAACAAGAATCATACCCTTGAAGATCCAAGCTTCCTCAGGTACAAGTTCACCTCCAATCCTTTTCGCGTTCATCTTGAATCCACCGGGTTTGGTTCCTTCCTTTGATCAACGTTAGCCACCCAAGTGTTTGGCCTCTAGAGGTGATCCACCAAGGAAGAAGAAGAATTCAAGAAGATGGGTATTTGGCTCAAACCATAGTTTTCTATCTCTATAGAAAAAGGGGCGTACTCTCCAACAATTGGAATTACGTATGTTGTTAAAGTCAATAACCTCTACACCCATAATAAGACTCCTCTTATTTATAGATGTAGGCAACCCTCCTTAACAATTAAGGAATTGGGTTTTATTTAATTAATTAAATTCTTTTAATTAATTAAGCTCCCTAATCTTATTAGGGATAATTAATTAAACTCTTTTAATTAATTTGCCTCCTAATCCTATTAGGCTATTTGAGAGTACTTTTATTAATTAATTCCCAAACTCCTTTAGGAATTAAATAATAATAATAGTAATAATAATAATAAGACTCCTCTTTATATTTAATATTTCTAAAATATTAAATAATAAATATTAAGCTATTTAATTTATTCTATCACCATAGATTAAATTAAATATACTTAACTTATTATTACGATTATGCCAATAACTTCTTAAATAATTATTCTTCCTTTTATGGTGTGACCCTTTAGGTTCTCCATATTAAACCGGTTGTGAATAAATCAATTAGAACAATTCTAATCTTATTTAAATAAATAAATTAAACTAATAATTTATTTAAATAAATAATATTTATTCTACAATAGAGATAAGTCTCCCTAGCGATCAACGAATTTCCAGATAATATATATTTCAACATTAATCATAAAAGAACCTTTGAGTAAATAGTTACCGTACAATTCAATCCTTCCACCATACAATGTCCCAATTAAATATAAGACATGGAATTTCTGTCAAGTCTTATTTTATTTAATTATATGTATTTCGACTCTTAAATGCACAACTCCAAATAATGCAAATTAGAAACTCCTTTCTAATTTCATTATGCCTTAGCCAAGGACTACTGGGTTGTCATTTATCGAATCACATAGGACATTTCTCTTCTTTTACTAGAAGTGGTAGATTCTTTATTGATCATACATTATCTCCATGTACAACTTATTATACTCAAGCATACCCTTTGATATACCCTAAGGGTCTTAAGGAATAAGTCAAAGTATAACTCATCATACACAAGATACTATGATGATCTCAAGTCCAAGGATCACTTGTACTACTATCACTACAGGAATTCCTATTGACAGGCAAGTAAAACTCCATTAGGTATTCCTTAGCGAGCCACGTTTAGTGAACTTATTCTCTAATAAACACCTACATACTTGCTTTAGTGTCTCCACACAAATGATCATGAGATCAATCATCCTCATCAAATGAGCAAGCAACGTATGTACCAATCTATCCGGATTCACTAATCCCCAATTTAGTAATCCAACGATTGGGAACTATTTTAGTTTTAAGCTTTCTAAGAATTTAGATCTCATTAGAATGATCATCATCATTATTCTAAAAGCATTGCTTAAAACTATGGGTTTATCACATATTATAAAACAGCATCATGTAGATAATTTAAAAGCCTTTAATAAATTAATACTTTTTATTAATAAATGAATAAGATTGTTACAAAGTATATGCTTTATCATCAAACATGATTGGCTTATGTGCATACTACTTTCAATCTCCCACTTGCACTAAAGTCAATCGTCATGGTATCTCATACCCTTCTTCTCTAAGTGACGATTATCCTGCTGTTGGATAAGCTTTAGTTAATGGATATGTAATGTTGTTCTTGAGAGTCCACTATCTCTATAGTGATTTCCCATCTTTCAATGATTCTTATAATCAAATGAAAGTGCCACAACACATGAGACTTAGGAACTATTCCTAGTTCTGTAATGAACTTATAATTCAAACAATCAACTTGTAGCTTCATTTACAGCTATATACTTTGTCTTTATCACTAAACCAGCAACTCTTTGCTGTTTGAAACCTTTCCAATTCACTGCACCACCGTTCAAGGTAACGATTTACCTTAAAGTGGATTTTTTGTCGTCTTGGTCGATCTGAAAAACTTGAGTTTGTTAAGCCCTCTAGTTTTAATTCAGACCCGCCATGAATTATATCACATCCTTAGTGCTGGTTAAGTACTTTAAGATGTTTTCACTGTCTCACATTGAACTTCTCCAGAATATGACTGATCAACATCAGGTCGCGTATATTTCATTGCATACATGATTGTCACTCATGCGATCTCTCTTTTAGGAGTCTATGGGGACTATTAAGAGAGATACACTCCATGGCTCATCAACATGAGACATCTCTTGGAGTTTGCCATGCTAAACGACTTTAGCATCAAATGAATATACGTTCATTGGGTTAAGCCGAACATTCTTTTAAATCTATCTATATAGATTTGAATCCCCAATTAAGATACTCTTCCCAAATCATTCATGGAGGAATGTTTAGACAACTTTATCTTTATTGATTTTAACATTTGCATGTCATTCCTTATCCGTATTATATCAACATATAATACCAGAAATGTCACGACGCTCCCACTGACCCTTTTGTACACACAAGAACTCTTACCTCATTGTATGTAACTCTGGATCATCATCTTCTATGATGCGTACCTCATCATCATCATCCATGATGAATCCATACCTCCTAGGTATCTTCGGTACTATTCCAGATTTACGATTCGGTTGTGGTACAATAGGTCTATCTATAGGTTCCTCTTATTTGACTTGTAGTGTTTT
This sequence comes from Panax japonicus, assembly GCA_020205505.1. Classification (NCBI taxonomy): domain Eukaryota; kingdom Viridiplantae; phylum Streptophyta; class Magnoliopsida; order Apiales; family Araliaceae; genus Panax; species Panax japonicus. The sequence continues at coordinate 33,154,739 of CM035092.1, forward strand.
GTGGTTCTTGAACTTTTCAAGATGTATTATCCTCCCACTAGCCCCTTCAATGATAAACACCTTTATCTTAGAAGGCATCATGTTTCTTAACAAACACTTTTTGCTAAGTAGGATTATAGAACATATGCCCTAAACTTATTTTAGGATGTCCCACAAATTGTACTTGTCAAATCTTGTCCCAAACTTATCCTTTTGAAATCTTTTCACATAAGTTGGACAACCCCTTATCTTAACAAACTTAAGATTTCGGAATGACATGGTTGCACTATTAACCCAATTCCAGGATGTGTTTGCATGGTCTCGTGAAGACATGGTGGGTTTGTCCACTAAAATTTTCCTTCATCACCTTCCCATTAAGGAGGGATTCATTCCAGTTAGGCAGAAACTCAGGCGATTGAAACCTGAGTGGAGCTTAAAGGTAAAAGAAGAAATTGTGAAATAATTTCAAGCTGGCATTATCATGGCGTCTACATATTTGGAGTGGATATCCAACATTATTCCCGTGCCTAAACCCGGTGGAAAGGTGCGAGTTTGTATGGATTACTAGGATTTGAAAAAAGCTTTCCTTAAAAATAGCTTTCTCGTACCTTTTATCCACATTCTCATTGACAATACTGAACAATACGACATATACTCCTTTGCGGATTTCTTCGCGGGGTACCATCAGATTATGGTCGCTGAGGAAGATCGTGAGAAAGCTACTTTCATCATGCCTTGAGGAGCCTTTTGCTACAGATGGTTGTCATTCAGCCTCATCAATGCCAGGGCAACCTATCAGCGAGCTATGATGGCTCTTTTCCATAATTTAATGCATAAGGAGATAGAGATCTACGTGTATGACATAATTGTCAAATCCCAAAAGGAGGAAGACCACTTAGACCATCTCAAAAAGCTTTTCAATAGGTTAAGTAAGTACAACTTGAAGATGAATCAAGCCAAGTGCGCCTTTGGTGTTAAATCAGGCAAGTTGCTAGGTTTCCTAGTCAGCCACAAAGGGATTGAGCTGGATCCCACCAAAATCCAGGTAATCAAAGAAATGCCCATTCCTCAAGCAGAGAAGGAAATACAGAGATTTTTGGGAAGAGTCAACTTCATTAGCAGGTTTATCTCTCAACTCACAGCAACCTATGAGCCCATCTTCAATTTTTTAAGAAAGAACTCCTCCATGAAATGGAACGATGAGTGCCAGAAAGCCTTCCTTACCATTAAAGAGCAATTGGTTAACGCTCCTGTTTTGGTACCTCCCAGGGATGATGTTCTCCTATTCATGTACCTGTCCATTAATGACAATGCCATGCGCTGCATGCTGGGACAAAAAGACGATAGAGGCCAAGAACGAGCTATCTATTACCGCTGCAAAAGATTCAGTATTAGTGAACACAAGTACACTCTGATTGAGAAGACTTGTTGTGCTTTAGCATGGGCTTCCATGAGGTTACAACATTACCTCAATGGTCACACAACCCATCTCATATCCTGTGTGGATCCTCTTAAGTATGTGTTCTGTAAGCCCATACAGAATCTTTGAGTGTCCAAATGGCAGTTGATCCTACAACAATTTGACATCGTCTACGTGATGCAAAAGTTTGTCAAAGGTCAAGGAATTGCGGATCAACTGGCCGCCTCACCTGCAGGGGACTACAAACCCTTAAAAACATACTCCCTCGATGAAGGGGTAATGGTAGTTCAGTAATACCATTAGTATGATGAATGCCATATATGGAAAATGTATTTTGATGGAGCTGTTAACACAAAAGGTTCTGGAGCTGGAGCAGTTCTAGTATCCGGTATGGGGGAGCAGTATCCCGTCACCGTCAAATTACACTTTGTCAGCACCAACAACACAGCTGAGTATGAAGGTTGTATCATGGGGCTAAAACTTTCCCGTTCAATGGGCATCAGGCAGTTAACTGTCTTTGGGGATTTCGAATTGGTAATCAAACAATCCACATGAATCTATTAAACCAAAGAATTACATTTGCTACCTTACCATCGACAAGTTTTACAGATGGGTTTGGAGTTCAAAGAAATCTCCTTTCTACACATTCCTCATAATAGGAATGATTTTATGGATGCACTAGCAACGTTGGCCTCCTTTATTCATATACCTGACAAGGAAAATACGCCAAGCATCACATTCGCCCTGTAAAAGGCCCCAGTTTATGGGAACTATGTTGAAGAAGTATCAGATGAGCTACCTCCTATCCACAACCCTTGGTATCAACATATTAAGGAGTATCTGCGAGATGGATCTACACCCGCTGAGGTGAGCCTGACTGAAAAGAGGCGGATCCATCGACTTGCTACGAAATTCTACCTGAGAGGAGATACATTCTACAAAAGAGATGCAGGATTAGGTCTCCTCAGATGTCTGGATAAAGACCGAGCTCAGAGGCTCATGGATGAGATTCATGGTGGAGTATATGGCCCACACATAAGCGGCCCCCTACTTGTTAAGAAGATCCTCAGAACAGGGCATTATTGGCTTACGCTCAAAGATGACTGTGATGATTACGTCAAGAGGTTTTATCAATGCCAAATTCATGGAAATGATATCCACGCCCCTCCAAGGGAACTCCACAATATGAGTTCGCCATGGCCCTTCTCAATGTGGGGAATGGACCTGATCGGGCCCATCAAGCCCAAAGTCAGTAATGGACATCGATTCATATTCACCATGATCGATTATTTCACCAAATGGGTAGAAGCATCCTCCTTCCCCAGGGTTACCAAAGAAGTCATCATTGCTTTCATCAGAAATAATATCGTCTGTCGATATGGACAACCAAAGGTCATTGTGTTAGACAATGCTAAAAACCTCAACAACAAAATGATGTAGGAGTTATGCAGTAAATTCCACATCAAACACCTTAACTCTGTCATCTACCGTCCAAAGATGAATGGTGTTGTTGAAGCAGCTAATACAAATATCAAGAAGATCATGTAAAAAATGTCTGCCAATCACAAAGGATGGCCTGACCTCTTGCCTCTGACTTTATTAGCCTATAGAACTTCCATGCGTACTTTCACTGGGGAAACCCCCTACTCATTAGCCTATGGGATGGAAGCAGTTCTCCCCATAGAGGTGGAAATGGAATCCCTCAGAGCTGATGGACGCTCAGCAAGATGAAGACTAATGGGTACAAGATAGGTATCACCAATTGTCTCTAATAGACGAAAGGTGAACCGAGGCTATCTTCCATGGTCAGTTATATCAGCAAAGGATCTCACGATCCTACAACGGGAAAGTTCAGCTACGGCAGTTCAAATAACATGACTTGGTTTTGAAGAAGATCATTGACAACCAAGATCAATCTAAGGGAAAATTTTCTCCTAATTGGGAAGGCCCGTTTGTTGTCAAGGAGGTATTGACAGGAGGCGCTCTCAGACTACAGGAAATGGATGACGATGAATTTCCAAAGCTTATCAACTAGGACACCGTGAAACGGTACAATGTCTGAGGTTTCCATTAAGCAAATATTCTGGTTTTTGATCACCAAATCACCAGTCATTCCGATTTTCTAACCCTTTTTACATACTCTTATGCCCCTCAGGGAAACATAAACTTCAAACCAGCAGCCTGGTTTCACCTCATTTCTAACCTTTCCGACAATTTTTGTTATCCTAAAGATGGGATTGAACCTTTCGCACCTACAGTTTATCCTGAAGATGGGATTAAACTTTTCTACACTTGCAGTTTGTCCTGAAGACGGGATCAAACTTTTTCACACCTGCAATTTGTCCCAATCATTGGATCAAACTTTCTTCTCCCCGCAGTATAGTCCGCACATGGGATTCATACTTCTCTTCGACCGCAATTCGTCCGGAGGGGCGAACTACGTCGACCTGATCTCCCTGATACTCGGGAGTACGTACGCAACAATATTCTATATGGCCCGGTCACAATAAACAAAAAATAACAAAAACATTTCTGCACTTTCTCTACAAAAACAAAAACCACAAAAATACACCTTTCTTCATCAATAAAGCTTTTACACCCATCTGCCTTTCACATTCAGCATTGAACCTCTTACACCAGGTTTGAACTACGCAGACTTGATCTCCTCTTCAATAGGAGTACGTAGGTATCCATTTATGGTTAAGTCTAACCCCCTACCAGAACAAAAATACTTTTCACACGGTACTGAGATCAAACTTCAATCCACCACATTTCATCGGCTTAAGACCAAAGGGATGCAATTATCCAACCTCTCCTCACTAATAGGAGATTCGGTGACCATCTAAGCTGTGGTTGTGCCTCAATGAACAACACCAATCCATAAGAGATGAAATTAACTAGGCTTCTCATAAATAGGAGTACTGGCAACCATCTGTGGTGTGGTCAATCTCAGAGAGGAAAAGCCACAGTCCTTTCCACATTTTTATATAAAAACCAGTCCCAAGACACCAAAGATGGTAGGGATACATATAGATCAATGATCCGTTCTGAAAGATCCTGCGATGGCTCAGTGTCCACATATCAAGGATGAGTTCAGAATGCATCAAGATCACAAGCCCTGAAGAAACAGGCAAATATCAAGCAAGTATCAAGGCATAACTGAAAGGGAATTAAATCAAAATATACTTCTCTGCCATATATAATACTTTTTTATATATAGAATATGTGTTCTACATGACAAAATGGCTAAGCTAGTCTGTGCAGGAAAAATACAAAGCTATCTACGGATCTGTGTGTATGCGGACTATTAGATCTAACATAGCATCCCTCTCCGAAGAAGGAGGTAAAGCTGCAAGCTCCTGTCCAAGGGTATCTACACGAGCTAGCATATCTGAGGCTAACTGCATGGTGGTATGATGCTCATCGATGTATACACTCATATCGACAAGGATGCCAGTCGTATGAGATCTCACTGAAGTACTGTCTACAATGGCTACATCCCTGGAAGATAGGGCAGCATCCCACTCCACAATCAATGCAACTCTGGGTGATGTAGCCTAATCCCTATCTAATAGAGTGGCATCTCTCCCATCAAGAGCTGTCAACATCGAGGCCCTATCCTGATCTCTCGCATAAGTCATCAGACGTAAACTCTGCTCTAAATACTGTGCTGAATGCTGAATGCTGAATGACAGTGGCACTAGTAGTGGGAGAATCCATCATAAATGCTGGCAACCAAGTAGTCAACTTCTTGATGGGAATATCAGTCTCCTCCAAAGGCTCCTCATCCTCAGAATCAGTCTCCTACACTATGGATACTACCGCAGTCGATGCAGTCTCTATCTCTATCCATGCAGAATACTCTGCAGAACGACCTGGATGACTGACAAAAAAGTCAGCTAGCTCTAACTGATCCCAACAGGCATACAACTTGGATCTGTCCTCCCCTAATAAATGACGTGAAGCGAAGCGCTAACTCAATGCCCCCTCAAATGGATGGAAATACTAAAACTGGTCAAACTGACACATCACGGCCAGCGGATGGTAAGTAATCATGCCTCTCAAGCCAGCCAGAGGAAGATAATCAATGCCCGGAGAATAAGTAATGAAGCTGTAGGGTGAATTAAGTCCTGTACACGACATTATAGCGAATGGATCTCCAATCCCTACCAGGAAAGCTGACCAAGATGCAACATCTGTACACTCTGCAGGCTGAAAGGAGTACGACATGGATATATCATGGGTGAAACAATGCCCATGCCGTCTGAAAGTGCCAATCGGTCTAAAGTGTGACATAAACCACACGTATAGCATGACCGAGCTGCCTGTGAACACTCCTATAGGATAAGTGCAGCAATATGTGGTCGACCTCAGAGTCTCTGCCATAATCATCGGTATAATGGTACGACCCTCCCTGAGAGCTCTAACTGCCATAATGACGCCAGTGTCCAAATCATCCATATACCGTGGCATGTAGACATATGACAGTACGTATAACAGCAGTACATCCACTTTGGCTGAACGCCAATGATCATCCGGTGTGGTAAAATCCCTAGAATGTCATGTATAACTATCCTCAGTGCCAAATCTGTCAAACAAAAAATGCTGGGATATAACGTGGCCAGATGAGATCTCATCCTGCAGCACCCTACGCCTCAAGCCGGTGAGGGTCATGAACTACCTACTCATGTCTCTGATCGCCATGTGCACGCAAGGTTTATTCAAAGGCAACATCGTCAATCGTGCATACTCCTCTAGAGTAGGAGTCAACTCCTGGGTCCCGAATCAGAAAACCTGCCTCTCTGGTATCCAATGCTCTAGCATACCCTTTAGGATTTCTCCTTACTGGCGCGCAATTAGGTGACCAAACCTCTCCTTGACAGAACTTTTCTAGACGTTGCCAATAATGCTATCTAATAATATTACTCAAATAATATGAATTATTGATCTGATAATGAGAAATATTATATAGTGGCAATTATTAAAACAACAATAATATAAACGTAGTAATTATTGAATTAATAAAATAAAATATTGAAAAATAATTACTGTAATAATTATTGAGTAGTGCCTTCTTACGTAAGAATTAATATTTCAAAAATACTGTGCAATATCGTCTGCTACTGTGCAACCACGCGTATTACTGTATTTTAATCACCGGGTATTCCAACAGTGTTAACGGTAACAACTACGCCGTTATTTATAAAAACTTAAACTTGTCGTTTTCTTCATCCGACAGTTATTCCGTTATGGAGCCCATAAATGGTTGCGCCGTCGTACGAATATTTCCCGACAATAAGATTATTTCACGACCAAACGAATATTCCCCGACAATAATGAATATTTTATAACCACTTGCTTAATTTTTAAAATTTGCACATTTCACCCATAACAAAAGTATTATATCAAATTATCACCTTATTATTTCAAGATAATAAATAGAGGAAATTTAATTTTATTTATAATAAGTTGGGGTCTTACAAGTTAGCTCGATTTTGTCATGCAGCGTAGTCAAGTCCAACTGGGATGGTTACACCAAAGGTTGTCCTAGATAAGTCAAAATCGGTAGTTCAAGGGAGAGCATTTGTTGTGACCACCCAAAAAGTGAGGAACCTAAATAAAGTTATCACAGGTAAGCTAATAATAAACTCTTGTGAAGTCTATACCTTATTAGATACTGATTCTACCCATTCTTTTATTTTACCTGCTTGTGCTCAACGTTTAAATTAACTCCAGAGAAATTAGACTTTGACTTATATGTCGAAACTTCGTTGGGAGAAACCTTCATTATATCCACTATTTATAAATCTTCTTTAATTCAAATCGACACTTTCACATTACCTGTTCATCTCATCTCTTTGAAAATACTTGCATTTGATGTGATTTTAGGGATTGATTGGTTAACTACTCATCATGCTAAAATTAATTATTTTTGTAAGGTTGTTAGCTTTCATATTCCTAACCAACCTATTATACAAATTCAAGCAACCAAACCACTAAAGTCAATCATTGTCATATCAAGCCATAAAGCCATTCATTTATTGAAAAATAGATGTCAAGCTTTCTTAGCCAATGTCATAGATTTAAACAAAAATACGTAAGATTTGAATGATATTTCTATTGTTAATAAATTTCCTAACGTATTCCCTAAAAAATTTCCTAGCATACCCCCTGAGCGTGAAATCGAATTTTGTATTGACCTTGAACCTGGTACAAAACCCATTTCCAAAACCCCATATCGAATGGCTTCTATTAACTTTAGGAGTTAAAAACTCAACTGCATGAACTATTAGACATTGGTTTTATTCGTCCTAGTACATCTCCTTGGGGTGCTCCTGTTCTATTCGTAAAGAAGAAAGATGGGAGTATGCGACTTTGCATTGACTATCGGGAGTTGAATCATGTCACCATCAAAAATAGGTACTCGTTGCCTTGCATTGATGACATATTTGATCAGTTGCAAGGTTCCAAATTCTTTTCGAAGATCAATCTTCGGTATGGATATCATCAGTTAAAAGTTAAAACTGATGACATTCCAAAGACTACTTTAAGAACTCGGTACGAGCATTACGAATTCCTAGTCATGTCTTTTGGATTGACCAATACTCTTGTTGCCTTCATGGATATGATGAACCGAGTATTCAAGGAATATTTGGATCATTTTGTGGTTGTCTTTATTGATGACATCCTTATTTACTCCAAAAGCCGTGAAGATCATGAGCAACACTTGAGGTTGATACTCCAAAAGCTTCGTGAAAATAAGTTATACGCCAAGTTAAAGAAATACGAGTTCTGGCTTAAGGAAGTAGCATTCCTTGGGCATGTGATATCGAATCATGGAATATCAGTTGACCCAGCAAAGATTAAAGCAATACAAAACTGGGAGCCACCTAAGTCAGTAACCGAAGTACGTAACTTTATGGGCTTAGTTGGTTATTATCGAATATTTGTGGAAGGATTTTCTCGAATCGCCACTCCATTAACTCAATTGACTCAAAAACATACAAAATTCAAATAAAGTGAGGAATGTGAGAAGAGTTTCCAAGAACTCAAGAGGAGACTCATTTTAGCACCTGTTCTGACAATACCATCAGGTTTAGAGGGATCTGTCATCTACAACGATGCTTCAGGCAAAGGTTTAGGATGTGTTCTCATGCAACATGGGAAAGTCATAGCCTATGCCTCACGCCAACTCAAAGAATATGAGAGGAATTATCCTACTCATGCTCTAGAGTTGGCAGTAGTCGTTTTCATGTTAAAGATCTGTAGACATTAGAAAGTGGAGATCTAAGATCATAAAAGCCTCAAATATTTCTTCACACAAAAAGAACTCAACATGCGGCAACGACGTTGGCTCGAGCTGTTGAAAGATTACGATCATACCATTCAATACAATCTTGTAAAAGCGAACGTGGTAGCAGACGTGTTGAGTAGAAGATCATATGCGGGTATAAGTGTGATATTGTCAACACAAAGGCCCATTTTATATGACTTACAAAGGATGTAGATAGATTTAAAAACTTTAGGGACCCACGTGATGATGTCAAATATACGAGTAGAACCGACTTTAATAGATAAAGTGAAAGCTGCTCAAGCTACAGACCGGAGCTGATGTGTATGAAGAAGAAAGTACAAGAAGCTGCTATTCTAGAAGCAAGAATCGAAAAAGAAGGAATACTTTGAGTCAACTCCAAACTTTTTGTTCCTAACAACTTTGATTTGAAGTATAAAATCATGATGGAGGCACACAACACACCATTTGCAATCCATCATAGGAGTACCAAAATGTATCATGATCTTCGACATATATTTTAGTGGAGCAATATAAATAGAGAGATAGCGGAGTTTATCTCACAATGTTTATCTTGTCAACATGTCAAGGCGGATCATCAATTACCAAAATGTTCATTGCAACCACTTGAAATTCCAGAATGGAAGTGGGAGCACATTAACATGGATTTTTTTACCGGTCTTCCCAAGGTTTCTCAAGGCATAGATGCAATTTGGGTCATTGTCGATAGATTATCCAAGTCTTCTCATTTTTTACCTATACGAAAAACTTATTCACTTGAACATCTTTCTCATATATACATAAATGAGATTATAAGATTGCATGGTATGCCAATATCCATAGTTTCTGATCGAGACCTAAGATTCACTTCATAAATTTGGGTCAGTTTGCAGAAAGCTATTGGCACGGATTTACAATTCAGTTCTGCATATCATCCTCAGACGGACGGGCAGTCGGAGAGGACTATTCAAACTCTTGAAGATCTATTGAGACTCTGCGTACTAGATTTCAAAGGAAGTTTGGGACAAGTACTTGCCATTAGTGGAATTCTCCTGCAACAACAGTTATCAAGTAAATATAGGCATGGCTCCATTCAGGGCGTTGTATGGACGAAAGTATCGTTCTCCAGTATGCTGGGACAAGGTGGGTAAGGCAACTTTGTTGGGACCAAAATTGGTACGTATGATTATAGAAAAGATTCAAATGATCCGACATCGTATACTAACCTCACAAGATCGACAAAGGAGTTATGTTGATCTTCATCGAAGGGATGTGTAATTCAATGTTGGAGATCATGTATTTTTACGTGTTGCTCCATGGAAAGGAGTTACAAGATTTGGAAAGAGAGGAAAGCTCAACCCTCGATTCATTAGTCCATTTGAAATCCTTAACCAAGTAGGAACTGTGGCCTATAGACTCACCTTACCGCCAAGTATGTCTCGTGTTCATAACGTTTTTCATATTTCTATGTTGCGTAAATGTGTGGAAGATCCAAACCACATTATTAAATTAGAACCAGATGAGATAACGGAAGATTTAACGTATGAAGAGGTACATGTTAAAATTTTGGATAAGAAGGAACATATTCTACACTCAAAGGTTATACCTCAAGTCAAAGTCTTATGGAGAAACCATGATATTGAGAAAATGACCTGGGAGTTAGAATCTGACATAAAAACAAGGTATCCTCACCTCTTCTATATACCATGTATGTACACCAATTTCGAGAACAAAATTTTATGAGGAGAGGTTGTAAGACCCCAAATTTTTTATGAATAAAGATTCAATTTTCTCTAAATGTTATTTTGAATAATAAAGTGTGGATTTGATATAATCCTATATTTATGGGTGATATGTGCAAATTTTTCAAAGTAAGAAAGTTATTATAAAAAAATTTGTTTGGTCGTGAATATTCGTACGACGACACAATCATTAGTGGACCCACAACGAAACTATCGAATATAGAAAGCGAAAGAAATAACCTTTTATAACAATAACGGCAAAACTTTTACCATTAACTGTTGAAATACCTGGTGATAAAAGTACAGTAATATGCGTGGTTGTACAGTAGCACACGGTATTGTACAGTATCTTTGATTATTAATTCTTACATAAGAAGTCATTCAATTCATTTAATAATTGTCACAGTAGTTGTTGCATAGTATCTCATATTATTGATTCAATTATTGTTACAGTATCATTTGCATAATATTTTATATTATTAAATCAATAATTGAGATGACACTGTTATTCATATCATTATTTGTATTATTGACAATGTCTAGAAAATTATGTCAAGGAAATGGGTTAGGTTATTTAATTACGCGCCAATAAGGAGAAATCATTATTAGAAAGCCCCTTCTTTCTTGGGAATGATCTGATTGTCAATATTGTGAGTTATAATATTAATGATGAGTAATTGTTGAAAGATTAACAATGTACTTATTGAAGATAAGTAATTTGTGATAAATATTTATTCAATTTTTGATATAAATAAAGGGGTTTGTTATGAAGTATTTGTTGTAAGTTTGGCTTATTACATGCACCCCAATTACTCATTTTTTAAAATCGCTGGTAGAAAGTTATCTCAATTTTGTTTTATTATTATTATAATAGTAATAAAACATAAAACTTTTTATATAAAAAAGAATACTTTTTATATTATATATAAATTTATTCATTTTATTAGATTATAAATAAAATATATTATATTTTATATAAAGTTTTTGTTTTATTAGAATATTTTATTGCATAGTAATGAATAGTAAAAATCAAAATTTTGATGAATTTGCCGAATTCGTCCGCCCGTGAATTTCATTATGTGCATCCGCGATTTTCTTAAATAGTACCCTGCCATTCTTCTATAAATAGGATGCTTAGTTAAGAAATAAAAATCATACCAGAATTAGAGAATTCTTCTTCTATAATATTGTGCGTATTTATTTCTATCATAAGAATACTTTGAGTGTAGGAAATAGTACAAGTTTTCTTCAAGAATATCTTCGCTATACCAGTCGGAATTACTATCCTACTAAGGTAAGAGATATTATTTCGTTCAATATTCATAAGAAATATTATTTTCTTCCATACTCTGTAGTATATAAGTAATATTATTTCGTTTCATATTCCTAAATCTACACTTATTTTGATAAATATTGCTTCTATACTCCATGAAATTAGTAGAATATCCTTGAATTTTGCACTTCATCTAGTATCGTTTCACTGAAATATTTTTCTTAACTTCCTTATTAAATTTTAATCTTTTCATGATGGAATATTATTCACCCGGGTACTATTCACGATAAAATTGGTTTCTTTTTTGTCTAAATTATTTTTGATACATGAATAACATTCTTGAATTTTACTCCACAATTAATTATCATGTTGACAATTTGAACATTCTTAAACTCTGATAAATTGAATTATAAATCTTTAATATTTATCCTTGATCTCACTTGATTGATTTCTTATATTATTATCATTATCCTCATGCTTATATTGTGGTGAAAGTTATCTTTGGCCCGTAGTGCATAGATGGACTGTTGATTGGTATGGTTATGACCAGGAATTGTGTATTGATATAATCATGACCTATAATGTTACAGACAAATGATGTGGTGAAAGTCAACTTTTGCCCGTAGTGCATAAATGGACAATTGTTTGGCATGATCATGACCACTGGTGATACTAACGAATATCCTTGGCCCGTAGTGCATGGATAATACGATGATGTGAAATATTTATTGAGTTGTGTTACAAAGATAAAATATTGATGATGAACTTTTAAATCATAGAAGATAGTAGACATCACGCTCTACTTTACTCTTCTAATGGATTGCTTGTTTCGCTGCAGTTGTTGATCTAAACTTGTTGTCTATTATATTTTATCAAATTTTATACTGTTGAAGACTAAGGATAATTTATTCTACATTATCTTAGTCATAATATTCTTTACTGGGCTAGTTGAGCTCACCATTTTCTTTCATTGTTCTCTTCAGGAAATGAGAATATAGCTGGGACTAGTCGGGGAATGGAGTGATGGTCCAAGATGTTGGCTATAGTAGTCCTCACTATTCTATAAAATAGTGTGATAATAATTATAATGAGGACTTATTTTGAGTTTGGATATTGTCTGTAATACCCCAATTCTTATGAATAAAGATTATTATTTTTTCTCGAAATATATTTTTGAATATTATGTTGTAGATTTGATATAATAGTTGTGGGTAATATTTACAAATTTTACAAAGTAAGCATGTTGTTATAAAATATTTGATTTCTCGGGGAATATTCATTTTAACAGGGAATATTCGTACGATGACACAATCATTGGTGGACCCCACAACGGAAGTATTATCGAAGTTAGAAAACAACAGAAATATCTTTTTATAAAAATAACGATGAAAGTTTTACAGTTAAACTGTTGAAATACCCGGTGGTAAAAGTACAGTAATACGCGTGGTTGCATAGTAGCACACGGTATTGTACAGTATCTTGGATTATTGATGCTTACGTGAGAAGTCACTCAGTTTTATTCAATTATTGTCATAGTAATTATTGCATAGTATCACTCATATTATTGATTCAATTATTGTCACAGTATCATCTGCACAATATTTTATATTATTAATTCAATAATTGAGACGACAAAGTTATTCATATTATTAATTAAATTATTGACGATGTCTAGAAAGTTCTGTCGAGGAAATGAGTTTGGTCACCTAATTGCGCGGCAATAGGTAGAAATCCTTATCGGAAAGCCCTTTCTTTCCTGGGAATGATCTAGTTGTTAAATATTGTGAGTTATAATATTAATGATGAATAAGTTCATGTTGATTAAAGATGTTTGTTCATTTAGTTTTCTTTATTTCTTCCGTGACCCAATTACCCTCAAAGGAGGTAATTTTGTGATGTGCTGGTTTTGTTATTATTGACCAAATAGATAATTAATCGGATAAATAAATAATTAATTGTTATTGGTTCACATACAAATTACTGTTGGTTCATATGTATGGAACTATTGATTCACATGCATGTACTATTAGGGGAGGTTGTGCAAGATTGATAATACTTGAAGGACAAAATTAAAAATAGAGGTAAAGATGAAGGTACTATACTGTAATAATTCAAGCCCCTAAACGTGCAATTATCAAAATTATATTTTCCTATAAATAGAAGCTCATTTCTTCTTTCATTTTCACCAATTCACTAAGACTCACAAGAGCAACTATATAGAGAGAAACTATAGAAAAGAAGAAGAGTATTCTGCTACTTCACTATTGCAGTATCCAGTCTTCTACTAAGGTAAGGGATATTATTTTTGTTCAATATTTGTATGAAATAATATTTTCTTCCATACTCTGTAGTATGTAAGTAATATTATTTAATTTCGTATTCCTAATTATACACTCTTTTTGTTAAAGTATTGCTTTTATACTCCGTGAAATTAATAGAATATCCTTGAAATTTGCGCTTCATCTAGTATCATTTCACAAGGATATTTTTCTGAACATTCTTGTTAAATTTTAAGCTTTTCATGTTGAAGTACTATTCACAGGGTACTATTCAGAAAGTATTATTCACATGATACTATTCATAAAGTACTATTCCTGGGGTACTATTCACAGTGTACTATTCTTGAAGTACTATTCACATGGTACTATTCATGATAAAATTGACTTCTTTTCTGTCCAAATCATTTTTGATACAATATTATTCTTGAATTTTACTTCACAAAGCAGTATTATGTTGACAATTTGGACATTATTGAATTCTGGATAAATTAAATTATAAATCTTTAAAAATTTATCATTTGTTTTCTTTTAATTGAATTCTTATATCATGTCATTATCCTCATGCTTATATTGTGATGAAAGTCATCTTTGGACCGTAGTGCATAGATGGATTGTTGATTGATATGATTATAACCTGGGATTATTCAGTATAATCATAACCCGTTGTTACAAATTATGTGGTAAAAGTCCTCATTGGCCCGTAGTGCATTGATGGACAGTTGTTGGCATGATCATAACCATTGGTGATAACACGAATATCCTTGGCCCGTAGTGCATGGATAATTCATGGACGTGATACTAATGAATATCATTGGCCCGTAGTGCATGGATAATTCAGTGATGTGAATTATTTATTGAGCTGAGTCTCAGCGATAAAGTTGATGATAAACTTTTTAAATCATAGAAGATATTAGATATCATGCTCTACTTGACTCTTCTAATGGATTGCTTGTTCCGCAGTTAAACTTGTGGTTTATTATCAGTTTAACGTTGTTGAAGGCTAACGATAGTTTATTCTGCATTATCTTAGTCATAATATTTTTTACTGGGCTAGTTGAGCTCACCCTTTTACTTTCATTGTTCTCTTCAGGAAATAAGAACGTAGCTGAAACTAGTCGGGGAATGGAGTGATGGTTTGAGATGGTGGCTATAGTAGTCCTCACTATTCTATGAAATAGTGTGATAATAATTATAATAAGGACTCCATTTGAGTTTGGATATTGTCTAGAAGACAATATTCATGTAAAAACTCTTAGCTACGCTTTTGTCGTATTGTATAAAAAAAGTTTGTATTTAAATTCTGTACCATATATTTGGCGACTCAGAATGAGTGTTGTATACCTATTTTGGGGACGTAACGTTGTCTACGAGACAATATTTTTATTGAAACTCGCAGTTTATGTTTTGTTGTATTTTACACAATAGTTAATAATTGTGTAAATGAATTTTGTATTTGAATTCTGTACCATGTATTTGATGATTCAGAATGGGTTGTATGGACCTATTTTGTGGACGTCACATATTCTGTTTAGGTTTTGATACATTAATTTTGTTTGGAGTAGTAATAATTATCTTAGATTGTGGTTTGAGCCGGTGTGTTTGTCTTGTGACATTATTTGGTTATGAGACTACTCTTTTGTAGCTCAGAGTTGTATTATAAATTCATTAGATATGCTGTGTATTGTGTAACTTCTCTTTCTATTTCGGAAAGAGAGTGTTACATTAACTATATGGTATGAGATTTTATTTCTTTTTAACTATTTAAGAATAATTTTGTAATTTAAACTTTTGCCCAAAAGTAATTCATCCAAAAATTTAAATTATCCAATTCAGCTAAAAGTTGTTCAATTCAAATCTTTTTTTTAAGTTCTTTTGAGAGTTATTAAACACAAAAATATTTTAATTTTTAATTTTAAGTACTTTTAATTTATTCAAAATTTCCCCCAAACATGCTCTGACTAGAGTATTTATAACATTTCATAACTATTAGGTGGATATATAATGGACCAAAATGACTCACCCAATATAGTAGATTGTGCTTTATCATGGGGTTACAAAATCCTCACTTGTTTGACTGACATTTTTTTTGCCGTTGTTTGAAATGTAGTATTCTAATCCAAAGGACGAACTATCTACTTTAAACTAAAGTCTATGGCAATATATAGTACTCCCTCCGAGCTTAAATAGATGAATAAAATATTATATATGTTAACGTCAAGATCTTCTGCCACGTCCCAATCACGTAAGACGCCCTGATCCTGCACAGTAAACACGATAAACACCAAAAGCTTGACGGCTTCGACCGTTGGGGGATAGCTCAGGCGTGAGAGTCAGTATCGGTGTTCACAAGGGTTAACAATGGAGGATATAATCTCTAGTGTATTGAGAAAGATAATAATCAGTTGAATGTGTGTTGACGTACCTGTTTGTGAAGACTTCCTTACTATGTTATACTCTCAGACCCGGTTTACCATGCCACCCACTGCCGTCTGACACAGGCCCCCACTCCTCAGTGATCTTCGCCGACTGCATGCAGGCTGTCACCTTTTCTCCACTGTTTATGCCGTCGGCCGGCTATAATCCCATTCACATTAATGCATGGCAGTTACAACAGTCAACTATCATGCTTTTTCATCATTACCGGTCAAAGATGAAGATATTAAAATATCTAATGGGTCAACCCACTGACCCGATCCGATTTTATAAAGATTTGGAAAGGAACAAGATGGTAACTGGGCCCAATGACATTAATACCCAATAGTAAAGACCCAATGGACTAACTAAACAAGTAAGCCCAATTCATTCGGCCAAATAGAGAAAATATCATGACCCAACGTTCCCCCTAGTTTTTTATTAAACAAATATTTAATAGAAAACTATAAGTGGTCCATGATATTATAGAATCTACTAAAGGCCCAAAATAAAGATAATCGAAATGTACCCGGAGCGATCTATAAGAGGAAACAGAAAAAGACCGGAGGCCCATAATAAAAAGCCCCATCTGATAAATGTCTTGATTTTAAACCGGACGCTGCCTATTCAAATTCTAAATTATTATCAGCATTTAATGTACCGCCCTTGTACACCGATTAACCGTTAGTATAAAAAGAAATTTCCCCCAATTTTGATAATTTTACCTGCCAATTTGAATTTCAGACCTTTAAGCTTTCTTTTTCTCTTCAGAACTTCTTCCTCCTTCTCTGCGAACTGTCAACAATGGCTTCCCAAACCTCCGAGCAAGATTCACCAATCCTTGCCACTCCGATCACCACCGATCCCCCAAATCCCAGCCCTGGTAAAGAGGTGTCCTCCAGTTCCAATCCCAAAAGTACGAAGACCAGCAAGAACCCACCTCCAAAACCCCCCAAAACTCCTTCTGAATACTATAGGAGTACAGAACGTTTCTCACATGTCAACACTCCTTCTACCATTACTGAGATTGATCTGAAGAGGATTCGAACTTCGATATCACATTCCGGATACTCACATGATTAGGGCTCCAAGATCTGATGAGAAAATGTACCATCCTTGAGAAGGGGGTTCGATTCCCTCTTCACATTTTCATAGTGACCATCCTAGGGTTTCTGGGTGTTGGGTTCGCCCAACTGGTGTCAAATTCTTACATACACATCTTGGCCTTTGTTGCTTTCTGCCATGAGCTAGGCGTCAAACCTACTATCGACTTCTTCTTCACCGCGTACAAGATCGTCCAGTCCAGAGATAAGGGGTTCAAGGCCCTAAGCAAGCATTTCCCTAAGACAGGAGAAAAGTTTGAGAGGCGTTCGTTGGTGAATACTCCTTCGAGCAATAGGGGATGGCACGAGAAGTGGTTTTTCGTCAAGGGACCTGAAATCACTTCTTTTACTGAACTGGGCCACTGATGAGAAGATCTCTGCGAACTTCAGAGATATTTCTGAAGAACGCAAAGCTGAAATGATATAACTCTTTGACAATTTTCCTAAGGAGGAGTGGAAATATGAACTTCTCTCGAAGCAAGCATGGTTATATGACCATAAATGTAAGTATCGGTCTATTTTGCATATAAATATTTGAAATTTTTCATGATGTGGACTCTGACATAGGGCTGTTTACTTTATGCAGTATCTTTGATCAGACCAAATTTCTCAGAAGTAAAGGAGTTTGAAGATTTTCTATCTAGAAAATCTTCGGAAGCTGCTAAGAATCCACCACCATAAACTACACTAGAAGCCGATCCAATCCCCGAAACACATACTAATGAGCCTCAAATAGAAGAGCCAGAAGCTGATGAGCCTCCCATACTAGAAGAGACTCTTCATCTACGTCAGAAGAGGAGGGCCATCCGGAAGCCCCGATTAACCCCTCTTCCAAATTCCTCTGAACCTACCCTAGAAACTGAACCAATCGACAACTTAGCCCCTCTTCGAGGAGGTTTGCTCGATCGTCCTGATTGAAGAAATCTTCTCCGTGTCAAAAAATTAAAGGCCAAAGTTACCCCCTGACAGCCAAAGTGCTTAGGGTACCTCTGTCTTCAACCATTCCTCCCTTTGTCCCCCAATAAAAATTCAAGTTCTAGACGGGGAAGAACAAGTCGAGACTATGTCCGCACTATCACGGAAGCTGAAACACCCTTCCGATAGTCTTCCCAGTTCGGCTTTGGCCCCATCACCCCCAAGAGAAACCGTTCCAATGCGATCTCCATCCCTTGAAACCATATATATGGACCCGTCACCGTCCCCTGAATGACCAAGGGTATCACCTGAACGACTTGGGCCTTCAGATTAGGGATATCAGAACGAGGCTATGGCGTCACCGACCCTATGGCCTCGGTTCAATGCTAATTTCCCCTTCTAGATCTTTGATACCTTCATTCGAGGCACTGACGATCACCGATTCGGTAATCATACGGATGGGGATCTGCTTGACGAAGGAATGAGCTATTTGGCTAAGGTAAGTGATAGCTTTCTTGGTTTATACATTTCTCTTCTTGTTTAATTATCTAAAACTGATTGGATGTTGTTGAATATATACAGACAAATGCAGTCTACGGGCGTTTACGTCCTAGATATGTGAATGCTTGAGGCCAAAGAGGAGGCATTAATAAGAGAAAATAACATGTTGAAGGCGTCACTGGCTCGAGAAAGAAGTGAGCATGAAGGAGTCCTTCTCACCAATGAAGGTCTTTGGAGAGACTTGGCTCAAGCCAAGGAAGCCCTGAAGGCGTCAGAGGACAAACAGAAGGTAATCGAAGAAGAGCTTAACACCAACAAGGCCAGCCAACCGGCACTATCTGACATGAACGTCGGCTTGGTTGGGGAGAATCTGGCTTTGAAGACCAAGAATGAGGAACTCATCACAGCTCATCGAAGCTTGGCAATACATCTTGGTGAAGTTCAGACGAAAGCTCAAGAAGATAAGGAGGCACACAAGGCCAAGCGCCATAAACTTTGTCATAAAATAAAAATGCTCGAGGGACGAGGCCCTCTTCTGACTGAAGAACTGCGTAAGTGGATACAGACGGACTATAGGGAATCTAATGAGCTTAATGCTAAAATCCTGAAGGTGTATTCAGAAGGGTACGAAGACTGTCGGGAGCGAGGTAAGGAAAAATTGGTTGCTGCTCAGCTAGACCCGTACTTACTCGATTCTGAAGGCGAAGATAACACCTGATGATATTACTGCTTCATTCTGACCTTTTAGGGTTTATGTGAAAATTATCTATCTTTTTGGAAGTAATTTTTAAGAACTTTATCAGGAAATTTTTAATTTTTTGTAATAGTTTTAATGTTTTGGATGAATAGATGAATGAATGCCTTAACTTATTAATGAATCTTCAACTTTCTCTATCATGGCTTCTGTTTTGATTCGTTTCTTGTCAATAATTCAGTATTAATGGAATTGAATGAACTTGACTTAGATTGTGAATTAGATAAGGCATATAACAGTTAAGTTAGGAAATGAAGTGAACTAAATTCAATGAACTGAACTGAATGAATTGAACTCAACACTTGAACAGAACATAGTAAGTTATACTTATCGTTTCTGAAGTGTGAAGTAGGTCATGTATAAGGTGAATTAGGTTGATCCTCCTTGCACCATATAGATCTTGTTCACCACTCGGGGTAGAACAAGTATATAAGGACATTCGTTTACCACTCGGGGTGAAACAATTTTATAAGGACCATGGAATTTGCTTACCACTCGTGGTAGAGCAAATTCATAAGGACACACTTGACAAAAAAGGCTGCCATCGAATGGCCAGCGAGTTCGACCATACCTCCTTACTTCGGTGCCTATTGATTTACCACTCGCGGTAAAAATAATATTAAAAGGACCATGGAATTTGTCTACCATGTAGGGTATACAAACCCATAAGGACACTCCTGACAAAAATGCTGCCATCGAATGGCCCACGAGTCCGACCATACCTCCTTACTTCGGTGCCTATTGATTTACCACTCGCGGTAAAAATAATATTAAAAGGACCATGGAATTTGTCTACCACACAGGGTATAACAAACCCATAAAGACACTCCTGACAAAAAGGCTGCCATCGGATGGCCAGCGAGTTTGACCATACCTCCTTACTTCATTATGAACCTAGGACCAATAGGAAGAAGATCAATTATGAAAAAGTGAATCTTTTATTGATGATGAACAACTATGTACAGACTTCCAATAAACTGACTCAATCTCTACTGGAAATATTTCCGAAGCCTGCCAGCATGCCAGGTGTTCTTGATCTTGGATCCGTCTAATGCCTTTAACTGATAAGTCCTGGGCTTTGGTACTTCAGTTACTTCATACGGTCCTTCCCAGTTCGGCATCAGCTTTCCCATGTTCTGTGGCATAGATGCTTCGACCTCTCTGAGGACGAAGTCCCCCACTTCAAATCTACGAAGCTTAACCCCCTTGTTGTAGTGTTTGGCAACTCTCTGTTGGTAGGCTGCTAACTTGATCAAAGCCACTTCTCTGACTTCTTCCAACAGATCCAAGTTGGCCTTCAGTCCTTCGTCGTTGTATATCTCTTGGAATTGACTGACCCAAAGACTTGGAGATCTAATCTCGAATGGGACTAAGGCATCAGTGCCATAGGCCAATCTAAAAGGTGAATCCCCTGTGGTAGTCCTCAGGGTAGTCCGGTAGGCCCACAGTACACTGAGCAGCTCCTCTGGCCATCTTCCTTTAGCTTCATCTAGTCTGTACTTGATCCCATTCAGCAGCGTTCTGTTTGTCACCTCAACTTGTCCATTCGACTGTGGATGAGCCACCGAAGTCTTCTTGTGCTGAACCCCCAGCTCCTTCAAAAATCCTTCAAATTTTGATCCCACGAACTGGCGTCCGTTGTCTGATATCACCACTTTAGGAATTTCGAAGCGGAACACTACGGACTCTTTTATGAACTTCAAACACTCTTGCTCCGTTATCAACTGAAGTGGCTTCGCCTCTACCCACTTGGTAATATAATCGATAGTAACTATGACAAAACTGACTTGACCTTTTGCTTTCGGCAACGGACCCAGTATATCAACCCCCCAGATAGCAAAGGGTATAGGAGATAGAATCGAGTATAGATCTTCTGGTGGCTGATGTGGGATCGGACTGTTGAGTTGGCACTTCTCATACTTCTTCACATACTCTGTAGCTTCCTTGAAGATCGTAGGCCAGTAGTACCCCTGCCGAAGAACTTTGAATGCCTAGTAACTTAGCAGCCATATAGTTGCCGCAAATACATTCGTGAATCTCCCGAAGAGCATACTCAGCTTCAGATGGAACTAGACACTTCAACAATGGTGACGAAAATGCCCTTCGATAAAGATCCCCATCGATAAGAACGAAGTTGGCACTCTTGTACTTGATCTTCTTTGCCAGCATCTGATCCGAAGGGAGGACGCCATCTGCCAGATATTCAATGTATGGAGTCATCCAGCAGTTGGAACTTTCAATGCACATCACGGCTTCATGTTGAATACTCGGCTGCTGCAAGACCTCCAAATAAATCGACCCGTTGAAAACATCCGCATCTGTGGTGGCCAGCTTCGATAGTGCATCGACAATGGAATTGTCGTTACGCTCTATGCCCTGAAACTCATAAGAGACAAAATACGGAAGTCGGTCTTTCAATTCTGCCAAATACTTGATCATTCTTGTCCCACGAGCTTCATAATCTCCTGATAACTGCTTGACGACCAATTGAGAGTCGCTGTAAATGATCAGCTTCTGAACTTCTAAACTCTTCGCCAGTCAAACTCCTGCTAGGACTGCTTCGTACTCGGCCTCGTTGTTCGTTGCTTTGAACCCAAACCTGATGGCCTGCTGCACTTTGAATCCCTCCAGACTTGTCAAGATAATCCCTGCCCCACTGACATTCACCATAGAGGACCCATCTGCATACAACGTCCATGCATTCTGACTGTGCTGAAGAACTGCAACTGCTCAATCGGACGTCTCAGCTTCTGGCAGTGCAGCATCTGCTTTGGAGAATGAATACTCTACCATGAAATTGGCCAAGGCTTGAACTTTGATAGCAGTTCGGGGATGATATTCGATGAAAAATTGGGACAACTCCATAGTCCATGCTGCTAATCTCCCCGAGACCTCTGGCTTGCCCATTATCTTCTTCAGTGGTTGATCCGTGTAGAAGACTAGGAGCCGACCTTGAAAATATTGTCGAAGCTTTCAACTAGCAATTATCAAAGTAAAGGCAAATTTTTTAATATTTGTGTACCTGGTTTCAGCATCTCGTAGGACGTGACTGACATAATAGACCGGATGCTGCTTCCCACTGACCTCCCAAACCAACACTGCTCCAACTGCCAATGAACTAGCTGCAAGGTATAAATACAAGTCTCTGCCGGGGCAGGTTTCACTAGAAGAGGAGCTGAAGACAGATATGTCTTTATGCCTTGGAAGGCGTCTTCATACTCCGAAGTCCATTGGAACGTCTTCGTATTCTTCGGTCCCTTCAGTGTGTCGAAGAACGACAAGCACCTCTCTGCTGACTTGGACATGAACCTCCTCAAAGCTGCAATCCTACCAGTCAAACGTTGGACATATTTGAACGACTGAGGAGTCTTCATGTCAAGAATAGCCTAGATCTTCTCCGGATTGGCCTCAATGCCCCTCTAACTAACCAGATAACCCAGAAACTTTCCCGCACTGAGGCCAAAGGTACACTTTGCTGGATTGAGCCTCAATTTATGATGATAGACAGTCTAAAAGCATTCCTCCAGGTCATCTAAGTGCTTCTGAACATGCATGCTCTTCACGATCATATCATCCACGTATACTTCCATATTTCTACCCAGCTGCCTCCCAAAGATGAAGTTCATCATTCTCTGGTAAGTGGCCCCAGCATTTATTAGGCCAAAGGTCATCTTCTTATAGGCATACACCGAACAGTGTGTAATGAATGCCGTCTTCGAAATGTATTCCTTGCACATAGATATTTGATGATAACCTGAAAAAGCATCCATAAAGCTTAGTAATGCATACCCCGAAGTTGCATCGATGAGTTGATCAATATGGGGCAAAGGATAAAAGTCCTTCGGGCATGCTTTGTTCAGGTCCGTGTAGTCGATGCAAACTCGCCATTTCTTGTTCTGCTTCTGCACCAATACTACATTTTCCATCCACTCCGGATAGTCAATCTCGAAGATGAAGTCAGCAGCTATCAACTTCGCAATCTCGTCATCAATGATCCTCTGACGCTCAGGTGCGAAGATCCGCCTTTTCTGCCAAACTGGCTTCTTCGATGGATCCACATCCAATCTATGCGCGGCGATCTTTCGGCTGATCCCAGGCATGTCTTGTGGCTCCCATGCAAAAATATCCACATAACAGCGAAGAAGCTCCATGAGGTTTGTCCGGAGATGTTCCGGCAGACCCGAATCAATCTTCACTGTTTTGTCTCTCTTTCCGAGGACCAACTCGATCTCCTCTGTTTCCCCTGCAAGGATAACCAACAGCTCCGAACTGCTTTCAGTGAAGGGCTCGATCTCAATTGCCATGGTTTACTTCTGTTTGCTGACCCCTACCCCTGAGGAAATAACAACATTCCGATAACAACGTCAGGCTAGATCCAGGTCCCCCGCCACCTCTCTGACTCCATGTGATGTGGGGAACTTGATTTTGAAGTGGAGGATGGAAGTCACAGCTTGGAGGGATGTCAGTGTAGGTCTTCCCAGTATGGCGTTGTAAGCAGAATCTACATGCACAACATAAAATTTACAGGTTATTTCTACCTGCTGAGGAGCCGTACCGAAGACCACTGGGAGTTCGATAGTGCCTGCAACTTTGATTGGATCGTTACTGAAACCATATAAAGGAGCCTCCTGCCCAACCTCCATCTTTCACCCATTAATATACATCCTCTGATAAGCATGGGCGTACAGAATGTCCACAGATGACCCGTTATCTATCATCATATATTTCACATCCACCGGGCCTACTTGTGCAGTGATCACCAACTCTTCTTCATGAGGCTCGATGGGCTCCGAAGGATAATCTTCATCGGTGAAAGATATAACAGTCCTTGGAAATGGTCCGTCGGCCTTCGGGGGAGCACCCGCCACGGACATGACTGAATCTAGATATCTCCTCCTCTTCTTCCCTACCAACTTCCCTGCCATCCCACTGGTTATAACATCAACGACGTGCCTTGGTGGTGGTGTTGGAGCATTTTGGACGGGTGGAACCGTTTGAACCGTCTGAACAGTACGGTCGATATTCTGCTGATCTTGTTGGTCCCTCCCGGCCACATACTGATCCAGTAAACCACTTTGAATCTTCCTCTCCACGAAGTCCTTCAAATTGCAACACTCATTAGTGTCGTGACCTGCGGCTTGGTGATAGCCACAATATTTTCGAGCGTTGCCTTGTCATGTCTTGTAGTTATCACGAGGTGGCTCAAAGAATGGCTGGTTCCTGATCTGGTCCAAAATCACCGACCTATCTGTATTTAGCTTGGTTTAAACCTTGTTCACTTTCTGGGTGGGAACAGGTGGACGACTACTCCCCTGTCGCCATGAGTTGTTATACTTCTTCGAACTGCCCTCTGGCCGATCATTATACCCTCCCCCCTTTTTCTGATCGCCATCAGCTTTAAGAGCATCTGCCTCCTTTATTTGGTTCGAAGAAGGATGTTTCAGGCTATCCATAGCCTCCTCCACTACGATATAGCCTTCTGCTTTATCAAAAGCTTCTGCCAAGCTCTTCGGATGGTGGAACATCAACTTCTTCACCAACTTCTCGGATTTCACCAGATCTAACCCATTCTGGAATAGACCCACAGCCTGAAGATCATTAAGGTCGGACACCTGGCCAAAGGCTTCTCTGAACCTCTTTACATACTAGCCTAAGGACTCGTTGGTGAACTGTCTGACCTGTACTAAAGAACATGTAGGCTTCCCTCTTCTCTGGTTGCTCCCAAAGCGAGCATGGAACTTGTCACAAAGCTCGGTCCAAGAGGATACTGAATCTGCCGGTAAAGTCCCCATCCACTGCCTCGCATCCTTTCTTAACGTTGTAACAAACGTATGACATTTGGCAGCATTGGTAAAGTCATAATAATTCATTAGTCGGTCGAACGCCTGGCTATGGTCGTAAGGATCCCCAAACCCGTCGTAACTCTCCATGCGATGCAACTTCTTGGTGATATCTGCCTTCTCCTTAAGAATATCCGAGGAAAAAGGGGACGCCTTCTTTTCCGGAGTGTCCTTCACCTATTGCACCTCAGCCAGCTGCTTCCTGAGTTCCCTCAATTCCTTCACCAGAAAATCCACACCTTCTAGATGCGAGGAGACTTCTTTCTCCTAGATGACCTTCTGCTTCTGAGTGGATCGACCTCCTCTATCCGATCCCTCTTCCTTTGTTGGACTTCTGGATCTACTCTGGCGTATAACTTTATCCTCATGGCGAGAATATTCACGATGATGTTCTCTCCTTCTGGTGTCTGGCATGACTTCCCTCGACCTTCCCATCTGCCTATCATCGTCTCGACGCTGGGAACCAACGACCATAAGTGCCTTTTTCGACGCCACGGGAGTTCTGCTCCTCGATCTCCTTCGGTCGTGAGAACGATCTCGAGACACATGTATAGAATGCTCTGGCTCTTTCCCCTCTCGCCGTTGCATCTCCTTATACTTGTTTCGTCTTTTGGACTGAACATGACTGGATGTTTCGTCTCTTAACTCAGCCACCCGAAGCATCTGCTCTGCTATATCTTCCCTTTGCTTTAGAAGGACCTCTAAGGCCTTATCTACTTCGTCCGCCATCCTCGCCAACTTGGCCACTCTATCCTCCTGACCACTTCGGTGATGAGTCTTGATCGGTGAACCTTCTGTTCGCCTTCGACCATGATCAAGCTCTTTATCGGTACCAAAGACCAGCCTTTATCTGGCTCCACCATGAATCTTCAGACGAAGACTTCCTGATTCGTGCTTGGAGGCCGTACTGTCATGAGCACTTTTGGAAGGACCCAAACAATCCTTTACTGAAACACGAGACAATGAGAGCTTACAGCTATCACCTGCCCCTCTGGCGTACTATCTCTACTCCTCACCATTTTTCGAAGTAGGTTAAACGAATGTGATTGAAAACTCAATAACACTAGAACTGCCCTCCTTTTAGCACCAATGTTAACGTCAAGATCTTCTGCCACATCCCAATCACGTAAGACGCCCTGATTCTGCACAGTAAACACGATAAACACCAAAAGCTTGACGGCTTCGACCGCCGGGGGATAGCTCAGGCGTGAGAGTCAGTATCGGTGTTCACAAGGGTTAACAATGGAGGATATAATCTCTTGTGTATTGAGAAAGATAATAATCAGTTGAATGTGTGCTGACGTACCTGTTTGTGAAGACTTTCTTGCTATGTTATACTCTTAGACCCGGTTTACCGTGCCACCCACTGTCGTCTGACATAGCCCCCCACTCCTCAGTGATCTCTGCCGACTGCATGCAGGCTGTCACCTTTTCTCCACTGTTTATGCCGTCGGCCGGCTATAATCTCATCCACATTAATGCATGGCCGTTACAGCAGTCAACTATCATGTTTTTTCATCATTACCGGTCAAAGATGAAGATATTAAAATATCTAATGGGTCAACCCACTGACCCAATCTGGTTTTATAAAGATTTGGAAAGAAACAAGATGGTAACTGGGCCCAATGACATTAATACCCAATAGTAAAGACCCAATGGACTAACTAAACAAGTAAACCCAATTCATTCGGCCCAATAGAGGAAATATCATGACCCAACAATATATATATTAAGAATAATGGTGATATGTATTTTGATAAATTTATGTCGAATTATAATTATAAAATTTATTAATACATGAGATGGGTAAAAATTATAAAGAATTCCACTTATTACACATCTCCCTATAAAAGTTACTACTAATACTTATCCACGTATAGTCGACGTAAATATTCACAATATATATCATTTTTTATTAAAAAAGTAAAATAGAGAAAAGAGAATAAAAAAATTCAATTTTTTCTTTAGTGGTCTCACATAATTATATAAAGCGTATATACATTATCTCATCCTCATCTTTTGAGTACAAAAAAAAATTATACTTTAAATTATTCTTTAAAGAACGGATGGAGTAAAATATAAAGATGTGCAGAATGTAAGTGATCAATTGCTTTATTACGAAGTAATATATCATATTTTCGTCATTTTTTATGAGTGCGTAAATTTTTATTTTTCACAGGGTTCAGGAATACCATTATTTTAGCCATACAAAACAAGTGTGTTTTTCAACATATCGTATTTATTTATTTTTTATTATTCGTGAACAAGCATTATTAAATTTTATGAAAATGTATCTAGTTTTATATTTTTGCATGTTATTTGTATCTGTACCATTGAATTATCACAAAAAATAATAATACAAAAATGACATAATTTTGATCATTATTTTGGGACTAAAGTATGTAATCAGTTACCACCCTTTTCCTCATCATAAACAAATTAGTTTATTAGTATTATATAAAAAAGCAACCCCAACATACACCTAGGAGCACCCCTTTCTGCATATCAAGGAGAAAATATGCTTAAATTTTGTCAATTAAATAAATTGAAAGGCTAATTTAATTTCTAACAAATTTTCATCATGAAGTATCTTATTCACAAATATTTATTTAAATCAAACTCACATTTTGTTCTTAAATTAATTAACTGTCTTTAATCATTAAAGTAGATAACTAGTAAACCTATCATAAGGAGTTATGATCATGCACTATGGTCTAATGGTACTCAACATAAAAGATGCAACATGTTTAGAGTTCTATTATAAAATAAAATGTTTATATTTCGATTATAAAATAGAGTTTTTTTGGTTCTTAAGTTTTTTTGTCTCTAATTATGTCAGGGTTAAAGAAAAAGACAAGGCTTGATCGACTCAGGCACGGCCTCAAGCCAAACTTTTTCTGGTCTTTTTTTCAGGTCAGACTCGGTTTCATTTTCGGATTTTGGGGCTTTTGTGCATGCCTACAAGGGCATGTATAGATGTACCTAGTTCATGATCTAACAATGATACTATTATATAAAAAGCTCACATAATACTCATATACACACACATGCATATTATAAACTCAGACTCTGATATGTGAGACTCACAAATATGTATATGTGTATATGTGAACATTACGTGAGCCACCATTATGTGATAGTAGCATTATTTTATAAGCATATTGGGATTATAAGTATAAATATTATTTACTTATTTGCTCAGAATAATTATTCACAACAAAAAATAATATTTCCTCAATAAAAATAAATTTGTTGTTATAGATCCTATAGTGACATTTTTCACCGTCATTATACATCTATAACGATACTTTTGTCGTGAAAATATCAAAAATTATTGTGAATATATAAATTTGCTATATATATATATATATATATATATATATATATATATATATATATATATATATATATATATATACGGTCCGGATCAAGTGCATACTCCTTATCTTACTTATCCGTGCTCACCCCCTTTACGCGACGGTTTCGGTCATACAACCGTCGTCTATACTTTTAGCGACACTATAAGTTATCCGTCGTTAAAAGTATAGACGACGGTTGTATGACCGAAACCGTCGCCTAAAGGGGGGTGAGTTCGGGTGAGTAAGATAAATGGTATGCACTTGATCCTTGCTCTATATATATATATATAAGCTTCATATTTTCAACACGCCCTTAGATGCTACACAATCAAAAGTTGTATTATATCTGAAATTTTCGCGTAAGAATTATTATATTACAAAGATTTAACATTAAATAAGTTTTATAACGCATTATATAAACACCGAAAGTCCCTAATAATACAGATCATCATAAAGAAGCAAAGTCATACAATATGCAATACAATGTTTCTTGATCAGACTATAAAACTTCAAGAATAGAATATCGGTACCCAACAAAAAAAATAATAATTTAGGCTTCAAATAATAATATGCCCAATTTATATAAGATAAAGGCCTTAATTAGGACATAAAATTAAATTAAACCAAATGAAGCCTTGTTATTAGGACAGAAAATATTTATGTCTTTTTTCTCTCAAGATTTTGCATAACCTGTAGGCTGATTGAAGCAGCAAAACCATCTCCTATAATTGAAGGGAAGCTTTCGACAACGCTGGGCATTGTGCTTTTTCGTCGCCAAGGGGGTGGTTTCTCGGTCCTTTTTAAAATTTGGCGATTCAGGATCGAATTTATTGCGCCTCCCTGCTTTTTTAGCATTTCTAGCCTTGTCAAATATTATCGAGAAATCTCCGGCCGAGGCCGGGTTATCGACATCCCATTCTCCAAACTTGGGCAATGGCACGCTTCGATCCGTCATTCTTTAGAATGTAATTAATTATTTATTATTATATTTATTACCCTAGCTAGCTCCAAGAAAGAGGGAATAGATCTTCGTCTTCTTCTGCCCCACCCCGACTCCCTCTCCCTCTCCCTCTCCCTCTCCCTCTCCCTATCCTTCTGAGAAGATATGGGGAATAGGAAAGAGAGAGACTAGGAGAAAGAAAAGAGGGGAGAGAGTTATTTTGTCATTTCCCCCCTAAACATATCTATTGTGACAACGTTATCAAAGAGATAAAATAGTTTACAAAATTATTTGCATCAAGTGTCCTAAGTAGACGCATGAATTAATAACCATCCAAATTGATTATATTTACTTGCTTGTCATTAGGTCTATTTATTTCATGTCGAGTCAACATATATAATATTGTAGTAGTACTAATTATTTAATCTTTGACATTGATTTTATGATTGTTGTAATCCTTAGTAAAAACGCTTCTATTAATGACTTTATGTTTTGTAACAGTATATATATTAGAACTGATTTATAGCTAAATTTATAAATTTAAGTTTATTCTTATAATAAATCGTGGTCGTTCAATCGCAAATTTAACAACAAAAATTATTCACTGTCCATAATTTTTTAACACTACGGAGTCCGCACAACTAAAGTCTATATTCAAAAATTATCAAAACGCCCTTCAAAATTCACACTTTAATAGTGCGGACTGTAAATTTCAAAATATTCAGTATATTATCAGTAATATTAAAAATAGTGATATATTTATAATATTTTTTACTGCAGAGCAGACGATAAAGTGACATAGAAATCCACTTTGTCAAACCACTATAACCTTTCTTCGGGGAAGGATAAGAAAATGATTAACAACACATGAAGTGTGTTACATCTTCCATTACAAATTTGGGTCACCATATGTTGTAAATCTATGTTTCATAGTAGATTTGGGTCTAGAATTTATAGGTATATATTTGAATTTGTTGTAGATCTAAGTTTCATTGTGGTGGAGGAGGAATTATGGTGGTGCAGGGGTGGTAGTGAAATTGATTTTGTAGTTCAGGGGTGGTAATGAAGTTGATTTTTCTGGTTAGTGGTAAGAAGAAGATGAAAAATAATTTCCTTTTGAATTGATGGTGGGTGTTGGTGGAAGAAATGATTTTCAAATAAATTAATAATTTTACTTTTTAAAAATTATTATTCTAAGATCATTCTCATAATTTATCATTATCAAAGAATTATATTACATACATCGTGTTTGGTTGTAGCACGATGAAGAATTTTTTGCTTGTTCTGATAATGGATTTTTCTTCCTCCTGATCTTTCTCTCTATGATCTTTATTTTGATATTATGTACTTTTCTGAGTATGAACTCAAAATACTGTAAAATGATAGAATATATAGAGTTCTCAACTCTCTGATATTTATCCGGATAATTGAAAACATTTCTGATATATTTTTTCTTGCTATTTTGTTATATCTTAACAAGAGCTAGAGTTGGGATTAAGTAAGATTCTATAAGTCTAACTCTAATATAATACTAACTTCTGATTAACTTTTTAATCAATTAGAATTATATTAATTATAACTAATTATACTAAATAATTATAATTGTACTCTAGAATTAATAGAATTAAAATTAATTAATTAAATTCTTCCACTATTAGAATCTTGCAAAATACTTCTCTACTAATTCCACTACGTTTACTGCTTATATCTTTGAGTACATAATCTATAAACTTTTGATCACTCATTAATTTAAAAAATTAAATTAATACTTTAGTAATTTGAATTACTAAAATACTTGGACAGTATTTTGGTGATCAACAAATAAATTATATCAAGGCCAGGGGATATTATAATTTGAATGTAGAATTTCATCTTGAAAAATACATATTCCTAATTTCATAACATATATCACCCAACATATTGAGGTATTGATTATATTAAAATCGCACTCTTTAATATATTAAAGTGGCATACACTATAAAATCAATTTCATTATTCTCTCAAGATTAAGAGTAATTGCACATTAATAGTAATTAAAAAATAATTTATAATAAAAATATTTAACAAATAATTTTTCGTAACGATCAAGTTCTATGTATTTTAAAAATACACCAATACACTTGATTAAAGTCTTTACTTTACATGACTAAGACAAATCATCCAATCAAATGTATTACAATCTAGTAGAATTGTATGTTCATTTCCATCTAAGATTGAGAATAATATATTTCTTTTATTATACATAACATATAATTTATATTTTCTGTATATGATACTCATTCATATACATAAATTATAAAATGCATATTTATGGATACAATTTATGACACATTTAATTATGCAAAATGAAATTAAATTTTATTATTAAAATAATTAAATAAATATCAACATTGAGTTTTTATGGGGTTAAAACCTTACAATCTCTCACTAGCCCTAAACCCAATCTACCATATGTCTAGTACACATCCCCTCAAGATGTAAATCAAAAATTTTAGAAGACAAGGTCTTCGTAAAAGAATCAGCCAAATTTTGTGCAGAAGCTATCTTTGAAACTATTAATTCTCCTTGTTGAACTATATCTCGGATGAGATGATATTTTCTTTCAATATGTTTGCCTTTCTGGTGGATCTTAGGCTCCTTTGATTATCTAATCGCCCCCTTATTTTCACAAAACATGAAAATATGAGATGATTCTGAGGGTACCATTCCTATTTCTAACAAGAACTTCTTGAGCCATACAACCTCTTTTGTAGCTTCGAAAGCATCAACATATTCAGCTTCCATGGTGGAGTCAGCTATGCAAGATTGTTTAACACTCCTCCAACCGACAGTTCCACCTCCAAGAGCAAACAGCATAACTAAATGTTGACTTTCTAAAGTCTCTATCCGACTAAAAATATGAATCTGTATATCCTTTCGGGACAAGATCATCACTCGAATAGACAAGCATATAATCTCTTAATCTTCGTAGATACCTAAGTATATGCTTAACTATTATCCAATGTTCCAGTCCATGGTTAGACTGATATCTGCTGACCAGGCTTACTACAAAACAAATATTTGGTCTAGTGCACAACATTGCATACACAAGACTTCCCACCGCCGAAGCATAAGGGATTGTCTTCATGCGCTCTTGCTCTTGAGGTTTCTTAAGACACTGCTCCTTAGTAAGAGGAATTCCATGTCTGATATGAAGTAGTCCTTTCTTGGAATTTTGCATGTTGAACCTAGCTAAAATTATATCTATGTATGCAACTTGGGATAGGCCCAACGTTTTATTCTTGCGACCACGCCAAATCTTGATCCCTAGATTGTAATTAGCCTCTCCTAGGTCCTTCATTTCAAAATTAATAGACAACCAAATTTTGACGCTAGATAATACTCTCACATTATGACGCCCACAAAATAGGTCCACACAACTCATTCTATGTCGCCAAATACATGGTACAAAAACCAAATACAAACTTCATTAATATAATTGTCGTGCAAAATACGACAACACATGCGCTGTGAATTTTAGTACAAATATTGTCATGTAGACAATATTCAAACTCAAATATAATCTTCATTATAATTATTGATACACTATTTTACAAAATAGTGAGGACTGCTATAATAACTGTCTTGAACCATCACTCCATACCCCGACTAGACCTAACTATATTCTCGCCTCCTAAGAAGAACAATAGAACAAAAAAGAAAAGGATGAGCTCAACTAGCCTAGTAAAGAATATTATGACTAAGATAATGCAGAACAAATTATCCTTAGTCCTTAACAGGGAAATTTTTGATAGAATACAATAGACAACATGTAAGACCCCGAATTTTATGAAATAAAAGTATTCAATTTTTTTATAATTATTATTCAGTAAATGGTTAAATTGATAAAAAGTTAAATTTAAGGGTGATATATGTAAATTTTACAAAATACGCAAGTGGTTATAAAATACTCATTGCTGTCGGGGAATTTTCGTTTGGTCATGGAATATTCTTGCTGTCGGAGAATATTCGTACGACGACACAACTATTTGTGGGCCCCATAATAGAATAATTGTAGGATGAAGAAAATGATAAGTGTAAGTTTTTTATAAATAACGGTATAGTTATTACCATTAAAACTGTTGGAATATCCGGTGGATAAAGTAAAGTAATACGCGTTGTTGCACAGTAGCACACGGTATTACACAATATTTTTGGATTATTGATTCTTACGTAAGAAGGCACTTCTCAATAATTCTTATAATAATTACTGTTCAATATTTTATTTTATTGATTAAATAATTTCTACGTTGATATTTTATATTATTGTTGTTTCAATAATTGTCACTGCACAGTATTTCCATTATCAGATCAATAATTCATATTATTTGAATAATATTGTTAGATAGCATTATTGGCAATATCTAAGGAAGTTCTGTCTAGGAAAGGGTTTGGTCATCTAATTGCGCGCCATTAAGGAGAAATTCCTTAACAGAAAGCCTCCTCTTTCCTGAGAACGACCTGGTTGTCATAATTGTGATTCTGTAATATTATTTGTGAATAATTAATTATTGATTTATATGATAAGAAAATATTTATTTTAATGAGGATATAAATGGAGGAAATTTTAGAAAAGTGACAATTGTTAAAAATTGATATTTTATCTTTTTTGATAAAATAATTTATTCAAATATATTATTATATTACATTATAAATGTATAATATGGTTATATAATAATATAATAATGGTGATATCTTTACACTAAATTCACGGGTGCATGAATCAAATGAGAGAAATCTAGAAATCGAAAAAAGAACAAAATATAGAGATTTTTCAGAAAAATCAGTTTATTACTTGATTTTATAAAATCTATAACTCTTTGTGTATAATGAGATAGGAGATGAGCCATATATCAAAAGAAAGCCCTGAAAGTAAGCTAAACGCAAAAATTTGAATCACCCAAAAATCCTTTGTAGATTTTTTGTGGTGACTGTTTGAATGAAATTGGTCTAAAGGACTCATAGTCCGAAAAAATTTTGAACCGTAAAAATTAACGTATGATTTGTTATGAATTTTAAGAGGTGACTGATTCAGAAATTATATTTATAAAAGATTTTGGTGGAGATTTCTAGAAGGTGGGACCCACTTGTCCCTTTGTCTCTTGAATTTTTTGAATTTCAAAGTTTGATTTCAAGTATGACGTGCGTGAGAATTGGTAATAAAAAATTAATATTTTATTAATTTAGTCTACTTTGGCGTTCTAGCATTTTCCTATAAATAAGGTGCTTAGTTAGAATTGAAAATCACACCAAAAACATAAGTTTTCTCTCTTTATATTATCGAGCGTATTCTTGTGAATATTTAGATACTTTGAGAGTTGCTAATAAGTGCAAGTTTCCTTCAGCGTTATATCTGATATTCAGTCAGAAGTACTGTTCTTTTGAGGTAAGGGATGTTATTTTCTTCGTAAATGATATTATTTCTTTTGATATCATTATACCAAAATATATATATGAATTTTATTGTGAAATTTTTACCTTTTCGTGTCGGGATTACTATTCATGAGTTACTACTCACGAGTTACTATTCATGAGTTACTATTCACAAGTTACTATTCACGAGTTACTATTCATGACAAAATTTGTTTCTTTTTCTGACCAAATTATCATTGATTTATGAATATTTCTTTTGAAATTAAATCCATATTTTGATCACATTATTTTTATTATCATATATAACATTTTTATAACTTTGGTGATGGAATCTCTCTTTCACTTGAGTGTAAAGATGGGTAGATTATTGGTATGATCGTGATTATGT
The DNA here is from genome assembly GCA_020205505.1 of Panax japonicus. Lineage (NCBI taxonomy): Eukaryota > Viridiplantae > Streptophyta > Magnoliopsida > Apiales > Araliaceae > Panax > Panax japonicus. The sequence goes on from CM035092.1 coordinate 33,190,347, forward strand.
GTGAAACCACAGATTTTATGAATAAAGAATTAATTTTCTCAAAATAATTTTTTAATATTTTGGTGTGAATTTGAGATAATATTATAGTTGTGGGTAGTATTTATAAATTTTGCAAAATATACAAGTTGTTATATTATATTCGATTGGTCAGGGAATATTCTTTGTATCGGAAAATATTCGTACGACGGTACAATTATTGGTGGACCCCACAACGGAATTATTGTCGGATTGAGAAAACGACAAAAATATTTTATTGAAAATAACGGCGGAAGTTTTACCGTTGATACTGTTGAACTACTGGGTAGTAAAAGTACAGTAATACGCGTTGTTGCATAGTAGCACACGGTATTGATTATTGATATTTATGTGATAAGTCGCTCAGTTTGATTCAATTATTGTCGATTAATAATATGAATTATTATAGCGATGACGACGTTTTGTTTTATTCGTATTATTAACGTAATAAAACAAAAACATCTTTTTATATAAAATAAAATACTTTATTAAAGTTATTCTATAAATAGAATATATTATATTTTATTATGCATAGTGTTGCATATTATTTTGCATAGTGTTTGCATAGTAAAAATCTTTTTATATAAATAGAATATATTATATTTTATTTAAAAGATTTTTCTTTAAATATGGACCGTCAGATTAAAGTAAATCAATCTGGACCGTTCATGGATTAGTTACTATGCATTCCATTTTCCTATAAATAGAAGATCATTCCTTCATTATTTTCTTACGAATTCACTGAACTCTAGAGAGAGAAACTATAGAGAGATAGAAGAAAAGCTTTTTGCTACTAACTTTTCTTTTCCTATATCCAGTTTCTGTTACGGTAAGGGATATTATTCTTTTGTATTCAAGAAGAGAACTTCTGTTATTCCATTTCTTTATTGTTCTGTTGGAATAACCTGTATACGCGGGCTATCCTATATATACTTGGTGACATTCTTCTATTATTCTGTCTTTATTATTCTGTCAGGAATATTCTGTCTGTGCTATATGCCGGACCTGGTTCCATTTTATTATTCCGTCTTTATTATTCCGTCGGAATATCCTGTCTGTGCTATACGCCGGACCTGGTTCCATCATTTATTATTCCGCATTTATTATTCTGTTAGAACATCCTGCCTGTGTGTTTTACACCGGACCTGGTTCCGTCTTTATTATTATTCCGTTGGAACATCCTGTCTGTGTGTTTTACATCAGACCTGGTTCCGTCTTTATTATTCTGTTAGAACATCCCGTCGGTGCAAATTTTGCCTGACCTGGTTATGTTATTATTATTCTGTTGGAATAACCTTTCGATGCGAAGTACCGCATGCATGGTGATTTCTTTTGTTATTCCATTCTTTATTATACTCAGTTGGTTAAAGTTTTGACTTCTATACTCCATGAAATTAGTAGAATATCCTTGATATTTGCGCTTCATCCAGTATCTTTTCATGGAAATATTCTTCTGATCATTCTTGAATTTTACTCTACAAAGCAGTATCATGTTGACAATTTGAACGTTATCAGTTCCTGGATAAATTAATTCTTGAACTTGTTTTTATTGAATTCTTATATCATTGTCATCATCCTCATGTTTATATTTTGTTCAAAGTCATCTGTGGCCTGTAGTGCATAGATGGACTTGGTATGATTATGATCAGGGATTATTCGGTATAATCATGACCGTAACGTTACAAATGATGTGAAAATTAAAAGTCCTCATTGGCCCGTAGTGCATTGATGGACAGTTTTTGGTATAATTATGGCTATGGATTCTGTAACATCCCCGAATCCGAGTCCCAAATCGCCGCGGATCCGGTACGCTAATTCTATCACTATTTACGGAAGATATAAACATACATTGTTTATACATTAAACTTTACACATCAGTCCCAAGGTCTACAACCTTAACTTAATACATACCTTCAATATTAAAAAGGTTTACAATGCTATTTTCAATAGAAAATTTATAGATTTAACTGCAACATAAATTAATCTTGCACTTTGACTTTGCTTCTGACCTTATTCAAGCTTTCTCCTTAATCTAAAAATTTTATCATGATATAGCAAGGGTGAGCAACAAATTTACCCAGCAAGTTTTACATACAATGGAGATATATATCATGATTGAAAAGAATGATAAAGCTTTCAAGTTTTCAACAATATGATAATTGTGAAATAACATGAATCAAGTTTCAACGATTGAATGACTGAAACAATGATATTGGATGTCAACAACTAACATAAACAAGTTTAACTGAAACCTATGGTAATGAAGGTGATCAGCCTTTCATACCTGATGAACATAAACAACATGCACAATGTGCGAATCAATAAATTATTGACGTGGTATAATCAACAATAATTAACCACTAACATGCTTTAAATTAACAACTCAAGTTAAGTTAGGAAACTTGCCTGATTTGCTGACTACTGCTACATAATTTAATTTAATCCCTTATGAAAGACCTATCATTAATAAGATTGATCTCCAATTAGCATAATACATTTTATCCCACAACACTATTACTCAAATAATAAATTAGCTAACATTTAGCCACATAATTAAACATTGAATAATTCTTTAACTCATTAGTAATATTATTATCCCTTAATAATATTACTATCACTTAACCATTATCTTACTTTTGTCTAATATTCTTTTATAGAATATTTATCATTTACAAATATTATTAATCATTTAATAATATTTAGATCCTTTACTAATATTATTAATCATGTAATAATATTTTACTCACCTTCTAATATTATTAATCATGTAATAATATTTTACTTATTTCATAAATAGTAAAGATCTCACACATTTTAAGATGCAGATATTTTACATCTTGAAGCTTAAACCATTTAAATTTATTTCAGAAATATCTTTTACCTCTACTCGCAAATTCGGAGTTTAAACAGCTAATGCATAACTTTTATAGTAAAATTTAATTTACTATATAATTTCTTTAATATAAATAATTTTTACATCACTTTGTCCATTCATGAGTCAACACTGACTGTTGCCTCATATATAAAAATTTTACCTCGCTAGCACATTCGCTTTATTTTTCATTTTACAATTATTCGCATTTTCGTTTCATATATATATATATATATATATATATTACGTTACATAAATATCAGCTCAAAAACTTCATTTCGAGCACCGAAAATCTCAAAATATCATTTTTATGATTAATACAATATTTCAAAGGTTTTACATTCTTTGTTGCACCACAAAATAATTTTATAAGCAACTATATTTTTTTATTTTACTTAAATATGTAATTTATATTTATTACATATTTTTATTGCTTTATTTATGCCCGAAAGGAAGTTTCTCGGCATAAAATATCACATATAGCCAAATCTCGTCCCGTAGGACTTTATTAGATTTATTATAACTTATTATTAAGCCCAAACGCGATTCGGAACGGCGAACGTCAAAATCGCTCGACGCGCCGACGCCCGGCGTTTGCTCAAAATTATAGTTCTGACATGCATGTTCGCTCATTTTTAATTTTCAAATCATGAGTCATATCACAGCGAAATTTCGGGCGTATTATAGACCCCATGACATAGTATTTTAGAAAAATTTCACACAGCAAAAATGGATCACGGAAACTAATCAAAACAGGTCTCAAAATTCATGTCGTGTAACAGCACTGCAGCGCCAGCAGCAGCAGGCGTCGGCGAACGCTGAGCGCTGCCAGGCTGCTTGGCATACTCTGCTGCAGCACTTAACGACTTAGCCACTTTGCAATCTTCTTACGCTTTACTCGCTTATCGGATCATTTTCAAACTTTAATATGCTTTTTATATCATATGAGACTATTTTTGAAAAATATTAAACACCCATTCCGGGTTCGATAGGCAGCCCAAACATTTCACCAAAAGCGGACGTTCATCACAGTTTTTCAACTTTTTGCCAGATTTACCCTCTCTCGCTAAAACAGTCATAACGTTTTCGTTTTAAAACATTTTTAAGCGATTCTTGAGCCCACGCGAAGCTAACTTCCGGGACTACAACTCTTCCCTACTGACTTGTTTCCAAATTCCGAACACATCAGCCCAGAAATTCCGTTCAAGTGAACAGAACCGCACTTGATAGACAGTTTGGACACTACTACTTTGAAATGTCATAACTCTCTCCTCCGAAGTCGGATTTAGTCCGTTCCGGAGTCAATGGAAAGCTTATTCAATGTAATACAACATATCAAAAGCCCAGAATTTTTACAGCACAAAAACCGGACCGAATTACCCTCGTCTTAGACTGTCCCGAATCTGCCCATTTTTTGTTATAAAAACGGGACTGTTTTCACCAAATCAGCTACTACACCATGAAAACTCAATATTTTTGAGTCCTACCATTTGGGTTTACTACTACACACATATATCTAACACCCCTCTTTGACGGATCACAAAAAGAAGTTATAGATTTAAAATGGGAAAACTTCAAAGTATAAAGAAATTTCGGTTCCCAAAACTAGAAAATAAATTTTCTTTATTCTTTTGATTCACCCAAATCAACATCAAAATGAGTAAATCCATACATGAATCCATATATATCACATAGATCTTAGGGTTTTAAACTTCCAAATCAAAAACCATCATCATCAATAAGCAGTAGCATGGCATCATAGCATCAACACAAAGTAGTTCCAATGGCCACTCAAGCATTTTCTTACTAGTTTCTAAAAACATATACATGGGTCATGGCTTACCTCTTGCTGCAAATTTCTTCTTATAGATGGAGATAGCTACTGATCTCTCCCTTCTTGCTTGCTTGATTATGCTCCTCAAATTCGTAGACAACCTTGACCCACTCTCAAACTCTAATCCTTTCTTCTCTATTTTTACTCTCTTAGTTGTAATGTTGCAAAGTGAATGAGTGCTTGAGTTGGGTGTATATATATATATTATTAGGACTGATATGCTCAGCCCCTTCACCTCTCCAACCATCAGTTATATATTCATGGATCATTATACACTAGTTAATGGTCATAAGGGAGGGAGTTAAGAACATGGAAAGCCTTTGCCAAATAATTATAACCTCCTCTTTCCTCACACTCTATATTATACGTATATACACTCCCTCCTTGTCCCAATATACTTGTCACGTGTGACCCACCAGCTGTTGTCTTGTATAAAATTAAAATAATAATCATTTAATCAATTAACAAGTCATTTTGACCATTTTGCCCCTTGTAGTCAAACGTGTCGATACTTATATCGATTCCTACTAAAGTCGACGTCCCGGACGTCATGGAACTCTCCGTTTCGTCAAACTCAACTTCAAAATTCGTAGTTGACTTTTCCCCCGAAAAAGTTAACCCGTTGACTTTGACCAAAAAGTCAACCGTGACGCAATTCTGTGGTTACAGTATATCTTGACTAATTTCGACGTTCCGGACTCAAATACGCTGTCCGTGTCACTAAATTCCGCTCCAAACTCAAAGTCATGTTTTAAAGTCATCCCATGAAATTAATAGCATTAATTCCATTCTTACCCATTTTAAATAGTTGAATTATACGGAACCAACCATTCAAACACATCTCATCACATAACATATAAGTAAAAATAAATAATTCATCTAAAAATAATTGTCACATAAGAATTTCACATAAGGTTGTTTATTGAAATTGTTTAACTACATGGAAAAATCTAGGATATTACATTCACCCCTTCTTCTAAGAATTTCGTCCTCGAAATTTATTTATTTTTTTGACTTACTATTTTTCATTCATTCCATTTATCAAAATAGATTTTATGTTAATATCTATTTATCCATTAGGTTCTGAACCAAATTCTTTCTCTACGGATCTTTCTAAGATCATCATATTCCTCACCTCTTCCTCTTTTAAGAGTTTTACATTTCTCTTCTTTCTGAAATTTCATTCTTTCTTGAAATTTTTATGCTTTGCTTAATTGTCTCATCCTTTCCACTTTCACCTTTCAGAATAACAAGAATCTTCCTCAATTGCTCAATAATTGGGAAGCGATATGAATAAAAGGAATTTAAAAGTTCCCAAATCATGCCGAGGGGTCATAAGACCTTGAACTATGTCCCTAGGTTATCAAGTATCTCGACTTGAACCTTTAACAGTCATAAGACTATACGGACCTTGAACTCTTCTCCAGGTTTAACAGTGCATCACCACCATAAACCATCTTTAACAGAATGTTTAGCAATCACACAGACTGAAAACACTCTCTGCAAGTACTCTAGGTGATCAGCCTATCGTACCCCTACGTCGTGCACAACGTATTACATCTTAACATCGTAACGACTATATGCGTTACTTTCGGAACCATTGTCTCCGATAACATGTCCCCTTTTTATAGGGTTGTTCACCTCAGCTTTTCAACATCTGAATCTGCACCGAAATAATTTGGTTTGGCATAACTTCTCAAGAAATACTTGAATTTTATGAACATCTTTCAATATTCGTCTAGCTGAATCAAATAGCATAGACTTCTACAACAATTCAAACATCAATCGAAATGTACATATACACGTATATATATATTCTCATATCTTAAAGAAATCTCAAAAATCTTTTTATGACGTCATGATACCGCACTGTATTTACAGTCTGTTTGAGGATTCCGTCATTTTGTGACTTTGTCATACTACATCATACCATAGTGGGCTGACGATCCTTAGATCACATCTAACACTAGGTAATACCGCATTGATGACTCCATCGTTTTTATCATCTTTACACCAGGTTACATGATGCATTAATGATATAAAATACATTTTGATATATTACAAATCATTTTTTTGTCTAGCCGAAGCAATTAGCATAAACATACGAATAACAGTATTGTTGTTAAAACTCATTGGTTCCATCATTGGATCCAATGTTTTTCAAGAAAATAGAAGTGTAAACATCAGCACGAAGTCAATAAATTTCGAAAGTCTAGCATAGCTAGTAGATTTAAAGTACCTATGCTTCCACCATCAACTCCACTTTCTATAATGATCCATTGCTTAATAGGTCTATCTATTTTTATCATCCTCAATACTCCATTTACACTTATCTATACCCAGTTCGTCAAACTTACCACACGTTATGAGTTCAGGAACTTGCCACAATCATATGAGTTTAAGAACTTATCCTAGTCAGACCATAGGCGTCCATTCGCTGAGGGGTTCAAAAATATACCATATAATTATGAGTCACGAACCTACCATAAGTATGAGTTTTAAGAACTCGCAACTTAACCTTATATCCTCTACCTATTCGTTATACATATGAGAAAAGAATCACCTTCTCAACATGCATATAGCAAATAACGTGACATTAGGTTCCAAAGATTATCAATGTCAGAAACTAAGTGGTTGTTAAACCAAACTCGGCCACTAATCAATATAGGAAGCTAAGCGGACAATTCCCCGCCCATACAAAGAATTTGTCAACCTAACCACTCTATCAACCAGGAAGCTAAGTGATTCTAAAACCAAGTACAAATTCCCCGCCCATACAAGGAATCATACAACTCAGCTACTGATCTGAGTCCTCAATTGAAAACCCACATACTCTTAACTTTCTCTTTGCTTAATACGGATTTTCTTTAATCCGTATCTTAACATTTACCACTCTTTTCTGAGTTTACATTGTACCATTTCATAGTACCTTCTCTTTATAGCATAAAGCTATATCATTCCAATCATTTAACAAATTATATGTCATTCAATGATTTAATCTGATCACATAGTGATCTTATTTTTTTGTAATCATTTCTCCTTATGCTTACAATCGTTTTATATTACGATCTTCTTATTCTTCTCTTTAATCATATTATATTATGATTTTATTTGCACTTTTCATCTTGTAGACACCGTCTATTTAGTATCACTTTTAATCTCTATTACTGGAGTCAGGTAACTCCGGATTCTTATCCTTATAGCTCTTCAAGATTCTTCTTTGAATCTTATTTATCTTCTTCTTTACTTAATGATGAATTTCCATAAATTCATTCCTTATCGCTTAAACTCTATTTGAGTTTATTACTTATCATCATCTACGCGGTTATAGCCTAAGGTACACCTACCTAAGGTTTATAACCTACAGCTCTGATACCAACTGTAGCATCCCCAGATTCGGGTCCCAATTCACCACGAATCCGGTGTACTATTTCTATAACTATTGCAGAAGATATAAACATACATTGTTTATACATTAAACTTTACACATCAGTCCCAAGGTCTACAACCTTAACTTAATACATACCTTCAATATTAAAAAGGTTTACAATGCTATTTTCAATAGAAAATTTATAGATTTAACTGCAACATAAATTAATCTTGCACTTTGACTTTGCTTCTGACCTTATTCAAGCTTTCTCCTTAATCTGAAAATTTTATCATGATATAGCAAGGGTGAGCAACAAATTTGCCCAGCAAGTTTTACATACAATGGAGATATATATCAGGATTGAAAAGAATGAATAAGCTTTCAAGTTTTCAACAATATGATAATTGTGAAATAACATGAATCAAGTTTCAACGATTGAATGATTGAAACAATGATATTGGATGTCAACAACTAACATAAACAAGTTTAACTGAAACCTATGGTAATGAAGGTGATCAGCCTTTTATACCTGATGAACATAAACAACATGCACAATGTGCGAATCAATAAATTATTGACGTGGTATAATCAACAATAATTAACCACTAACATGCTTTAAATTAACAACTCAAGTTGACTTAGGAAACTTGTCTGATTTGCTGACTACTGCTACGCAATTTAATTTAATCCCTTATGAAAGACCTATCATTAATAAGATTGATCCTCCAATTAGAATAATACATTTTATCCCACAACACTATTACTCAAATAATAAATTAGCTAACATTTAGCCACATAATTAAATATTGAATAATTCTTTAACTCATTAGTAATATTATTATCCCTTAATAATATTACTATCACTTAACCATTATCTTACTTTTGTCTAATATTCTTTTATAGAATATTTATCATTTACAAATATTATTAATCATTTAATAATATTTAGATCCTTTACTAATATTATTAATCATGTAATAATATTTTACTCACCTTCTAATATTATTAATCATGTAATAATATTTTACTTATTTCATAAATAGTAAAGATCTCACACATTTTAAGATGCAGATATTTTACATCTTGAAGCTTAAACCATTTAAATTTATTTCAGAAATATCTTTTACCTCTACTCGCAAATTCGGAGTTTAAACAGCTAATGCATAACTTTTATAGTAAAATTTAATTTACTATATAATTTCTTTAATATAAATAATTTTTACATCACTTTGTCCATTCATGAGTCAACATTGACTGTTGCCTCATATATAAAAATTTTACCTCGCTAGCACATTCGCTTTATTTTTCATTTTACAATTATTCGCATTTTCGTTTCATATATATATATATATATATATTACGTTACATAAATATCAGCTCAAAAACTTCATTTCGAGCACCGAAAATCTCAAAATATCATTTTTATGATTAATACAATATTTCAAAGGTTTTACATTCTTTGTTGCACCACAAAATAATTTTATAGGCAACTATATATTTTTATTTTACTTAAATATGTAATTTATATTTATTACATATTTTTATTGCTTTATTTATGCCCGAAAGGAAGTTTCTCGGCATAAAATATCACATATAGCCAAATCTCGTCCCGTAGGACTTTATTAGATTTATTATAACTTATTATTAAGCCCGAACGCGATTCGGAACGGCGAACGTCAAAATCGCTCGACGCGCCGACGCCCAGCGTTTGCTCAAAATATAGTTCTGACATGCATGTTCGCTCATTTTTAATTTTCAAATCATGAGTCATATCACAGCGAAATTTCGGGCGTATTATAGACCCCATGACATAGTATTTTAGAAAAATTTCACACAGCAAAAATGGATCACGGAAACTAATCAAAACAGGTCTCAAAATTCATGTCGTGTAACAGCACTGCAGCGCCAGCAGCAGCAGGCGTCGGCGAACGCTGAGCGCTGCCAGGCTGCTTGGCATACTCTGCTGCAGCACTTAACGACTTAGCCACTTTGCAATCTTCTTACGCTTTACTCGCTTATCGGATCATTTTCAAACTTTAATATGCTTTTTATATCATATGAGACTATTTTTGAAAAATATTAAACACCCATTCCGGGTTCGATAGGCAGCCCAAACATTTCACCAAAAGCGGACGTTCATCACAGTTTTTCAACTTTTTGCCAGATTTACCCTCTCTCGCTAAAACAGTCATAACGTTTTCGTTTTAAAACATTTTTAAGCGATTCTTGAGCCCACGTGAAGCTAACCTCCGGGAATACAACTCTTCCCTACTGACTTGTTTCCAAATTCCGAACACATCAGCCCAGAAATTCCGTTCAAGTGAACAGAACCGCACTTGATAGACAGTTTGGACACTACTACTTTGAAATGTCATAACTCTCTCCTCCGAAGTCGGATTTAGTCCGTTCCAGAGTCAATGTAAAGCTTATTCAATGTACTACAACATATCAAAAGCCCAGAATTTTTACAGCACAAAAACCGGACCGAATTACCCTCGTCTTAGACTGTCCCGAATCTGCCCATTTTTTGTTATAAAAACGGGACTGTTTTCACCAAATCAGCTACTACACCATGAAAACTCAATATTTTTGAGTCCTACCATTTGGGTTTACTACTACACACATATATCTAACACCCCTCTTTGACGGATCACAAAAAGAAGTTATAGATTTAAAATGGGAAAACTTCAAAGTATAAAGAAATTTCGGTTCCCAAAACTAGAAAATAAATTTTCTTTATTCTTTTGATTCACCCAAATCAACATCAAAATGAGTAAATCCATACATGAATCCATATATATCACATAGATCTTAGGGTTTTAAACTTCCAAATCAAAAACCATCATCATCAATAAGCAGTAGCATGGCATCATAGCATCAACACAAAGTAGTTCCAATGGCCACTCAAGCATTTTCTTACTAGTTTCTAAAAACATATACATGGGTCATGGCTTACCTCTTGCTGCAAATTTCTTCTTATAGATGGAGATAGCTACTGATCTCTCCCTTCTTGCTTGCTTGATTATGCTCCTCAAATTCGTAGACAACCTTGACCCACTCTCAAACTCTAATCCTTTCTTCTCTATTTTTACTCTCTTAGTTGTAATGTTGCAAAGTGAATGAGTGCTTGAGTTGGGTGTATATATATATATATTATTAGGACTGATATGCTCAGCCCCTTCACCTCTCCAACCATCAGTTATATATTCATGGATCATTATACACTAGTTAATGGTCATAAGGGAGGGAGTTAAGAACATGGAAAGCTTTTGCCAAATAATTATAACCTCCTCTTTCCTCACACTCTATATTATACGTATATACACTCCCTCCTTGTCCCAATATACTTGTCACGTGTGACCCACCAGCTGTTGTCTTGTATAAAATTAAAATAATAATCATTTAATCAATTAACAAGTCATTTTGACCATTTTGCCCCTTGTAGTCAAACGTGTCGATACTTATATCGATTCCTACTAAAGTCGACGTCCCGGACGTCATGGAACTCCCCGTTTCGTCAAGCTCAACTTCAAAATTCGTAGTTGACTTTTCCCTCGAAAAAGTCAACCCGTTGACTTTGACCAAAAAGTCAACCGTGACGCAATTCCGTGGTTACAGTCTATCTTGACTAATTTCGATGTTCCGGACTCAAATACGCTGTCCGTGTCACTAAATTCCGCTCCAAACTCAAAGTCATGTTTTAAAGTCATCCCATGAAATTAATAGCATTAATTTCATTCTTACCCATTTTAAATAGTTGAATTATACAGAACCAACCATTCAAACACATCTCATCACATAACATATAAGTAAAAATAAATAATTCATCTAAAAATAATTGTCACATAAGAATTTCACATAAGGTTGTTTATTGAAATTGTTTAACTACATGGAAAAATCTAGGATATTACAGATTCTCTTCGGCCAAGGGAGCAAAGATGAATTGTTTTATGGCATGATCAGGATCATTGATGAAAACACGATTATCTTTGGCCCGTAGTGCATGGATAATTCGTGGTCGTGATACTAAAGAATATCCTTGGCTTGTAGTGCAGGGATGATTTAATGATGTGGATTATTTATTGAGCTGAATCTCGGCAATAAAAGTGATGAAAAACTTTTTAAATCATAAAAGATAGTAGATTATATTCTCTACTTGACTCTTTTAATGGATTGCTTGTTCCGCTGCAGTTAAACTTGATGTCTATTGTATTTTATTAGTTTAACATTGTTGGAGGCTAACGATAATTTATTCTGCATTATCTTAGTCATAATATTTCTTACTGGGCTAGTTGAGCTCACCCTTTCTTTCACTGTTCTCTTCAGGAAATGAGAACATAGCAGGGACTAGTCGGGGAACAGAGTGACGGTCCAGAGGATAGCATTAGTAGTCCTCACTATTCTGTGAAATAGTGTATTAATAATTGTAATGAGGACTCTTTTTGAGTTTTTATAATCTCTAGTAGACAATAATTGTATTCAAACTCACAGTTATGTTTTGTCGTATTGTACACGTCAGTTGTATTAGTAAGTTGTATTTGAATTATGTATTATGTATCTGACGACCCAAGATGGGTGATGTATACCTAATTTTGGGGGCGTCACACTATGGGTTCTCTTTGGCCAGTAGTGCAAAGATGAATTGTTGACTGATATGATCATGGCCATTGAATTTATAAACGATTATCTTTAGCTTAAGTGCAAAGGTGAATTGATCAACATGGTTATAATTATTGTTTATATAAATTCTGAAATTATTATATATTTATTTGAGATATTAATATCTTTGGCCCGTAGTGCAAAGATGACATATTATTAAATATCTTTGGCTTGTAGTGCAAAGATGAACTGTTGATGAATATCTTTGGCCCGTAGTGCAAAGATGACCTATTATTGAATATCTTTGGCATGTAGTGCAAAGATGAATTGTTGATGAATATCTTTGGCCCGTAGTGCAAAGATGTCCTGTTGTTGAATATCTTTGGCCTGTAGTGAAAAGATAAACTGTTGATGAATATATTTGGCTCGTAGTGCAAAGATGAATTTATTAGTATGATTATTAACATGAACTGTGATTTGGTATAACCATGATCTTTGATGTTTCAGGTAAAGACAGGTGATGAAAATTATCTACGTCCTGAATGAGAAGAGGAATTTAGAATTACAATTATGATTATGAGTTATACACGTGATTGTAGACAAAAACTGTTGATTGATGTTACAGGGATAAAACATTATTGGTGGACTTTTAACATGGAGAAGATCATAGACCTTATGGTCTATTTGACTCTTCTAATGGATTGCTCGTTCCACTGTAACTGTGGTTGAAAAGTTTTATCATCTACCATATATTCTAAATCTCTGATTTATTACTGATGAAGGCTAGTGATAATTTAATTATCTGTAGTCATTATACTCTTTACTAGGCTAGTTGTGTTCACCCTTTTGTTACACAATTTCTTTAAGGTAATAAGAGTGTAGCTGGGTCGAGCGGGGGTAACAAGGGAATAGAACGGTGGTCTATAGCTATTGAGGTTCTCCCTAAACAGTATGAAAATAATTTTATTAAGAATTTGAGATAAGTGTGTCGTATTTTATACGTCATATAACCGTTGATTTTGGTAAATCGAATAGGGTGAGGTGAACCCAACTTGGGAAGGGTATTTTGGCACTATCATACAAGATGTCTAATGAACTATGACTTCGTATTATTATAAGACAGGGTTGTGCACATCCACTTGCTGATTATATCTATGGGCACTGCCTATATAATCTTGGAGTTTGGTTAAAATATAATTCTCAATTGGAGATAATGGAGATAATTATATGTCAAGAGAAGACTCACCATTGGAAAGAACATGATACCAATCTTCTCGTTTTTCTTTGGGGACTATTGGGTCAACCAAGGATAATTCTCGAGTCATATGATATCTATTATAACTTAGATGTATGGCCTCCCATGTACGAAGGTTTCCTTGAGCATTTTCTAAAGATTTTAATTTCTAAAACAGTTATTGACTGTACCTTTATGTAAGATACCATTATAAGATATCAATGTGAGGTGTTATCCAAGTAAAGGGATGAGAGTCACAGTTGGTATCCACGGTATATGTGTTGTCGTATTTTGCACGATAATTATAATAATGAAGTTATAGTTATTTTTGTACCATGTATTTGGCGACTCAGAATGGGTGATGTATACCTATTTTGGGGGAGTCACAGTTGGTATCATAGCTTAGGGATATGGTCTCTGGCGGAGATTGGGGAATAGAACTAGAAGAGGTGAGATGAGTAAATCCACCGCTACTGTGTCCTACCTAAGCTGAAATTTCTTACTTAATTAGTTGATAAATTATGATATGTCAGTTAACCTTTGTTTTGAAGCTGTATTCTAGAATGATATCTGAAATACAAGTGATGAGCAATGGAGAAATCATGAGGACATGGAAGATGAAATCTGAAATAAAAGTAAGATATTCTCAACTCTTTGAAATACTAGGTACGTAAATTTTGGGGATGAAATTTCATAAGGAGGGGAGATTGTAAGACCCCGAATTTTATGAAATAAAAGTATTCAATTTTTCTTATAATTATTATTCAGTAAATGGTTAAATTGATAAAAAGTTAAAGTTAAGGGTTATATATGTAAAGTTTACAAAATACGCAAGTGGTTAAAAAATACTCATTGTTGTCAGGGAATATTCGTACGACGGTGCAGTCCTTTGTGGGACCCATAACAGAATAACTGTCGGATGAAGAAAATGACAAGTATACATTTTTTATAAATAACGGTGTAGTTGTTACCGTTAAAACTGTTGGAATACCCGGTGGGTAAAGTAAAGTAATACCCGTTGGTGCACAGTAGCACACGGTATTGCACAATTATTTTTGGATTATTGATTCTTACGTAAGAAGGCACTACTCAATAATTGTTACAGTAATTACTGTTCAATATTTTATTTTATTGAGTAAATAATTGCTCCGTTAATATTTTATATTATTGTTGTTTCAATAATTGTCACTGCACAGTATTTCCATTATCAGATCAATAATTATTATTATTTGAATAATATTGTTAAAAAATATTATTGGCAATGTCTAAGGAAGTTCTGTCTAGGAAAGGGGTTTGGTCATCTAATTGCGCGCCAGTAAGGAGAAATCCTTACCGGAAAACCCACTCTTTCTTGGGAACGACCTGGTTGTCATAATTGTGATTCTGTATTATTATTTTTGAATAATTAATTATTTATTTATATGATAAAGAAATATTTATTTTAATAGGGATATAAATGGAGGAATTTTTAGAAAAAGTGACAATTGTTAAAAATTGATATTTTATCTTTTTTGATAAAATAATTTACTCAAATATATTATTATATTACATTATAAATGTATAATGTGGTTATATAATAATATAATAATGGTGATATCTTTACACTAAATTCACGGTGCATGAATCAAATAAGAGAAATCTAAAAATCCAAAGTAGAACAAATATGGAGATTTTTTAGAAAAATTAGTTTATTACTTGATTTTATAAAATCTATAAATATTTGTGTATAATGAGTTAGGAGATAAGACATATATCAAAAGAAATCCCTGAAAGTAAGCTAAACGCAGAAATTTGAATCTCCCAAAAATCCTTTGTAGATTTTTTGTGGTGACAGTTTGAATGAAATTGGTCCAAAGGACTCATTGTCCGAAAAATCAGCGTTCTTAAGCTATATTGCGTGAGTTATAATTTTTAATTCGACCATTGGATCGTTGTGATTTTTGGATATGTTATACATATATATGTTGAGTACATGCCCACAAATTTTGAACCATTAAAAATTAACGTATGATTTGTTATGAATTTTAAGAGATGACCGATTCAGAAATTGTTTTTATAAATGATTTTGGTGGAGATTTCTAGAAGGTGGGACCCACTTGTCCTTTTATCTCTTGAATTTGCTGAATTTCAAAGTTTGATTTCAAGTATGGCGTGCATGAGAATTGGTAATAAAAAATTAATATTTTATTAATTTAGTCTGCTTTGGCGTTCTAGCATTTTTCTATAAATAGGGTGCTTAGTTAGAATTGAAAATCACACTAGAAACATAATTTTTCTTTCTATATTATCGAGCGTATTCTTATGAGTATTTAGATACTTTGAGAGTTGCTAATCAGTGCAAGTTTCCTTCAGCGTTATATCCGATATTCCAGTCAGAAGTACTATTCTTTTAAGGTAAGGGGATGTTATTTTCTTCGTAAATGATATTATTTCTTTTGATATCATTATACCGAAATATTTATATGATTTTTATTGTGAAATTTTTATTTTTTTGTGTCGGGGTTACTATTCATGAGTTACTATTCATGAGTTACTATTCACGAGTTACTATTATGAGTTACTATTCACGGGGTACTATTCACAACAAAATTTGTTTCTTTTTCTGACCAAATTATCGTTGATTTATGAATATTGCTCTTGAAATTAAATCCATGTTTTGATCATATTATTTTTATTATCATATATAACATTTTTATAACTCTGGTGATGGAATTTCTCTTTCTCTTGAGTGTAAAGATGGTTAGATTATTGGTATGATCGTGACTATGGGTTTTCTTTAGCCAGTAGTACAAAGATGAATTGTTGACTGGTATGATCATGACCATTGAATTTATAAATTATTATCTTTAGCTTAAGTGCAAAGGTGAATTGATCAACATGGTTATAATTATTGTTTATATAAATTCTGAAATGATTATATATTTCTTTGAGATATTAATATCTTTGGCCCGTAGTGCAAAGATGACCTATTATTGAATATCTTTGGCCTGTAGTGCAAAGATGAACTGTTGATGAATATCTTTGGCCCGTTAGTGCAAAGATGACCTATTATTGAATATCTTTGGCTTGTAGTGCAAAGATGAACTGTCGATGAATATCTTTGGCCTGTAGTACAAATATGTCCTGTTGTTGAATATCTTTGGCATGTAGTGAAAAGATGAACTGTTGATGAATATCTTTGGCCCGTAGTGCAAAGATGAATTTATTAGTATGATTATTAACAGGAACTGTGATTTGGTATAACCATGATCTTTGATGTTTCAGGTAAAAATAGTTGATAAAAATTATCTTCGTCCTGAATGAGAAGAGGAATTTAGAACTACAATTATGATTATGAGTTATACAAGTGATTGTGGACAAAAACTGTTGATTGATGTTACATGGATAAAACATTATTGGTGGACTTTTAACATGGAGAAGATCATAGACCTTATGGCCTATTTGACTCTTCTAATGGATTTCTCGTTCAACTATAACTGTGGTTAAAAAGTTTTATCATCTACCATATATTCTAAATCTCTGATTTATTACTGATGAAGGTTAGTGATAATTTAATTATCTTTAGTCATTATATTCTTTACTGGGCTAGTTGTGCTCACCCTTTTGTTACACAATTTCTTTAAGGTAATAAGAGTGTAGCTGGGTCGAGCGGGGGTAACAAGGGAATAGAACGGTGGTCTATAGCTATTGAGGTTCTCCCTAGACAGTATAAAAATAATTTTATTAAGAATTTGAGATAAGTGTGTCATATTTTATACGTTATTTAACCGTTGATTTTGGTGAACCGAATAGGGTGAGGTTAACCCAACTTTGGAAGGGTGTTTTGGCACTATCATACAAGATGTCTAATGAACTATGACTTCGTGTTATCATAAGACAGAGTTGTGCACATCAACTTGCTGATTATATCTACGGGCACTACCTATATAATCTTAGAGTTTGGTTGAAATACAATTCTTAATTGGAGACAATGGAGATAATTATATGTCAAGAGAAGACTCACCATTGGAAAGAACATGATATCAATCTTCTCGTTTTTCTTTGGGGTCTATTGGGTCAACCAAGGATAATTCTCGAGTCATATAATATCTATTATAACTTAGATGCATGGCCTCCCATGTACGAAGGTTTCCTTGAGCATTTTGCAAAGATTTTAATTTCTAAAATAGTTATTGCATGTACCTTTATGTAAGATACCATTGTAAGGTATCAATGTGAGTTGCTATCCAAGTAAAGGGACGAGAGTCACTGTAGCAGCCCCGAATTCGGGCCCCAAATCACCGCGAATCCGATATACTTTTTCTTTAACTATTTGCGAAAGATATAAACATAAATTGTTTATACAATACATTACACACTATTCCCCAAGGTCGAGTAACCTTAACTTATACACAATTCATAAACTTTCTAACATATAACACATTTATCAAACTATACTATTACAAGATAGCCGCACATTTTATCACAAACTGAACTTGGCCTTAACCTTTTCCTGTATCCGAATGCATTCGCCTTATCTGCAATGTTTTATCATGATATAGCAAGGGTGAGCATGAAAGTTGCCCAGCAATTTTAAATACAATAATATAACGATATATCATGATTGAAGAGTATGAATAATAAGTTCGCTATAATTCATCAATATAGTTGAGAATTAGCACGAACAAACTTTTGACTGAACAAGTATTAAACATGAACAAACATTTCTGAACCAACGGGTAATGAAGGTGATCAGCCTTTCATACCTGACTTATACATGCAAGATGTACAGAGTACAATTTTCGTGGCAATCAGCAATGATTAACCATTAGCTTGAATAAAATACTCTTAGTAGAGTTTAGTAAAAAGAAACTTGTCTGAACCGTTGATTACCGCAACGCAATTTATAACGCTTTACCCGAAGACCTAATATTAATAATATAGATATCCAATAATTAGAATAATATCATCACAATATAATACTATTATATATATAGATATACATAGAATAACCTAAACACATAGCACATAACCCTGTCAGTCTATAACACACATAAGACTAGGTATCAAGTCAAACTATTTCAGTCTGACTTGAAACCGACACAATTCTATCATCCCGACGGTCTAGTCGGACAATACTCGAGTTTAAGTTCAATTAAACTTTGCTTAAACGCTTAACAATTATCCCAGATAATTGTCTAATCAGTCAAAATAATTTTCATTGACTTGCAACAATTTTCAAATAATATTATCATTTATCAACATTTTTCGATCACTAAAACCATATTTAATTGAATTAAATATCACATAATTCCTTAATCATTAATATAAAATATTAATGAAAATTATAACATAATATTATAATATAATTATAATATACCAAAGTATTTGTAATACCTTAAAATCATAAGTATATGATTTTTAAACACTTAAATCTATTATCCAATAATTGCTATTAAAATATTAATATTTTCATGCCAAAATATCTAAAGTTATATTTTATAACTTAAAAATATTTTTATAACACTTAAATCATTTTTGTATGATTTTTAAAACATTAATTCTATTTTTCCATAATTTATTTAATATATCTATTAAATAAACTAATTATCATTAATATTGATTAATTAATGAATTTCATCATAAAATATTAAAAGTCATCAAAAATATCTTAAAATATTTTCTTATACCATAAAATAATTTTTCATGATTTTTCATGAATTAAAACTATTTTTAAATAATTTATTTAATATTATAATTAAATAAAGAAATACCCTTTATATTCCAAAAATATTAAATATTTTTCATCCTGAAGCGTATTTCCTTTTTAGAAATATCTTTTACCTAAACTCGGAATTTCGGTGTTAAAACAGGTAACACATAACTTTTATACTAAAAATCAATTTACTAAAATATTTCTTTAATAATTTTTTTTATATTATTTTGTCCATTCACGAGTCAACACAGACCGCTTTCTCATATATACATATTTAATTCCGCTAGCACTTTCACTTTATATTTCGTTTTATAATAAATCCACATTTTTGCTTTATATATTAAACTTATATATTTCGTTACGTAAATCTCAACTTAAAACCATATTTTGAGCACCGAAAACCTCAAAATATCATTTTTATGATTAATACAATTTTTAAAAGATATTACGTTCTTCGTTGCACCATAAATTAATTTTTATAGGCAATTGTAGTTTTTATTCCACTTAAATATGTAATTTATATTTACTACATATTTTTATTGCTTTATTTATGCCCGAAAAGAAGTTTATCGGAGTAAAATATTACATATAGTCAAATCTCGCCCCGTAGGACTTTATTAGATTTATTATGACTTATTATTACGCCGGAACGCGATTCGAAACGGCGAACGTCAAAATCGCTCAACGCGCCGACGCTCGGCGTTCGCTCAAATTTTAGTTCGGACATGCATGTTCGCTCATTTTTAATTTTCAAATCATGAGTCATATAACAGCAAAATTTTGGGCGTATTATAGACCCCATGGCATAGTATTTTAGAAAAATTTCACACCGCGAAAATAGATCACGGAAACTAATCACGGAGATTCTTGAGCCCAAACGAAGCTAATTTCCGGGACTACAACTCCTCCCTACTGACATTTTTCCAGATTACGAATATACCAGCCCAGAAATATCGTTCAAGTGGACTGCACCGCACTTGTTGGACAGTTTTGACACTACTACTTTGAAATGTCATAACTCTCTCCTCCGATGTCGGATTTAGTCCGTTTCGGAGGATTTAGTCCGTTTCGGAGTCTATGGAAAGCTTATTCAGTGTACTACAACATATCAAAAGCTTAGAATTTTATGAGTAATTTAACTGACCCCGAATTTTCTGTTTAGGGGCAGAAGTCTACTACTTTTCTTGAGCTTTAAAAACTGTTTTACTTTTCTTTCTTTGGAACAAACTAGTTAGCATCCAAAATGACTAGATCTACATATAACACACTCTAAAACATATAGATCTATGATTTTTAGAGTTCAAGATCATAACTCAAAATTTGATATAAACAACTAAAATAACTTGGATAAAAGGTGTTTATACCTTTGATTTGTGGTTATACTTCCTTGATCTTTCAAAGTGGATGATGATTTTGGGTAAACGAAATATCAAAAAATCCTCCCTTCTCTTCTTTTCTCCAGCCGACATGGCCCTCCACTCCCTCTCTCTCTAATTCCACAAATGAAGAGAGAAAAAGGCTTTGGGAGAAAAATGAGAGTGAAATAGCATTTTCTCTCTCTTTCTAATATTTATAAATTAATGCAATGTATCTATACAATGCAAGGTGGCTCGCTAGATAAAAAATTTCACATGCTAAGCTAGGTTTAGGTTTAGGGTTATTCACCAAACCAAGGTCATGGCTAGATATGCAAGCTACCTTATTAAAAAAAATGTGACACATAGCCTAATTGGGTGAATTATCTATTGCCAATTATGTGGTATATAAATGGATGATGTGCATGCACATCTCCCTCTCCTTTCACCTCTTCATTACCCGGCCATGTGGCCTCTCTTTCCCCCACATTTTTATTTCTATTAGTCTCCCAATATCTTAGCTTGCTAGCCTTGGTTAATAATTATGTATTAAGCTATAAAAGGCTAGGCTATTTAGGTGGGTTGGTAAACAACCCTTTGACCAAAAAATGGTACTAATAAAATGTATCATGTGCTTCATTTCCCTTAGCTTTGCCGGATCAATGCTCCATATTTGGCCAATTTTTATTTATCAATTTATTTGTTATTTAACCATCTAGAAGGTCCATAAAAATTGAGCCATTGCTTGGGCCATTTGATTTTTTGTTTGGACTTTCTAATTAAATTGTTTGAGTAAAAAAAAAATAACATAGTCCAACACACTAATTTTATCTTACCCTAATTATTTAGTTAGGGTTTCTAAATCACTCATTATAGATAATTTAATAATGTAACCCAATTAAGCTAGGTTTAAAAAAATAATCAATAACTTGAGATAATAAAATTAATCTTTAGGTTAGTATACTAGTATAAAATTTAAATACTAGCACTTACACTTGTTATAACCCTTAGGTTATTTAATTCTCATTCCTAATATATAACATTAGGTTAAATAATTTTCTTTTATTTGTTTATATAAAAAAAATATAAACCATCACATAATGTTCATATTCATTACACACATAACTTTTAACCCCTAGGGTTTTATACTTGACATTAGAGTTTCTAATTTAGCAATTAGGGTTATCCTTAATATATAATCAAAATACTTAAGCCATTATATTTAGCCTTTGATTTTCCCAAATTAGGGTTTCTAGAATCGATTTCTAAGGTTTCTTATCAAACGTTAGGGTTTCCTAACTGAACGTTGACGTTCTTAAAATATACTTAGGGTTTGACACATATATAATTAATCTGGTCAACCCTTGACCCTTAATCACATTCAGCACACATACATAACCATATTCACAGAACTTAATAACATAAATCCTTAATCTTGAATAATTAACCTATATCCTTCATAGAATTTTGAAATCATCAAAATTTCACCCTAATAACATCAAACACATACTCTTATTTTCTGTCTAGGTCTAATATTTGACCTTAAATCAATCATTTAAGATTTTAATAAATTGTCCAAATTCTCGGGTTGTCACATTCACCCCTCCTTCTAAGAATTCCGTCCTAGAAATTCACCTTACACCTTACACCGTGCACCTTACACCGTGCACACATATCACATGCTACCCAATACACCTCTCACAAGATTAAAAGTTTTCAAATTGTACTGAGGGGTCATATAGACCATGAACACATTTAGTTTTAATGGTAGTGATCATACCGCAAAAAATACATTACTTGGTATGTTTACAATCACAAAGAAGGTAAACTACCGTTGTTAGTACTTTAGGTGATCAACTCATCGTACTCTTACGTCATGCATAACGTATTAATCATTTTTAGCGAATATTTACGCTACTAGATTGGATTATTTATCCAAACATTATCGTTCACCTCAGTCTTGTCATAGGATTCCGTACCAAAGCAATTTGGTTAGGGAAATTCTTTCAATAAACACTTGGAGTTTTTATAACATTAGTTTAGCTGAATCAAATAGCATAGACTCATATCAATAATTCAATTCAATCGAATTATTTAGGTGTAGCCAAACCCCGTTGGCAAATTAAGTTTTTTTTTAAAAGATTTTTTGAGAATGACGTCATGATGCCGCACTGTATTAACAGTCCGTTTGAGGATGCCGTCATTGTATGACTTTGTCACAACACATCATACAATAGTGCAACAGCGACTTTAGGTCAAATTCACACTACGTATTCCTGTATTTACAACTCCATCACATTTTTATCATCTTTGCACCAGGTTACATGGTACATGAGTGATAAATAAAAACAATTTTTGACATTTCAAATCATTTATGTCTAGCCAAAATAAGTAGCATAGACTATACTTTAAATCGTTTCAAAAATGATTACGAGTCTACATATTTTTTTTAAAAGGCACATAGTGCGTATTTAGCTTGATGTCAAAAATTTGAAGTTTAACATAGCTAGGAGTTTAGGAAAACCTAAGTCTCCACTAATGATCATTTGCTTAAACATTCTATCTATTCCTATTATCCTTAACACTTCATTCACACACAACTATACCCAGTTCATAAAACAACACTTATGAGTTCATAACCTGGCCACAATTATATGAGTTTAAGAACTTACTCTAGTCTGACCTTTGGCTTCCGTTCGCTGAGGGGCTCATAAACATTTCATATAACTATGAGTCAAGAATGTCACATAAGTATGAGTTCTAAGAATTCGTACTTAATCCTACATTCTCTACCTATGACCTATTTATCTATATATAATAACTAGCGTGACACAACATTTCAATGATTACCCATGCCACCAACTAAGTAGTTTTTACACCAAGTACAATTCCCCGCCCATACAAGAAATCATACAACTCAGTTGCTAACACGAGTCCTCATTGAAATCCCTACCTAATCTTAACCCCCTTTTTCAACACGAATTTCATTTAATCCGTATTCATAATCCATAACTCTTTTATGAGTTTTCATAGTACCATTTCATAGTACAACTTACACACAACATCTTGCTGTAAACTTTTCAATCAATAGATTGATTCTTTCCGGTTGTCATAACCTTAACAGATCACGGGGTGATCTCATTGTATATATTACGATTCAATTCTATGACTTGATCGTTTTGTTTTACGATCTCCTATTCCTGCACTTTCAGTCGTTTAAACTCGATCTATTCACCATTTACTGTTCAACTTTATTATCAGAGTTAGGGAACTCTGTATCTTAACAACTTTCCGAGATTCGGCTTTGAATCTTACCAACCAACTAACTCTATGTGAGTTAGTCTTATCCTAATCACTGCGGTTATTGGTCTCAGGTATTCCTACCTAAGCTTCATAACCAATAACTTTGATACTAACTGTAGCAGCCCCGAATCCGGGCCCCAAATCACCGCGGATCCGGTATAATTTTTCTATAACTATTTGTGGAAGATATAAACATAAATTGTTTATACAATACATTACACACTATTCCCCAAGGTCGAGTAACCTTAACTCATACACAATTCATAAACTTTCTAACATTTAACACATTTATCAAACTATACTGTTACAAGATAGCCGCACATTTTATCACAAACTGAACTTGGCCTTAACCTTTTCCTGTATCTGAATGCATTCGCCTTATCTGCAATGTTTTATCACGATATAGCAAGGGTGAGCATGAAAGTTGCCCAGCAAGTTTAAATACAACAATATAATGATATATCATGATTGAAGAGTATGAATAATAAGTTGGCTATAATTCATCAATATAGTTGAGAATTAGCACGAACAAACTTTTGACTGAACAAGTATTAAACATGAACAAACATTTCTGAACCAACGGGTAGTGAAGGTGATCAGCCTTTCATACCTGACTTATACATGCAAGATGTACAGAGTACAATTTTTGTGGCAATCAGCAATGATTAACCATAAGCTTGAATAAAATACTCTTAGTAGAGTTTAGTAAAAAGAAACTTGCCTGAACCGTTGATTACCGTAACACAATTTATAACGCTTTACTCGAAGACCTAATATTAATAATATAGATCTCCAATAATTAGAATAATATCATCATAATATAATACTATTATATATATAGATATACATAGAATAACCTAAACACATAGCACATAACCATATCAGTCTATAACACATATAAGACTAGGTATCAAGTCAAACTATTTCAGTCTGACTTGAAACTGACACAATTCTATCATCCCGACGGTCTAGTCGGACAATACTCGAGTTTAAGTTCAATTAAACTCTGCTTAAACGCTTAACAATTATCCCAGATAATTGTCTAATCAGTCAAAATAATTTTCATTGACTTGTAACAATTTTCAAATAATTATTATCATTTATCAGCATTTTTCGATCATTAAAACAATATTTAATTGAATTAAATATCACATAATTCCTTAATCATTAATAAAAAATATTAATGAAAATCATAACATAATATTATAATATAATTATAATATACCAAAGTATTTTTAATACCTTAAAATCATAATTATATGATTTTTAAACACTTAAATCCATTATCCGATAATTGCTATTAAAATATTAATATTTTCATGCCAAAATATCAAAATTTATATTTTATAACTTAAAATATTTTTATAACACTTAAATCATTTTTGTATGATTTTTAAAACATTAATTCTATTTTTCCATAATTTATTTAATATATCTATTAAATAAACTAATTATCATTAATATTGATTAATTAATGAATTTCATCACAAAATATTAAAAGTCATCAAAAATAACTTAAAATATTTTCTTATACCATAAAATAATTTTTTATGATTTTTCATGAATTAAAACTATTTTTAAATAATTTATTTAATTTTATAATTAAATAAATAAATACCCTTTATATTTCAAAAATATTAAATATTTTACATCTTGAAGCGTATATCCTTTTTAGAAATATCTTTTACCTAAACTCGGAATTTCGGTGTTAAAACAGGAAAAACATAACTTTTATACTAAAAATCAATTTACTAAAATATTTTTTTAATATTTTTTTATATTATTTTGTCCATTCATGAGTCAACATAGACCGCTTTCTCATATATACATATTTAATTCCGCTAGCACTTTCACTTTATATTTCGTTTTATAATAAATTCACATTTTTTCTTTATATATTAAACTTATATATTTCGTTACGTAAATCTCAACTCAAAACCATATTTTGAGCACCGAAAACCTCAAAATATCATTTTTATGATTAATACAATTTTTAAAAGATTTTACGTTCTTCGTTGCACCATAAATTAATTTTTATAGGCAATTGTAGTTTTTATTCCACTTAAATATATAATTTATATTTATTACATATTTTTATTGCTTTATCTATGCCCGAAAAGAAGTTTATCGGCGTAAAAAATTACATATAGCCAAATCTCGCCCCGTAGGACTTTATTAGATTTATTATGACTTATTATTACGCTGGAACGCGATTCAAAACGGCGAACGTCAAAATCGCTCAACGCGCCGACGATCGACGTTCGCTCAAATTTTAGTTCTGACATGCATGTTCGCTCGTTTTTAACTTTTAAATCATGAGTCATATAACAGAAAAATTTCGGACGTATTATAGACCCCATGACATAGTATTTTAGAAAAATTTCACACCGCGAAAATAGATCACGGAAACTAATCAAAACGGTATGCGAAAAGGACGTCAAACCACAGCACAGCACGGCGCCGCGCGGCTGGGCAGGCGTGTGCGGGCGCTGCCTGGCTGCTGCTGCCCTGTCGTGCGCTTATTAACCTAGCTACTTCGCGAATTTCTTACGCATTCTTTGTTAATCGGATTGATTCCAAATTTGGATATGTTTTTCGTATCATATGAGATATTTTTAAAAAATATGAAACCCCCATTTTGGGTCTTTTAAGCAGTCTAAATAATTCGCCAAAAATGGACGTTCATAACTATTTTAACATTTTTCCCAGATTTACCCTCTTTCGCTAAAACAGTCATAACTTTTTTGTTTTAAAACAATTTTAGGCGATTCTTGAGCCCACACGAAGCTAACTTCCGGGACTACAACTCTTCCCTACTGACATTTTTCTAGATTACGAATATACCAGCCCAGAAATTTTGTTCAAGTGAACTGCACCGCACTTGTTGGACAGTTTTGACACTATTACTTTGAAATGTCATAACTCTCTCCTCCGATGTCGGATTTAGTCCGTTTCGGAGTCTATGGAAACTTATTCAGTGTACTACAACATATCAAAAGTTCAGAATTTTATGAGTAATTTAACTGACCCCAAATTTTCTGTTTAGGGGCAGAAGTCTACTACTTTTCTTGAGCTTTAAAAACTGTTTTACTTTTCTTTCTTTGGAACAAACTAGTTAGCATCCAAAATGACTAGATCTACATATAACACACTCTAAAACATATAGATCTATGATTTTTAGAGTTCAAGATCATAACTCAAAATTTGATATAAACAACTAAAATAACTTGGATAAAATGTGTTTATACCTTTGATTTGTGGTTATACTTCCTTGATCTTTCAAAGTGGATGATGATTTTGGGTAAACGAAATATCAAAACATCCTCCCTTCTCTTCTTTGCTCCAGCCGACATGGCCCTCCACTCCCTTTCTCTCTAATTCCACAAATGAAGAGAGAAAAAGGCTTTGGGAGAAAAATGAGAGTGAAATAGCATTTTCTCTCTCTTTCTAATATTTATAAATTAATGCAATGTATCTATACAATGCAAGGTGGCTCGCTAGATAAAAAATTTCACTTGCTAAGCTAGGTTTAGGTTTAGGGTTGTTCACCAAACCAAGGTCATGGCTAGATATGCAAGCTACCTTATTAAAAAAAATGTGACACATAGCCTAATTGGATGAATTATTTATTGCCAATTATGTGGTATATAAATGGATGATGTGCATGCACATCTCCCTCTCCTTTCACCTCTTCATTACCCGGCCATGTGGCCTCTCTTTCCCCCACATTTTAATTTCTATTAGTCTCCCAATATCTTAGCTTGCTAGCCTTGGTTAATAATTATGTATTAAGCTATAAAAGGCTAGGCTATTTAGGTGGGTTGGTAAACAACCCATTGACCAAAAAATGGAACTAATAAAATGTATCATGTGCTTCATTTCCCTTAGCTTTGCCGGATCAATGCTCCATATTTGGCCAATTTTTATTTATCAATTTATTTGTTATTTAACCATCTAGAAGGTCCATAAAAATTGAGCCATTGCTTGGGCCATTTGATTTCTTGTTTGGACTTTCTAATTAAATTGTTTGAGTAAAAAAAAATAATAATAACATAGTCCAACACACTAATTTTATCTTACCCTAATTATTTAGTTAGGGTTTCTAAATCACTCATTATAGATAATTTAATTATGTAACCCAATAAGCTAGGTTTAAAAAAAATAAGCAATAACTTGAGATAATGAAATTAATCTCTTAGGTTAGTATACTAGTATAAAATTTAAATACTAGCACTTACACTTGTTATAACCCTTAGGTTATTTAATTCTCATTCCTAATATATAACATTAGGTTAAATAATTTTCTTTTATT
Source organism: Panax japonicus (assembly GCA_020205505.1). Taxonomy (NCBI): domain Eukaryota; kingdom Viridiplantae; phylum Streptophyta; class Magnoliopsida; order Apiales; family Araliaceae; genus Panax; species Panax japonicus. The sequence continues at coordinate 33,218,936 of CM035092.1, forward strand.
TGTTTATATATAAAAAAATATAAACCATCACATAATGTTCATATTCATTACACACATAACTTTTAACCCTTAGGGTTTTATACTTGACATTAGAGTTTCTAATTTAGCAATTAGGGTTATCCTTAATATATAATCAAAATACTTAAGCCATTATATTTAGCCTTTGATTTTCCCAAATTAGGGTTTCTAGAATCGATTTCTAAGGTTTCTTATCAAACGTTAGAGTTTCCTAACTGAACGTTGACGTTCTTAAAATATACTTAGGGTTTGACACATATATAATTAATCTGGTCAACCCTTGACCCTTAACCACATTCAGCACACATACATAACCATATTCACAGAACATAATCTCATAAATCCTTAATCCTGAATAATTAACCTATATCCTTCATAGAATTTTGAAATCATCAAAATTTCACCCTAATAACATCAAACGCATACACTTATTTTCTGTCTAGGTCTAATATTTGACCTTAAATCAATCATTTAAGATTTTAATAAATTGTCCAAATTCTCGGGTTATCACAGTCACAGTTGGTATCCATAGTATATGTGTTGTCGTATTTTGCACGACAATTGTAATAATGAAGTTGTAGTTGTTTTTGTACCATGTATTTGGCGACTCAGAATAGGTGATGTATACCTATTTTGGGGGCGTCACACAACAAGTTTTAGATCACTACTTCAACAGAAACAACAATCTATTAGAAGAGTCAAGTAGAATATGATATTTACTATCTTCTATGATTTAAAATTCCATCATAAATATTTTATCCTTGTAACATCATTCAATAAATATTTCAAATCAATGAATTATCCATGCACTACGGGCCAATGATATTCGTTAATATTACCAGTGGTCATGATCATGCCAAACACCTGTCCATCTATGCACTACAGGCCAAAGAGGACTTTTACCACAAATTTTATCTATAACATTAAAGGTTATGATTATACCAATACACAATTCCTAGTCATAATTGTAAGACCCCAACTTTTATGAATAAAGATTATTTTTTCTCGAAATATATTTTTGAATATTATGGTATGGATTTGATATAATGTTATAGTTGTGGGTAATATTTACAAATTTTGCAAAGTAAGCAAGTGGTTATAAAATATTCGATTGGTTAGGGAATATTCGTTTTAACAAGGAATATTCGTATGACGACACAATTATTAGTGGACCCCACAATGGAAGTATTGTCGGAGTTAGAAAACAACAGAAATATCTTTTATAAAAATAACGACGAAAGTTTTACCGTTAAACTATTGAACTACCCGGTAGTAAAAGTACAGTAATACGCGTGGTTGCATAGTAGCACACGATATTGATTATTGATGCTTACGTGAGAAGTCACTCAGTTATACTCAATTATTGCTACAGTAATTGCTGCAAAATATCTCTCATATTATTGATTCAATTATTGTCACAATATCATCTGCATAATATTTAATATTTTTAAATCAATAATTGAGACGGCAAAGTTATTCATATTATTATTTTCAATATTGACGATGTCTAGAAAGTTCTGTCGAGGAAAGGTGATTGGTCACCTAATTGCGCGCCAATAGGGAGAAATCCTTATCGGAAAGCCCCATTTTCTTGGGAATAATCTGGTTGTTAAATATTGTGAGTTATAATATTAATGATGAATAAGTTCGTGTTGATTAAAGATGAAATTGATATTTCCATTGTGTTGGGATTATTAGTGTTAATGTAAATCGATATTTATTTCGATTATAATTGATTTCTAGAGGTTAAAGTGACTAATCGGGTAATTAATCGGATAAATGAGCAATTAATTGTTATTAATTCACATGCTTATAACTATTTGTTCACATATATGTACTATTAATTCACATTCGTGTATTATTAGGGGAGGTGGTGCAAGATTTGTAATACTTGTATGACTAAATTAAAAATAGAGGTATAGATGAAGGTACTATACTGTAACTATTTTTTTACATGTATAGAACTATTGATTCACATGAATGTACTATTGATTCACATGCATGTACTATTAGGGGAGGTGATGTAAGTTTGATAATACTTGCAGGAATAAATTAAAAATGAAAGAAAAGATGAAGGTATTATACTGTATTATTTTGAGCCCCAAAACGTGCAATTATCGAAACTATATTTTCCTATAAATAGAAGCTCATTCTTCCTTCATTCTCACCAATTCACTAAGACTCGGAAGAGCAATTATAGAGAGAGAAGCTATAAAGAGAAAGAAGAAGAGTATTCTGCTACTTCATTATTCCAGTATCATGTCTTCTTCTAAGGTAAAGGATACTATTTTTGTTCAGTATTCATAAGTAATAATATTTTCTTTCATACTTTGTAGTATGTGAGTAATATTATTTCATCTTGTATTCTTGATTATACCCTCATTTTGTTAAAGTATTACTTCTATACTCCGTGAAATTAGTAGAATATCCTTAGAATTTGCGCTTCATCTAGTATCGTTTCACAAAGATATTTTCTGCACAATTTTGTTAAATTTTAAGATTTTCATGCCGGAGTACTGTCCATGAGTACTATTCATTTATATAGTACTATTCATGGGTACAGTACTATTCACAAAGTACTATTCATAGGGTACTATTCATAGAGTAATATTTTTGAAGTACTATTCATGAAGTACTATTCACGGGGTACTATTCACTTAGGTACTATTCACCCGGGATACTATTCATGACAAAAATTGATTTTTTTTCTGCCCAAATCATTTTTGATACAATATTATTCTTGAATTTTACTCAACAAAGAAGTATCATGTTGACAATTTGGACATTATTGAATTATGGATAAATTAAATTATAAATCTTTAAAAATTTATCCTTTGCTTTCTTTTAATTGAATTCTTATATCATTGTCATCATCATCATGCTTATATTGTGATGAAAGTCATTTGTGGCTTACGTTCATGGATGGACTGTTGATTGGTATGATTATGACTAGGGATTATTCGGTATAATCATGACTGTAATATTACAAATGATGTGGTAAAATTTCTCATTGGCCCGTAGTGCATTGATGGACAGTGGCTGGCATGATCATGACCATTGATGAAAACACGAATATCCTTAACCTGTAGTGCATGGATAATTCGTGGTCGTGATACTAATGAATAATCTTGGCCTATAGTGCATGGATAATTCAGTGATGTGAATTATTTATTAAGCTGAGTCTCAGCGATAAAATTGATGATAAATTTTTTAAATCATAGAAGATAATAGATATCATGCTTTACTTGACTCTTCTAATGGATTGCTTGCTCCGCTGTAGTTAAACTTGATGTTTATTGTATTTTATCAGTTTAACATTGTTGAAGGCTGAAGATAATTTATTCTGCATTATCTTAGTCATAATATTTCTTACTGGGCTAGTTGAGCTCACCCTTTTGCTTTCATTGTTCTTTTCAGTAAATGAGAACGTAGCCGGGACTAGTAAGGGAACGAAGTAATGGTCTGAGATGGTGTCATAGTAGTCCTCACTATTCTATGAAATAGTGTGATAATAATTGTAATGAGGACTCCATTTGAGTTTGGATATTGTCTAAAAGACAATATTCGTGTAAAAACTCTCAGCTCATGTTGTATAATTAAGTTTGTATTTGTATTTTGTACTATGTATTTGGCGACTCAGAATTGGTATTGTATACCTATTTTGGGGGCGTCACAGTTGGTATCAAAGCTTATAGATATGATTCCTGGCTGAGATGTGGGACTAGAACTAGGAGAGGAGAGACGAGTAATTTCTTCGCTAGTATGACCTACATATGTTTATTTGTTATTTAATTAGTTGGTTAGAGTATAGGGATAATATTGAAAGTAGTATGCATACAAGCCAATCATGTTTGATGATAAAACATATACTTTGTAACAATCTTATTCATTTATTAATAAAAATTATTAATTTATTAAAGGCTTTTAATTATCTACATGATGCTGCTTTATAATATGTGATAAACCCATAGTTTTAAGCAATGCTTTTAGAATAATGATGATGATCATTCTAATGAGATCTAAATTCTTAGAAAGCTTAAAACTAAAATAGTTCTCAATTGTTGGATTACTAAATTGGGGATTAGTGAATCCAGATAGATTGGTACATACGTTGCTTGCTCATTGGATGAGGATGATTGCTCTCATGATTATTTGTGTGGAGACACTAAAGCAAGTACTAGGTGCTTATTAGAGAATAAGTTCACTGAACGTGGCTCTCTAAAAAATACCTAATGGAGTTTTATTTTCCTGTCAATAGGAATTCCTGTAGTGATAGTAGTACACGTGATCCTTGGACTTGAGATCATCATAATATCTTATGTATGATGAGTTATACTTTGACTTATTCCTTAAGACCCTTAGGGTATATCAAAGGGTATGCTTGGGTATAATAAGTTGTACACGGAGATAATGTATGATCAATAAAGAATCTACCACTTCTAATAAAAGAAGAGAAATGTCCTATGTGATTCGATAAATGACAACTCAGTAGTCCTTGGCCAAGGCAGAATGAAATTAGAAAGGAGTTTCTAATTTGTATTATTTGGAGTTGTGCATTTAAGAGTCGAAATACATATAATTAAATAGAATAAGACTTGACAGAAATTCCATGTTTTGTATTTAATTGGGACATTGTATGGTGGAAGGATTGAATTGTACGGTAACTATTTACTTAAAGGTTCTTTTATGATTAATGTTGAAATCTATATTATCTGGAAAGTTGTTGATCGCTAGGGAGGCTTATCCCTATTGTAGAATAAATATTATTTATTTAAATAAATTATTAGTTTAATTTATTTATTTAAATAAGATTAGAATTGTTCTAATTGATTTATTCAGAACCGGTTTAATATGGAGAACCTAAAGGGTCACACCATAAAAGAAAGAATAATTATTTAAGAAGTTAATGGCATAATAATAATAAGTTCAGTATATTTAATTTAATCTATGGTGATAGAATAAATTAAATAGCTTAATATTTATTATTTAATATTTTGGAAATATTAAATATAAATTAATAAGAGGAGTCTTATTATTATTATTATTACTATTTTTATTATTTAATTCCTAAAGGAGTTTGAGAATTAATTAATAAAAGTACTCTCAAATATACTTATAGGATTATGAGGAAAATTAATTAAAAGAGTTTAATTAATTATCCCTAATAAGATCTTAATTAATTAAAAGAATTTAATTAATTAAAATAAAACCTAATTTCTTAATTGTTAAGGAGGGTTGTCTACATCTATAAATAAGAGGAGTCTTATTATGGGTGTGAGGGGTTGTTGACTTTTTAAAAACAGACATAATTCCAATTGTTGGGAGAGTACGCCTTTTTCTATAGAGATAGAAAACTAGGGTTTTATCAAATACACATCTTCTTGAATTATTCTTCTTCCTTGGTGGATCAGCTCTAGAGGCCAAACACTTGGGTGGCTAACGTTGATCAAAGGAAGGAACCAAACCCGATGGATTCAAGTTAAACGCGAAAAGGATTGGAGGTGAACTTGTACCTGAGGAAGCTCGGATCTTCAAAGGTATGATTCTTGTTATTTCTTTTTCGTTTAATTAATAATTGTGCATAAAGGGTGATCCAGGTTTATGATTTGTAAAATTTTAAACTCTGATTTTTACACGTTTCCACTTATTTATGCAATTTGAGTGTGTTCTTGAATGTTATAAACCTAACAGTGGTATCAGAGCCAAACTTTTATGCAAATTATTAATTGATTTAATTTAATATGTATATTGATATGTGTTTAGAAAAGTTTAATTGGGCATAATTTTGTTGTATAAAATTTATTTTATAAATAAAAAAAATTTGCGAAACCAGTTTTTTTGAAAAACGTTATTCGCGAATTCCGTATTTTTTTCTATCACATGTTAATCTGGATTCACGTGGTTAGAAAGTTAACATTATATTACTTGGTTTCATATATATATATATATATTGATATATGAAAGTTAAAAGGGATATGTTGCTACTTGCTGGATTCAAAAGGAAGGATTAGCTTATATTATATTTTATATATATATGATTACATCTCTTAATGTAAGAGATCAACATGTTTTTTTTAAAAATTATCGAGATTCGCGTATGAATTTTTTAAAAACATGCCACCTATTCGTTAATTATATATATATATATAATAATAATAATCTTAATTATTTTATAATTAAAATAAAAAATTTATTTTAATTTTAAAATTGAATTTCATGCAAACTAATTAGAGTTGGAATTTGATTCCATGATAACTAATTGGAGTTGAAATTGAATTTTATCTTTCCTTAAATAAAGGAGTTTATTTAGATATGAAATAAGATTTCATATTATTCAAAATAAAAGAGTTTATTTGTGAATAGGAAAGAGAATCACAATTTCCTTAAATAAAGGAGTTTATTTAAATATGAAATAAGATTTCATATTATTCAAAATAAAGGAGTTTATTTGTGAATAGGAAAGAGAATCCGTGTTTCCTTTAATAAAGGAGTTTTATTTTTTATGGAATTGGATTCCATAATTAATTAAAATAAAGGAGTTTATTTTGATTAAAATAAAATAGTTTATTTTATTCAAAATTGGATAAATTAAAATAAAATATTTTTATTTTGATTTAAATTTGGATTAGAATAAAGGAGTTTATTTTGATTCAAAATTAGATTTTATACTAACTAAATTTGCCCATTAAATGATAGCAATATATACATTGAATGTTTATTATTCATGAGATGAATATTATTTATTGATGCATATGGTGATGTGTATGATAATAAATGAGATTGATTATGGACTATTGACCAATGTGATTGGATTTTATTTTAGTTGGATGGATGAATGTATGGGTTTTATTAAATGGGGTCTGCGTACCTCGTCTTCTCTAATCTTTCCTTAATGAAAATTCTAACTCCCTCCTATGTACTTCCCCTTGACTGCTGATCAAGGTTTCTATTTATTTTAAAATAGTTTTGTAATAGGAATAGTTAGAATTAATTTTGATGAATTGAAGATCAAGGAACAAGGAGCGCTTGAAAACCCGTTTGTAATGGAACCCGGGTTTAAATGTAATAGTTATATTTAAATATTAATTCTTGCACCCCTAGGGTTTGACCTTTTGGTTAATTTGGTGGCTCTAGTGAACCAAACTAGAATAAAATTCCATAATCAATCCAGGTAGAATATAGTATTCTATATGCGCATGCTTATACTATATATATATATATATATATATATATATATATATATTATGCAAACATGCTTCGCATGTTCATTAATATGACGCGTATTTTATATATAGATGTGCATGCGCGCTAAACCAGATGAGACAAATTAATAAACAAACCCCTCAAATATTTTATATTAAGTCCTAAGCGTTCAAAGATATATGGAATATCGAACGTCGCCTTCTAGCATGATAAAATTAATAGATTATTAAATATTTAATATGAGTTTGTTGTGTCACCACAAGACAAGTATTAAGTATTTATGATGATAATTTATCACATTTGATGCTTATAAAGAAAATTGAACAATATTATTTTGTTGTGTCACCACAAGGACAATATTTTTCTTTTTTGAATATATGGAGTGCTAGGTTGGACTTAACTTAAATCATTTTAGTTCGGATGTGCACACACTTGACCATTATGATTTAAGAGGCAAAATACAAGGAGGTGCATAGTTGATGTAATTGACAAGAGTTGTCTACCTATTTATTTATATATAATTTGTTGTGTCACCACAAGGCTATATACATTTGAAATGGGATCCTTATTCTCACTAGCAAATCTTTAATTAGATTTTGCCGAACTATATATATTGAGGGTAATATAGTTTGAAGAAAATAGTGGGAGATACCAATTTAAAATAAGACCAAATTTATTTTGGTAATTAATAAAAGAATGTATGTTAAAATGTTGTTAATTACGAATTCATTTACAGAATTTTATAATGTCTAAAATTACTATCACTTCATAGCATATTAGATGCTAAATTAACCTGACCGAATTAAATGGATTGGTTAAAGAAATTGAGAATAGTTATCACAGCTGAAAAACTATCTTATGTCCTTAATACACCTATCCCTACAATGGTTGCAGACAATGCCTCTGAAGAAAGATTGCTACTTTTAGAAAGTGACAAGATGATTCACAGTTGGCTCAATGCATCATTCTCGCATCCATGAGTAACGAGCTTCAGCGTCAGCATGAAACTATGGATGCTCTTTCTATATTCCTGCACATCAAGTAGTTGATGGTGAGGAAGGTAGGACTTATAGATATCAGATATCTAAGGAGGTCTTCCGATCTAGAATGACCGATGACACTACAGTACAAAAAAATGTCCTAAACATGATCAATTTGATTGATCGATTAGGACAACGAGTTTTGTCATGGATGGAGAGTTGAGCCAAGATTTGAACTTGCACTCACTCCCGGACTCCTTTCACAATTGTTGTGAATTTTTCATATGAACAAGTTAAATATCAACCTCGCTGATTTGCTTAACATGTTGAAAAATGTTGAGAGTCACTTTCCAGCCAAGAAAGACCATGTCTGACTGGTTGGGGCCAAAGGATCTTCTGAAAAGAAGAACAATTCTAAGAAGGTAAATTAAAAAGGCAAAAACAAAGGATAATAAGAACAAAACTGATACGGATAACAAAGAAGTTTGCTTCCACTGTAATAAGCCTAGACACTGGAAAGAAACTGCGAGAAGTATCTTGCAGAGGCTAACCAAAGAAGCTTAGTGAAGTTTCGGTTACAAATACAAATTTGTTCATGATTTAAAATAAATTTTTCTTTAAGTCAAGGTTCTACTTGGGTATTGGATACGACTTTGGTTATCATAAATATAGATTTATGAAGGGACCAAGTAGAAGTAGAAAGCTAAAAAAATATAAGTAATCCTATGTGCGGGAAATGTAGCAAATGTTGCAACATTAGCCATAGAAACTTATAGTTTAGCAATGCCTACGGGCAAATCTATTAAGTCAATAAGTTGTTATTGTATTCCAGTTCTTGTTATAAACATTATTTCAATTTTATTGTTGGACAATGAAATCTTTGGTATTATAATTAAGAACAATTGTTGTTCTATTTATAATAATAATGTTTTATATAGAACCGAAATATTACTTAATTGATTTTATATACTTGACTTACGTGAAAATAATTTTGCAAATTGAACAAACTAGTATAAGAAAATAAGATGATCATTCAAAAAGTTGAATGTATGTATTTATTGAAATACAAGTGTGAATTATTTGAAAGGTTCAAAGAATTCAGAAGTGAAACAAATTGGCAAAGTATTAAGATTCTTTGATTAGATCAAGGAATAAATACTTGTGCAATAAGTTTTTATATCATCTCAAATGGTTTTCTCACAATGGACACCTCCTGATACGCAATAATTAATTGATGTATCTGAAAAGAAAAATCATACCTTGTTGGACATGGTACGGTCTATAATGATTTTACCGATATTCCAGTATCCTTCTAGGATCATGTCCTAGAAATGGCTGCATATCTACGAAAAGGTAACCTCAAAATCCGGCCCCAAGACTCCATAAAAGTTATGGGCAGGAAGGATCCCTAATTTTAAGGAAGTTAAGATAAGGGGTTGTCCAGCTTATGTGAAAAGTTTTCAAAAGATAAGTTTGGGACAAAATTTGACAAGTATAGATTTGTGGGATATCCTAATGTAAGTTTAAGGTATATTTTCTGTAATCTTACTTAGCAAAAGGTGTTTGTTGCGAAACACGCTACCTTCTAAGATAAAGATGTTTATCAATGAAGGGGCTAGTAGGAGGATAATAGATCTTGAAGAGTTCAAGAACCACAAAATACTATAAGTTAAATAAGAGGAACCTGTAGATAGACCTATTGTACCACAACCGAATCGTAAATCTGGAATAGTACCAAAGATACCTAGGAGGTATGGATTCATCATGGATGATGATGATGAGATACGCATCATAGAAGATGATGATCCAGAGTTACATACGATGAGGTAAGAGTTCTAGTGTGTACAAAAGGGTCAGTGGGAGCGTCGTGAAATTTCTAGTATTATATGTTGATATACTACGGATAAGGAATGACATACCAATGCTACAATCAGTAAAGATAAAGTTGTCTAAACATTCCTCCATGAATGATTTGGAAAGAGTATCTTAATTGGGGATACAAATCTATATAGATAGATTTAAAAGGATGCTCGCCTTAACCCGAGGAACGTATATTCATTTGATATTAAATTCGTTTAGCATGGAAAATTCCATGGGATGTCTAATGTTGATGAGCCATGGAGTGTATCTCTCTTAATAGTCCCCATAGACTCCAAAAGAGAGATCGCATGATTAATTATCATGTATGCAATGAAATGTACAAGACCTGATGTTGATCAGCCATATTCTGGAGAAGTTCATTGTGAGACAGTAAAAAATATCTTAAAGTACTTAACCGGCACTAAGGATGTGATCATACATGGTGGGTTTGAATTAAAACTAGAAGGCTTTACAGACTCAAGTTTTTCAGACAGACCAAGACGACAGAAAATCCACTTTAAGGTAAAGGGTTACCTTGAACGGTGGTGCAGTGAATTGGAAAGGTTCCAAATAGCAAAAGGTTTCTGATTTAGTGATAAAGACAAAGTATATAACTATAAATGAAGCTGCAAATTGATTGTTTGGATGAAAAGTTTATTACAGAACTAGGAATAGTTCCTAAGTCTCATCTTGGATCTAAACATGTGTTGTGGCACTTTCATTTGATTATGGAATCATTGAAAGATGAAAAATCACTATAGAGATAGTGGACTCTCAAGAACAACATTACATATCCATTAACTAAAGTTTATCCAAGCAGGATAATCGTCACTTAGAGAAGAAGAATATGAGATACCATGACGATTGGCTTTAGTGCAAGTAGGAGATTGAAAGTAGTATGCATACAAGCCAATCATGTTTGATGATAAAACATATACTTTGTAACAATCTTATTTATTTATTAATAAAAATTATTAATTTATTAAAGGCTTTTAATTATCTACATGATGCTGTTTTATAATATGTGATAAACCCATAGTTTTAAGAAATGCTTTTAGAATAATGATGATGATCATTCTAATGAGATCTAAATTCTTAGAAAGCTTAAAACTAAAATAGTTCCCAATCGTTGGATTACTAAATTGGAGATTAGTGAATCCGGATAGATTGGTACATACGTTGCTTGCTCATTGGATGAGGATGATTGATCTCATAATTATTTGTGTGGAGACACTAAAGCAAGTATGTAGGTGCTTATTAGAGAATAAGTTCACTGAACTTGGTTCGTTAAGGAATATCTAATGGAGTTTTACTTGTCTGTCAATAGGAATTCCTGTAGTGATAGTAGTACAAGTGATCCTTGGACTTGAGATCATCATAGTATCTTGTGTATGATGAGTTATACTTTGACTTATTCCTTAAGACCCTTAGGGTATATCAAAGGGTATGCTTGGGTATAATAAGTTGTATGTGGAGATAATGTATGATAAATAAACAATCTACCACTTCTAGTAAAAGAAGAGAAATGTCCTATGTGATTCGATAAATGACAACTCAGTAGTCCTTGGCCAAGGCAGAATGAAATTAGAAAGGAGTTTCTAATTTGCATTATTTGAGGTTGTGCATTTAAGAGTTGAAATACATATAATTAAATATAATAAAACTTGACAGAAATTCCATGTCTTATATTTAATTGAGACATTGTATGGTGGAAGGATTGAATTGTACGGTAACTGTTTACTCAAAGATTCTTTTATGATTAATGTGGAAATCTATATTATCTGGAAAGTCGTTGATCGCTAGGGAGACTTATCCCTATTGTAGAATAAATATTATTTATTTAAATAAATTATTAGTTTAATTTATTTATTTAAATAAGATTAGAATTGTTCTAATTGATTTATTCACAACCGGTTTAATATGGAGAACCTAAAGGGTCACACCATAAAAGGAAGAATAATTATTTAAGAAGTTAATGACATAATCATAATAATAAGTTGGTTATATTTAATTTAATCTTGGTGATAGAATAAATTAAATAGCTTAATATTCATTATCTAATATTTTGGAAATATTAAATATAAATTAATAAGAGGAGTCTTATTATTATTATTATTACTATTATTATTATTTAATTCCTAAAAGATTTTGGGAATTAATTAATAAAAGTAATCTCAAATATCCTAATAGGATTATGAGGAAAATTAACTAAAAGAGTTTAATTAATTATCCCTAATAAGATTAAGGAGCTTAATTAATTAAAATAAAACCCAATTTCTTAATTGTTAAGGAGGGTTGTCTACATCTATAAATAAGAGGAGTCTTATTATGGGTGTGAGGGGTTGTTGACTTTTTTAAAAACAGACATAATTCTAATTGTTGGGAGAGTACGCCTTTTTCTATAGAGTTAGAAAACTAGGGTTTTGTCAAATACCCATTTTCTTGAATTCTTCTTCTTTCTTGGTGGATCACCTCTAGAGGCCAAACACTTGGGTGGCTAACGTTGATCAAAGGAAGGAACCAAACCCGGTGGATTCAATTTGAACGCGAAAAGGATTGGAGGTGAACTTGTACCTGAGGAAGCTCGGATCTTCAAGGGTATGATTCTTGTTCTTTATTTTTCGTTTAATTAATAATTATGCATAAAGGGTGATCCGGATTTATGGTTTGTAAAATTTTAAACTCTGATTTTTACACGTTTCCGCTTATTTATGCAATTTGATTGTGTTCTTGAATGTTACAAACCTAACAGTGGTATCAGAGTCAAACCTTTACGTAAATTATTAATTGTTTTAATTTAATATGTATATTGATATGTGTTTAGAAGAGTTTAATTGGGTATAATTTTATTGTATAAAATTTATTTTATAAATAAAAAAAAATTGCGAAACCTGTTTTTTTGAAAAAGGTAATTCGCGAAATTCGTATTTTTTTTCTATCACATGTTAATCCTGATTCACGTGGTTAGAAAGTTAACAGTATATTACTTGGTTTCATATATATATTGATATATGAAAGTTAAAAGGGATATGTTGCTACTTGCTGGATTCAAAAAGGAAGGATTAGCTTATATTATATATATATATATATATATATATATATATATAGAGCAAAGATCAAGAGCTTACCCCTTATCTAACTCACCCGAGCTTACCCCCCTTTAGCGACGGACCCGGCGATGGTTCGGTCATACAACCGTCGTCTATACTTTTAGTGACGGACAACATATAGCGTCGCTAAAAGTATAGACGACAGTTTTATGACCGAACCGTCGCCGGGTCCGTTGCTAAAGGGGGGTAAGCTCGGGTGAGTTAGATAAGGGGTAAGCTCTTGATCCGGACCGTATATATATATATATATATATATATATATATATGATTACTTCTCTTAATGTAAGAGATCAGCATGTTTTTTTTTAAATTATTGAGATTCGCGTATGAAGTTTTTAAAAACATGCCACCTATTCGGTAATTATATATATATATAATAATAATAATCTTAATTATTTTATAATTAAAATAAAAAATTTATTTTAATTTTAAAATTGAATATCATACTAACTAATTAGAGTTGGAATTGGATTCCATGATAACTAATTGGAGTTGAAATTGAATTTCATCTTTCCTTAAATAAAGGAGTTTATTTAGATATGAAATAATATTTCATATTATTCAAAATAAAAGAGTTTATTTGTGAATAGGAAAGAGAATCATAATTTCCTTAAATAAAGGAGTTTATTTAGATATGAAATAAGATTTCATATTATTCAAAATAAAGGAGTTTATTTGTGAATAGGAAAGAGAATCCGTGTTTCCTTTAATAAAGGAGTTTTTTTTATGGAATTGGATTCCATAATTAATTAAAATAAAGGAGTTTATTTTGATTAAAGATTTTGATTAAAATAAAATAGTTTATTTTATTCAAAATTGGATAAATTAAAATAAAATAGTTTTATTTTGATTTAAATTTTGATTAGATTAAAGGAGTTTATTTTGATTTAAAATTAGATTTTATACTAACTAAATTTCCCGATTAAATGATATCAATATATATATTGAATGTTTATTATTCATGAGATGAATATTATTTATTGATGCATATGATGATGTGTATGATAATAAATGGGATTGATTATGGACTATTGATCAATGTGATTGGATTTTATTTTAGTTGGATGCATGAATGTATGAGTTTTATTAAATGGGGTCTGCGTACCTCGTCTTCTCTAATCTTTCCTTAATGAAAATTCTAACTCCCTCCTATGTACTTCCCCTTGACTGCTGATCAAGGTTTCTATTTATTTTAAAATAGTTTTGTAATAGGAATAGTTAGAATTAATTTTGATGAATTGGATATCAAGGAACAAGGAGCTCGGGTTTAAATGTAATAGTTATATTTAAATATTAATTCTTGCACCCCTAGGGTTTGACCTTTTGGTTCACTTGGTGGCTCTAGTGAACCAAACTAGAATAAAATTCCATAATCAATCCAGGTAGAATATAGTATTCTATATGTGCATGCTTATACTATATATATATATATATATATATATATATATATATATATATATATATATATATATATTATGCAAACATGCTTCGCATGTTCATTAATATGACGCGTATTTTATATATATGTGCATGCGTGCTAAACAAGATGAGACAAATTAATAAACAAACCCCTCAAATATTTTATATTAAGTCCTACGCGTTCAAAGATATTTGGAATATCGAATGTCGACTTCTAGCATAATAAAATTAATAGATTATTAAATATTTAATATGAGTTTGTTGTGTCACCACAAGACAAGTATTACGTATTTAAGATGTTAATTTATTACATTTGATGCTTATAAAGAAAATTGAACAATATTGTTTTATTGTGTCACCACAAGGACAATATTTTTCTTTTTTGAATATATGGAGTGCTAGGTTGGACTTAACTTAAATCATTTTAGTTCAGATGTGCACACACTTGACCATTATGATTTAAGAGGCAAAATACAAGGAGTTGCATAGTTGATGTAATTGACAAGAGTTGTCTACCTATTTATTTATATATAGTTTGTTGTGTCACCACAAGACTATATACTTTTGAAATGGGATCCTTATTCTTACTAGCAAATCTTTAATTAGATTTTGCCAAACTATATATATTGAGGGTAGTATAGTTTGAAGAAAATAGTGGGAGATACCAATTTAAAATAAGACCTAATTTATTTTGGTAATTAATAAAAGAATGTGTGTTAAAATGTTGTTAATTACGAATTCATTTACAGAATTTTATAATGTCTAAAATTACTATCACTGCATAGCATATTAGATGCTAAATTAACCTGACCAAATTAAACGGTTTGGTTAAAGAAATTGAAAATAGTTCTCACAGCTGAAAAGCTATCTTATGTCCTTAATACGCCTATCCCTGCAATGGTTGCAGATAATGCCTCTGAAGAAAGATTGCTACTTTTAGAAATTGGCAAGATGATGCACAGTTAGCTCAATGCATCATTCTCGGATCCATGAATAACGACCTTCAGCGTCAACATGAAACTATGGATGCTCTTACTATATTCCTGCACATCAAGTAGTTGATGGTGAAGAAAGTAAGACTGATAGATATCAGATATCTAAGGAGGTCTTCCGATCTAGAATGACCGATAACACTATAATACAGATAAAATGTCCTAAACATGATCAATTTGATTGATCAATTAGGACAACGATTTTTGTCATGGATAGAGAGTTGAGCCAAGATTTGATCTTGCACTCACTCCCGGACTCCTTTTGTGACGCCCCCAAAATTAGGTATACATCACCCATCTTGGGTCGTCAGATACATGATACAAAATTCAAATACAACTTACTATACAACTGTCGTGTACAATACGACAAAACATAACTGTGAGTTTGAATACAATTATTGTCTACTAGAGATTATACAAACTCAAAAAGAGTCCTCATTACAATTATTAACACAATATTTCACATAATAATGAGGACTACTAATGCTATCCTCTGGACTGTCACTCCGTTCCCCGACTAGTCCCTGCTATGTTCTCATTTCCTGAAGAGAAAAGTGAAAGAAAGGGTGAGCTCAACTAGCTCAGTAAGAAATATTAAGACTAAGATAATGCAGAATAAATTATCGTTAGCCTTCAACAGTATTAAACTGATAAAATATAACAACATCAGGTTTAACAGCAGCAGATCAAGCAATCCATTAAAAGAGTCAAGTAGAGAATAGAATATACTATCTTTTATGATTTAAAAAGTTTTTCATCACTTTTATCGCTGAGACTCAGCTTAATAAATAATCCACATCATCCCTGCACTACGGCCAAGGATATTCATTAGGGTCACGACCACAAATTCCATGCATTACGGGCCAAGGATATTTGTGTATTCATCAATGGTCATGATCATGCCATAAAATAATTCATCTTTGCTCCCTTGGCCGAAGAGAATCCATAGCCATAATCATACCAAAAACTGTCCATCAATGCACTACGGGCCAATTTTACTCATTTCCCTCTTGAACCTTCTTCTTCACATTCATCAGATTCGGGTATGTAGCTTGAGCGTCTTTAACTTTATCGATTAAAGTCAATTTTACTCGTATATTCGTTATCTTTATGTGGGTCCCTAGAGTCTTTAACTCTATCTTCATCATTTGCAAGTTATACGAAATTAGTCTTTGTGTTAACAATATCGCACTTGTAAACGCAAACGATCTTCTACTCAACACGTCAGCTACCACGTTCGCTCTTCCACGATGATATTGAATAGTACGATCTTAATCTTCAACAGCTCGAGTCAACGTGTTTGGTGCATGTTACTTTCATTTTAGTTGAAAAAATTATTTTGAGGGTTTAAGAAATGGGTTTTGTACTGGTGTCAATACAAAATTCGATTTCACGCTCTGGGGTAGGCTAAGAAGTCTTCAGGAATACGTCAAGAGATTTATTAATGATAAAAATATCATTCAAAACTGTTACTCACATCCAAGACTTGGATAGTACGTCACATTGATACCAACTGTGACTTCTATCCCTTAACCTAGATAACACCTCATAATGATACCTATCAACTTGTTGTCGTCATTCACGACGTCGCCTACAGAAAGTTTGTCTTTGGTGCATTCCACACAAGGAAGTCATCAACAAAAGGATCGGGGTTTTTTACTTATGGCTTGATATGACAATGATTGAATTTAGTGGTTTGGTTGCTTGAATTCGCATAATAGGTTGATTAGGAATATGAAAGCTAACAACCTTACAAAAAACATGATGAGTAGTTAACCAATCGTTTCCTAAAATCACATTGAAGGCAAGTATTTTCAAAGAGATAAGATTGACAGGTAACGTGAAAGTGTCGATTTGAATCAAACAAGATTTATAAACAGTGGAGGTAACGAAGATTTCTACTAACGAAGTTTCAACTAATAAGTCAAAGTCTAACTTCTCCGGATTCAAATTTAAATGTTGAACGCAAGCAAGAGATATAAAATAATGGGTAGAACAGGTATCTTATAAGGTATAGACTTCACAAGAGTTTGTAATTAACTTACTCGTAATAACTTCGTTCGGGTTTCTCAACAAACGCTCCCACTTAAACTATCGGATTTGGCTTTGCTATAGAGTACATTCCTCCCTTAGTTGCTTCGTCACATTATTGATCCATGATTCGAATCATTATTCTCCGATACATATCGAATTGGGGTTGACCATTATGTACAGGATAATTCCGAATTCGATGTTGGATTCTCCCAATTGCTGTCTAAAAGGCAAAATCCATTTCATCTATTTTGGCTTTATTAGATCAAACGTCTTTTTCTACACTATCAACGTGTCGTGCGACTGTTACCCACGCATCATCTATTCTTCTTCGTTCAGTTGTTTCTGCTTTCATCAGAACTTTGATTAGCACGTTCTCAGATTCCAGCTCTAATATCTTATACTCTGCCAAAGAGTGCTTCTGTTCAAGCATCGCACATCGGGTGACACAATTTTGAATTATTGCATCTCTTTGCTCCACGACCGCCTGTCGTTCTTCAGCCTGCTCTTCTAACTCATGAACACGATTTTGTAATTCTAAGTTTTGATTATAAAATTCGTCTAACCAATTCTCATCTTCTTCCTCTTCTTCCTCTTCCTCCTCACTCCCAGCTGCTACCTTTGCAACAAGCTCGGTTGCAACTATTAGTTCTTCATTCACCACGTAGATATCTCTAATTTTTCCTTCGTCTGAAACCACATTAACCTGATTAGTGATTAAAGGTGTCTCCATAGTTTCATTCACTCCATTGTGAACATTTTCAGCTGCCATTTCCAAACACTGCCACAAAACACGGGTTAAATAACATATCACATATTATTCCTATACTCTGACCAACCAATTTAAAAACAAACAAACTTAGGTAGGTCATACTAGCGAAGGAATTCCCCTTCTCTCCCCTCCTAGTTCTTGTCTCACATCTTAGCCATGGATCATATCCCTAAGCTTTGATACCAACTGTGACGCCCCCAAAATTAGGTATACATCACCCATCTTGGGTCGTCAGATACATGGTACAAAATTCAAATACAACTTACTATACAACTGTCGTGTACAATACGACAAAACATAACTATGAGTTTGAATATAATTAATGTCTACTAGAGATTATACAAACTCAAAAAGAGTCCTCATTACAATTATTAACACACTATTTCACATAATAGTGAGGACTACTAATACTATCCTCTGGACCGTCACTCCGTTCCCCGACTAGTCCCTGCTATGTTCTCATTTCCTGAAGAGAACAGTGAAAGAAAGGGTGAGCTCAACTAGCCCAATAAGAAATATTATGACTAAGATAATGCAGAATAAATTATCGTTAGCCTTCAACAGTATTAAACTGATAAAATATAACAACATCAGGTTTAACAGCAGCAGATCAAGCAATCCATTAAAAGAGTCAAGTAGAGAATAAAATCTACTATCTTTTATGATTTAAAAAGTTTTTCATCACTTTTATCGCTGAGACTCAGCTTAATAAATAATCCACATCATCCCTGCACTACGGCCAATGATATTCATTAGGGTCACAACCACAAATTCCATGCATTACGGGCCAAGGATATTTGTGTATTCATCAATGGTCATGATCATGCCATAAAATAATTCATCTTTGCTCCCTTGGCCGAAGAGAATCCATATCCATAATCATACTAAAAACTGTCCATCAATGCACTACGGGCCAATGATGACTTTTAATTTTCACATTATTTGTAACATTACGGTCATGATTATACCGAATAATCCCTGGTCATAATCATACCAAGTCCATCTATGCACTACAGGCCACAAATGACTTTCAACATAACATAAACATGAGGATGATGACAATGATATAAGAATTCAATAAAACAAGTTCAAGAATTAATTTGTCCAAGAACTACTAACGTCCAAATTGTCAACATGATACTGCTTTGTAGAGTAAAATTCAAGAATGATCAGAAGAATATTTCCACGAAAAGATACTGGATGAAGCGTAAATATCAAGGATATTCTACTAATTTCATGGAGTAAAGAAGTCAAAACTTTAACCAACTGAGTATAATAAAGAATGGAATAACAAAAGAAATCACCATGCATGCGGTACTTCACATCGACAGGTTATTCCAACAGAATAATAATAACGGAACCAGGTCAGGCAAAATTTGCATCGACAGGATGTTCCAACAGAATAATAAAGACGGAACCAGGTCCGGTGTAAACACACAGACAGGATGTTCCAATGGAATAGTAATAAAGACAGAACCAGGTTCGGTGTAAAACACACAGACAGGATGTTCCAACGGAATAATAATAAAGACAGAACCAAGTCCGGTGTAAAACACATAAACAGGATGTTCCAACAGAATAGTAATAAAGACGGAACCAGGTTCGGTGTAAAACACACAGACAGGATGTTCCAACAGAATAATAGAAGAATATCACCAAGTATAGGGTAGAGCGCGTATACAGGTTATTCCAACAGAATTGTGACACCCCTAAATCTGGGTTACCTGACCCCCGAGTTTGGTGTTCACGATCCACAATATAAATAACATTTAACTACCCATAATATATATATAGATAGTAACTTTCATAAGCTTTTATCAGAGTTTAATAATACATCACCCAGGTTTTCTAACCTTAACTTTACAAACATACCCTTTAGATATACAAAAAGGGTTTACAATACAACATAATAAATACGTTAATTATAACTAGTTAATAACTATGCCTTTGCCTTTATCCTTCGCAGCACCTCATACAACTTCGTCCCTAGCTGAAAAGTTTTATTTAGTAAGGGTGAGCAACTAATTTGCCCCGCAAGTTAAGACATATAATAAATGTATAAGAATTCAAAACAACAATCTATCTATTTTGATAGAATGAAACCAAAGTTCGGGGAACTTTGAAATAACTGAACAAATCGTTATTCAATAAAAAGTCTTCTCATATTCTATACAACACAATAATTCAATAATGAAAGAGTACAACGCTTTCAAAGTTTGTACGATATTCTAATGAATAATCAAGAATCAATTCTACGAAATAGCAAAGTGGAATGTTTTCCATATTTAATACTGAGCGATCACACAAGATCTTGAACTTATTTTCTCGGGTAGATATCGAAGATTTACTTTGAAGTATACTCAGGTGTATCAGATAACCATTAAGATTAAATCATACCCCTCTGCAAGTATAACAAGTGATCAACTTATTATACCCTATATTATGCATAATACTCAAAACGCGCGCAAATGTCGAATTCACGACCAATAAAATGTTCCCTTTATATAAAAGGTTGTTCTTCTCAGTCTTAGAATCAAAAGTTTGATTTTACAACGAAATATTTGGATTTCAAATTCTATTTTCTTCTCTTCTCAAACCTAACAAGTTTTTATAAATGTTTGTCTAACCAGGATAATTGGCTAAGACATTTCTCAACATAATTTGACAATAAACATGAATTATCTGTACTGTCAATTCTAACTTCTACAGATATGAATATCCAACAAATGTAATTCTACGAATATATATTTTATAATTCAATAATTTAATTTCAACAATAAATCCCTAGGACGTGGTATAATTAGCAATAATTATCCACCAATAATAATTGAATGAAATAACTCAAGGTTGAGTTAGGGAACTTTCCTCTTCTGCTGATTACAGCTACACAAAATACTTATATGCATTCGAAAGACCTATAACCAATAATATCGGTCTTACAATTAGTACAATAATTCACATAACACACAACACTGTAATTCACAGTCAAACTTCTCCTAGACACATTACCACATAGTCACAACAGTGTTTATAACCTATATAAACACTTAACAAGTCAAACTAATTTCGTCTGGTTGGACTTTGGTCCATTCTCAGTGTTCTGGTCACCCTACCCGACAATTAACACATTGATTGTCAATTAAACTTGGTCTTTAAGCTTCAATATTAATTTAGATAAGTCATTTATCATTTATAATATTTTTCGGAAGCTTTTAATAATTTATAAACAATTATTATAATTTATAATAATTTTTCAAATATCAGAATCATTTTTAAATGATTTAATTATCAAATAATCTTACATAATTAATATTTAATAATATCAAAATATTAATAAGATACATTCCAAAATATTAAAGTTATCATCAATAACTTAAAATATTTTTAAATCATCAATATTCTACTTAAATAATTTTTAAAGTAATTAAAATTATTTTTAAATCATCACCATTAATATATAAATATTAATGAAATTATTATCCAAATATTAAAAGTCATTAATTATAACTTAAAATATTTTTAAAATATTTTTCTCATTTTTAAATGATTTTTAAATCAATAAAATCATTTTTAAATCATTTATTTAATATAATAATTAAATAAATCAAACATCATTAATATTAATTTATTAACGAAAATTCTCCAAAATATTGAAAGTTACATTTTATAACTCAAAATATTTTTAAATATATTATTCTTATTTATAATGATTTTTCATAATATTAAATCATTTTTCTCTAATTTATTTAATACATTAATTAAATAAATTAAATATCATTAATATTTAAATAATTATAAATATTAAAGAAAAATATTCCAATTGGTCAAAAATTATTTCTCAGAATTTAAAATAATTTTTAAAACCATTTTTGGTAATTTTTAGAATTTATTTCTATTTTTAAATAATTTTCGGAATATTCAGAAAATAAAATAATTAAAACCGTCGTTAAAAGCCTTTAGCGACACATTCTGTAGCCTTAGGTGTTCTGTGCTCAAGAACACTGACAAAGTCAGTGTTCAAGGGGTCATGTTTGACCGTGAATAACTCTTTGATTAAAATGCTTCTAGGTTAACTAAAACTTTGTTATTCTAGTATTAATGTCACACTACAATATCCAACCAACACTTTGGTTAAACAATATCACAACAAGGAGATCAAAGCCTCCAAAGTTTCTGTCAGAAATATTCAGGGTTTTCTGGGCACAAGCAGTTTCGAGTTGCCATATTCAACCTCAATTTAATGTATGTCCTGATCTTAGTTTATGTGATTTAATGGCTCAAACTTGTAGTGCTAGTTTCAAGGTACATTAATAAAGCAGAAACTCATCTTATCATCAACAGAATCATCAAGAAACACACGGTCAAAGTATGTCAGAAATAATGTTCTTATTTTTCTGGGTTTTTCTAGAAAAGCAAAAATCAGATCGGGTTGGCTAGTTTGACCATCTTTCATAATCAATCTGAAGCAGTTATAAGAGTTCTATAGACCCAGATCTGTAGTCCATCCTACAAGCTACAACATTTACTAATCAAAAACTTCAAAATCTTAAACCACTGACAGAACCGGACCTTATAAAACATTGTCAGAAGCTGTTTTAAATTTCTAGGCTGCCCAGATTTTTGAGCAGTCAACGTCGGTCAACAATGTTTGACCTAAAATAACTTGCAATCTAGTTATCAAATTGATATTCTACCACTTGCAGAATAAAGACCACATACCATACTACCAATCCAAAACATAAAACAAGAAAAATCAAAAAACAGACACGAATCTATGGTACCTGACATTAGCTTGTCAGACCACAGATCATGTTCTTGACAATTTTTGAAAAACACCAAATAAAGGTACTTTGATGCTATGGATATATGTTTGATCATCATAGATCTTCATAAAACATCCAATAGCAATATTTTAAACACAAACACAAAAATTTCTCAAGCAACAAAGATCAAAATAACATAAGTAGGTTTATACCTTTCTCTTTAAATTCTTGATCTATGCTCTCCAATTGTTATTGATTGATATTGGGACTGATAAAATGACTGATTTAATTCAGAAATTCGGAGCTTTGGTGAAAGAAAGAGTTGGTGAGATCAAAGTTGCAAAATTAGCAAGTTTTCTTGGTTTTCTCTCTCTCAATTCTATATATATCAACAAATAATGCTTAGATCTGATGCTAGATGTCAAAGGAGGGTTAAATGGCTGATTTTTATTGGATTTCAAGGTTACCAAGTCAATATAGTTGTTTACCAACTAAAGGTCTAGACAATTCTTACAAGTTATCAAATAAAGAAAGCAATAAGGGCATTGTTGTCATTATTTAATTATTTTAAATGGAAAATTGGACAATAACCAAACCCTTAGGGTTTAACCCTTAAGGTTTGACCCTAAGGTTCTAACCCTAGAGTTTTATAACTTTAATTTTTACAATCATTTTCTAATTTAGGGTTTAAAAAATTAAATATTTCAAAAATACAATTAGGGTTTCATAAATAGAAAATTAATATACCAAAAATATAATTAGAGTTTTCTAATCATATCTAAGTTTAATAAACATAGTAGTCTTACCCATTAGGATTAGGGTTTCCTAATTTAGGGTTTGGGATTCCCGGATTTTAAATTAGGGTTTCTCGACGTACAATTAGAGTATTTAACTGTACATTGAGTTTTCTACAACTGAGATTAGGGTTTCTGATCCCTTCTTAGGGTTTAGTATTATTAAACCTTATCCGATCAATTATTGATCAATAAGTTCACAAAGAACAAACAAAGAATTATTAGTACAAATATTTTACCAATAATTTCAATCGAATCCCTATCCAAAAATTAGGGTTAGGGTTTCTAAAGTTGTTAAGCACAACTCTACTTTATTTTCTTAGTCAAATCATATATTAACTAATTCTCGAGACTTGTCTCACAAATTCTCAGTACAATATTAACAGTCAATGTCAATATTAAATTAAAAATAAAATTTATTCGTAAAATTTTAATTATTCAAAATCCCGGGTTATCACATTCACCCCTCCTTAAAAGGATTCCGTCCTCGGAATCACCGCTTTCTTATTCTCTAAAATCTTTTAAAGTTGTATCATCAATTCATTTTTATCAACACAATATTAATTTATGTTTCAAATTCTAACATATGACTTGAATCTATAAAGAAAACAATTCACAGCCATATTTATCCAATATCAATCGCGTAATTTAAATATTAAGCAAAATCGTTACCTGCTGCCACCTCCTGAGTAACTACCTCGTCTAGCGCCGTCATGTTGAATGTACGAGCTATTGGTCTTCCTGGCTGTGCAGGTCCTCGAATCGCCAAGGTTCCACCACCAGGTCCCTTGTTGACACTTTCTTTTTCTGGATTCTTCTTCGGACAGTTCCGAACAAGATGATCAGTCGATCCACACGCATAGCAACCTTGAATCTTTTTCGGGCTGGGACAATTGGGCGACATGTGCCCCTCTTGTCCACAATTATAGCAGACTCCCTTCTTCTTCAAGTAAACACCTGCATTATTCTTCCCACAATTTGCACAAGGCCCTCCTCATTTCTTATTCCCTTCAGCTTTGCTACCCGATTCGGTAATCTCACTCCACTTCCTTTTATTCGGGTTACTAACACCACTGCTTCCACCCTCATTGGTATTCTTCTTCTTCTCCTGATGAAAACGAGATGCAACCTCGCTTCCTCCTTCGTTATTCACTGATTGTTCTTCTCTTTGGTTTCGATTCTGTCGTCTAGGCGGCATGATCTGATTTAAATGAAAATCTTATATTAATATTCTTTCTCTATACAAATTCTTAACACAATAAGAATTCAACACATAATTCTCAAGTAATCGCATATTTATTCAAATAGCACATAGTACCTATAGTACTTAACACATATAACTATCCCTTTAAAATAATACTAGGATTAACACTCTCAACTTTACAAAAGTTGCAATTCCCCAACTTTACACAAAAAGTTGACATTCTCCAATTTCATATTACTATTTCCAGTTCATCAAACTTACCACACTTAGGAGTTCAGTAACTTGCCACAATCATATGAGTGTATGAACTTATCCTAGTCAGACCTTTGGCGTCCATTCGCTGAGGGGTTCAGGACATTTCATATAATTATGAGTCATGAACATACCATAAGTATGAGTTTTAAGAACACACAATTTCATTTTAATCTTATATTCATATAGAAAATAAAGATTTTATTCATACAAACATATATATTTACATATGTTCAAACATCATTCTTGATATTACATATCTTAATATCAGAAACTTCTATAACTTATATCTAAGTAATCTAATGTCCACTACCTTCACCAGTCTTCTTCTTGTTGGGACACTTGTTAAATGCATGCCCCGTTTTCCCACAGGAAAAACACTTCCTCATATTCGGTTTAGGACAATGTAAAGAGATATGTCCTTCCTGCTTACAGTTGAAGCACACGTTCTTACACATCATGCATTCCCCCACGTGAGTTTTACCACACTTGCTACATGCTTTCTTTTTCTTCGGGTTTGAATTTCCAGAGTTGTCACTGTCTATGTTCCTCTTTCTTTTCTTCTTGTCCTTCTTACCAGTTCCTTCAGACGATCCACCACCATCAGCCTTCATTTGTTCCACCTGCGCTTTCAGCTCGTTCCGTTCTTCAGTCATTTCGCGTAATGCCCGCTTTGTCTTCCACAACTCCTCCAGAAGAATTACCTTACTCCGGAGTTCCTGGACTTCCACAGATAATTGATTTTGTTCACAAACCTTGATCTTATTCTTTAGTTCCACCTTAGCTTCTTTAGACTCCGCCTCCTCATCACCACTTAGATACATCTCAGGATAATCATCATGATCACTCCCAAGATTGATCATTGGTTCATCTTTCCCCACTTCTTCAACCGATTCGCTCTGTGCTGGCACCTCGGCTACTGGCATTGGTGCAACAGCCGCTGGCATCTCCGTACTTATCTTATCTTCTTCCGACATCCTACAATCAATTTTAACAACTTGATTAGTACTTCACCAGTACAAATTTCTCTCACTACGAATTTACTTATCTTACTATCGATACACTTCAACGATCCCTCACTTAGTACTCTAAATGAGTATTCTCTATCTCGCTATGGTCATAATCCTAGGGTTTCCCCCCACCCCACTTAAGGTTTATAACCTACAGCTCCACAACCAGCTGGTGACACCTTGGTCACTACAGCTCTGATACCAACCTGTGACACCCCCAAATCCGGGTTACCTGACCCCCGAATTTGGTGTTCACGATCCACAATATAAATAACATTTAACTACCCATAATATATATATAGATAGTAACTTTCATAAGTTTTTATCAGAGTTTAATAATACATCACCTAGGTTTTCTAACCTTAACTTTACAAACATACCCTTTAGATAAACAAAAAGGGTTTACAATACAACATAATAAATACGTTAATTATAACTAGTTAATAACTATGCCTTTGCCTTTATCCTTCGCAGCACCTCCTGTAACTTCGTCCCTAGCTAAAAAGTTTTATTTAGAAATGGTGAGCAACTAATTTGCCCCGCAAGTTAAGACATACAATAAATGTATAAGAATTCAAATCAACAGACTATCTATTTTGATAGAATAGAACCAAAGTTCGGGGAACTTTGAAATACCTGAACAAATCGTTATTCAATAACAAGTCTTCTCATATTCTATACAACACAATAATTCAATAATGAAAGATTACAACGCTTTCAAAGTTTCTACGATATTCTAATGAATAATCAAGAATCAATTCTACGAAATAGCAAAGTGGAATGTTTTCCAAATTTAATACTGAGCGATCACACAAGATCTTGAACTTATTTTCTCAGGTAGATATCGAAGATTTACTTTGATATATATTCAGGTGTATCAGATAACCATAAAGATTAAATTATACCCCTCTGCAAGTATAACAAGTGATCAACTTATTATACCCTATATTATGCATAATACTCAAAACATGCGCAAATATCGAATTCACGACCAACAAAATGTTCCCTTTATATAAAAGGTTGTTCTTCTCAGTCTTAGAATCAAAAGTTTGATTTTACAACGAAATACTGGGATTTCAAATTCTATTTGCTTCTCTTCTCAAACCTAACAAGTTTTTACAAATGTTTGTCTAACCAGAATAATTGGCTAAGACATTTCTCAACATAATTTGACAATAAACAGGAATTATCTGTACTGTCAATTCTAACTTCTACAGATATGAATATCCAATAATAGTAATTCTACGAATATATATTTTCTAATTTAATAATTTAATTTCAACAATAAATCCCTGGACGTGATATAATTAGCAATAATTATTCACCAATAATAATTGAATGAAATAACTCAAGGTTGAGTTAGGGTACTTGCCTCTTCTGCTGATTACAGCTACATAAAATACTTATCTACTTTCGAAAGACCTATAACCGATAATATCGGTCTAACAATTAGCACAATAATTCACATAACACACAACACTGTAATTCACAGTCAAACTTCTCCTAGACACATTACCACATAGCCACAACAGTGTTTATAACCTATATAAACACTTAACAAGTCAAACTAATTTAGTCTGGTTGGACTTTGGTCCATTCTCGGTGTTCTGGTCACCCTACCTGACAATTAACACATTGATTGTCAATTAAACTTGGTCTTTAAGCTTCAATATTAATTTAGATAAGTCAATTATCGTTTATAATATTTTTCGGAAGATTTTAATAATTTATAAACAATTATTATAATTTATAATAATTTTTCAAATATCAGAATCATTTTTAAATGATTTAATTATTAAATAATCTTACATTATTAATATTTAATAATATCAAAATATTAAAACATACATTCCAAAATATTAAAGTTATCATCAATAACTTAAAATATTTTTAAATCATCAATATTCTACTTAAATGATTTTTAAAGTAATTAAAATCATTTTTAAATTATCACCATTAATATATAAATATTAATGAAATTATTATCCAATATTAAAAGTCATTAATTATAACTTAAAATATTTTTAAAACATTTTTCTCATTTTTAAATGATTTTTAAATCATTTATTTAATATAATAATTAAATAAATCAAACATCATTAATATTAATTTATTAATGAAAATTCTCCAAAATATTGAAAGTTACATTTTATAACTCAAAATATTTTTAAATATATTATTCTTATTTATAATGATTTTTCATAATATTAAATCATTTTTCTCTAATTTATTTAATACATTAATTAAATAAATTAAATATCATTAATATTTAAATAATTATAAATATTAAAGAAAAATATTCCAATTGGTCAAAAAATATTTTTCATAATTTAAAATAATTTTAAAAACCATTTTTGGTAATTTTTAGAATTTATTTCTATTTTTAAATAATTTTCGGAATATTCAGAAAATAAAATAATTAAAACCGTCGCTAAAAGCCTTTAGCGACACATTCTGTAGCCTTAGGTGTTATTGGCTCAAGAACACTGACAAAGTCAGTGTTCAAGGGGTCATGTTTGACCGTGAATAACTCTTTGACTAAAATGCTTCTATGTTAACTAAAACTTTGTTATTGTAGTATTAATGTCACACTACAATATCCAACCAACACTTTGGTTAAACAACATCACAACACGGAGATCAAAGCCTCCAAAGTTTCTGTCAGAAATATTCAGGGTTTTCTGGGCACAACCAGTTTCGAGTTGTCATATTCAAGCTCAATTTAATGTATGTCCTGATCTTAGTTTATGTGATTTAATGGGTCAAACTTGTAGTGCTAGTTTCAAGGTACATTAATAAAGCAGAAACTCATCTTATCATCAACAGAATCATCAGGAAACACACGGTCAAAGTATGTCAGAAATAATGTTCTTATTTTTCTGGGTTTTCCCAGAAAAGCAAAAATCAGATCGGGTTGGCTAGTTTGACCATCTTTCATAATCAATCTGAAGCAGTTATAAGAGTTCTATAGACCCAGATCTGTAGTCCATCCTACAAGCTACAACATTTACTAATCAAAAACTTCAAAATCTTAAACCACTGACAGAACCGGACCTTATAAAACATTGTCAGAAGCTGTTTTAAATTTTTGGGCTGCCCAGATTTTTGAGCAGTCAACGTCGGTCAACAATGTTTGACCTAAAATAACTTGCAATCTAGTTATCAAATTGATATTCTACCACTTGCAGAATAAAGACCTCATACCATACTAACAATCTAAAACATAAAACAAGAAAAATCAAAAACAGACACGGATCTATGGTACTTGACATTAGCTTGTCAGACCACAGATCACGTTCTTGACAGTTTTTGAAAAACACCAAATTAAGGCACTTTGATGCTATTGATATATGTTTGATCATCATAGATCTTCATAAAACACCCAATAGCAATATTTTAAACACAAACACAAAAATTTCTCAAGCAACAAAGATATCAAAATAACATAAGTAGGTTTATACCTGTCTCTTTAAATTCTTGATCTATGCTATGAAATTGTTATTGATTGATATTGGGGCTGATAAAATTACTGATTTAATTCAGAAATTCGGAGCTTTGGTGAAAGAAAGAGTTGGTGAGAGCAAAGTTGCAAAATGAGCAAGTTTTCTTGGTTTTCTCTCTCTCAATTCTGTATATATCAACAAAAAATGCTTAGATCTGATGTTAGATGTCAAAGAAGGGTTAAATGGCTGATTTTTATTGGATTTCAAGGTCACCAAGTCAATATAGTTCTTTACCAACTAAAGGTCTAGACAATTCTTACAAGTTACCAAATAAAGAAAGCAATAAGGGCATTGTTGTCATTATTTAATTATTTTAAATGGCAAATTGAACAATAACCAAACCCTTAGGGTTTGACCCTAAGGTTCTAACCCTAGAGTTTTACAACTTTAATTTCTACAATCATTTTCTAATTTAGGGTTTAGAAAATTAAAAATTTCAAAAATACAATTAGGGTTTTATAAATAGAAAATTAATATACCAAAAATATAATTAGGGTTTTCTAATCATATCTAAGTTTAATAAACATAGTAGTCTTACCCATTAGGATTAGGGTTTCCTAGTTTATGGTTTGGTATTCCCGAATTTTAAATTAGGGTTTTTCGACGTACAATTAGGGTTTTTAACTGTACACTGAGTTTTCTTCAACTAAGATTAGGGTTTCTAATCCCTTATTAGGATTTATTAATATTAAACCTTATCCGATCAATTATTGATCAATAAGTTCACACAGAACAAACACGGAATTATTAGTACAAATATTTTACCAATAATTTCTATCGAATCCCTATCCGAAAATTAGGGTTAGGGTTTCTAAAGTTGTTAAGCACAACTCTACTTTATTTTCTTAGTCAAATCACATATTAACTAATTCTCGAGACTTATCTCATAAATCCTCAGTACAATATTAACAGTCAATGTCAATATTAAATTAAAAAAAATTATTCGTAAAATTTTAATTATTCGAAATC
Organism: Panax japonicus; assembly: GCA_020205505.1. Taxonomy (NCBI): domain Eukaryota; kingdom Viridiplantae; phylum Streptophyta; class Magnoliopsida; order Apiales; family Araliaceae; genus Panax; species Panax japonicus. The sequence goes on from CM035092.1 coordinate 33,249,816, forward strand.
CCGGGTTATCACAAGAATAATAAGAAATAGAATAACAACAGCTCTCTTCATGAATAAGAAAGAATAACACTTCTTACCGTAACAGAAACTGGATATAGGAAAAGAAAAGTTAAGTAGCAAAAAGCTTTTCTTCTATCTCTCTATAGTTTCTCTCTCTAGAGATCAGTGAATTCGTAAGAAAATAATGAAGGAATGAGCTTCTATTTATAGGAAAATGGAATGCATAGTAACTAATCCATGAACGGTCCAGATTGATTTACTTAAATCTGACGGTCCATATTTAAAGAAAAATCTTTTAAATAAAATATAATATATTCTATTTATATAAAAAGATTTTTACTATGTAAACACTATGCAAAACACTATGCATAATAAAATATAATATATTCTATTTATATAATAACTTTAATAAAGTATTCTGTTTTATATAAAAAGATGTTTCTGTTTTATTACGTTAATAATACGAATAAAACAAAACGTCATCATCGCTATAATAATTCATATTATTAATCGACAATAATTGAATCAAACTGAGCGACTTCTCACATAAATATCAATAATCAATACCGTGTGCTACTATGCAACAACGCGTATTACTGTACTTTTACTACCCAGTAGTTCAACAGTATCAACGGTAAAACTTCCGCCGTTATTTTCAATAAAATATTTTTGTCGTTTTCTCAATCCGACAATAATTCCGTTGTGGGGTCGCCAATAGTTGTACCGTCGTACGAATATTTTCCGACACAAAGAATATTCCCTGACCAATCGAATATAATATAATAACTTGCATACTTTGCAAAATTTATAAATACTACCCACAACTATAATATTATCTCAAATTCACACCATAATATTAAAAAATTATTTCGAGAAAATTAATTCTTTATTCATAAAATCTGGGGTTTCACACCTTTCACAATTGTTGTGAATTTTTCATATGAACAAAGCTAAATATCGACCTCGCTGATTTGCTTAACATGTTGAAAAATGTTAAGAGTCACTTTTCAGCCAAGAAAGACCATTTCTTACTGGTAGGGGCGAAAGGATCTTCTGAAAAGAAGAATAATTCTAAGAAGGTAAATTAAAAAGGCAAAAACAAAGGATAATAAGAACAAAACTGATACGGATAACAAAGGAGTTTGCTTTCACTGTAATAAGCCTAGACACTGGAAAGAAACTGTGAGAAGTATCTTGCAGAGGCTAACCAAAGAAGCTTAGTGAAGTTTCGGTTACAAATACAAATTTGTTCATGATTTAAAATAATTTTTTCTTTACGTCAAGGTTCTACTTGGGTATTGGATACGACTTTAGTTATCATAAATATAGATTTATGAAGGGACCAAGCAGAAGTAGAAAGTTAAAAAAATATAAGTAATCCTATGTGCGGGAAATGTAGCAAAGGTTGCCACATTAGCCATAGAAACTTATAGTTTATCAATGCCTACGGAAAAATCTATTAAGTCAATAAGTTGTTATTGTATTCCAGTTCTTGTTAGAAACATTATTTCTATTTTATTGTTGGACAATGAAATCTTTGGTATTATAATTAAGAACAATTGTTGTTCTATTTATAATAATAATGTTGTGTATTGAACCAGAATATTACTTAATTGATTTTATATAGTTGACTTACGTGAAAATAATTTTGCAAATTGAACAAACTAGTATAAGAAAAGGAGATGATCATTTAAAGAGTTGAATGTATGTATATATTGAAATACAAGTGTGAATTATTTGAAAGGTTCAAAGAATTCATAAGTGAAACAAATTGGCAAAGTATTAAGATTCTTTAATTAGATCAAGGAATAAATACTTGTGCAATAAGTTTTTATATCATCTCAAATGGTTTTCTCACAATGGACACCTCCTGATACGCAATAATTGATTGATGTATCTGAAAATAAAAATCATACCTTGTTGGACATGGTACGGTCTATAATGATTTTACCGATATTCCAGTATCCTTCTAGGATCATGTCCTAGAAATGGTTGCATATCTACGAAAAGGTAACCTCAAAATCCGGCCCCAAGACTCCATAAAAGTTATGGACAGGAAGGATCCCTAATTTTAAGGAAGTTAAGATAAGGGGTTGTCCAGCTTATGTGGAAAGTTTTCAAAAGATAAGTTTGGGACAAAATTTGACAAGTATAGATTTGTGGGATATCCTAAAGTAAGTTTATGTTATATTTTCTATAATCTTACTTAGCAAAAGGTGTTTGTTGCGAAACACGCTACCTTCTAAGATAAAGATGTTTATCAATGAAGGGGCTAGTGGAAGGATAATAGATCTTGAAGAGTTCAAGAACCACAAAATACGATAAGTCAAATAAGAGGAACCTGTAGATAGACCTATTGTACCACAACAGAATCGTAAATCTGGAATAGTACCAAAGATACCTAGGAGGTATGGATTCATCATGGATGATGATGATGAGATACGCATCATAGAAGATGATGATCCAGAGTTACATACGATGAGGTAAGAGTTCTATTGTGTACAAAAGGGTCAGTGGGAGCGTCGTGAAATTTCTAGTATTATATGTTGATATACTACGGATAATGAATGACATACCAATGCTACAATCAGTAAGGATAAAATTGTCTAAAAATTCCTCCATGAATGATTTGGGAAGAATATCTTAATTGGGGATACAAATCTATATAGATAGATTTAAAAGGATGCTTGACTTAACCCAAGGAACGTATATTCATTTGATGTTAAATTCATTTAGCATGGCAAATTCCGTGGGATGTCTCATGTTGATGAGCCATGGAGTGTATCTCTCTTAATAGTACCTATAGACTCCAAAAGAGAGATCTCATGATTAACTATCATGTATGCAATGAAATGTACAAGACCTGATGTTGATTAGCCATATTCTGGAGAAGTTCATTGTGAGACAGTGAAAAATATCTTAAAGTACTTAACCTCAAGTCAAAGTTTATGGAGAAACCATGATGTTGAGGAAATGACCTGGGAGTTAGAATCTGAAATGAAGTCAAGGTATCCTCACCTCTTCGATTTACCAGGTGCGTACCCTAATTTCGAGGATGAAATTTCATAAGAAGGGGAGGTTATAAGACCCTAACTTTTATGAATAAAGATTAATTTTTCTCGAAATATATTTTTGAATATTATGGTGTGGATTTGATATAATGTTATAGTTGTGGGTAATATTTATAAATTTTGCAAAGTAAGCAAGTGGTTATAAAATATTCAATTGGTCGAGGAATATTCGTTTTAACAAGGAATATTCGTACGACGACACAATCATTGGTGGACCCCACAATGAAAGTATTGTCGGAGTTAGAAAATGACAGAAATATCTTTTATAAAAATAACGACGAAAGTTTTACCGTTAAACTACTGAACTACCCGGTGGTAAAAGTACAGTAATAAGCGTAGTTGCATAGTAACACACGGTATTAATTATTGATGCTTATGTGAGAAGTCACTCAGTTATACCCAATTATTGCCACATTAATTGTTGCATAATATCTCTCATATTATTGATTCAATTATTGTCACAGTATCATCTGCATAATATTTTATATTTTTAAATCAATAATTGAGACGCCAAAGTTAATCATATTATTATTTGCAATATTGACAATGTCTAGAAATTTTTGTCAAGGAAAGGGGTTTGATCACCTAATTACGCGCCAATAGGGAGAAATCCTTATCGGAAAGCCCCCTCTTTCCTGGGAATGATCTAGTTGTTAAATATTATGAGTTATAATATTAATGATGAATAAGTTCGTGTTGATTAAAGATGAAATTGATATTTTCATTGTGTTGGAATTATTAGTGTTAATGGAAATAGACATTTATTTCAATTATAATTGATTTCTAGAGGTTAAAGTGACTAATCGGGTAATTAATCGGATAAATGAGTAATTAATTGCTATTAATTTACATGCTTATAACTATTTGTTCACATGTATGTACTATTGATTCACACGCATGTACTATTAGGGGAGGTGGTGCAAGATTGGTAATACTTGTATGACTAAATTAAAAATAGAGGTATAGATGAAGGTACTATACTATAACTATTTTTTTACATGTATAGAACTACTGATTCACATAAATGTACTATTGATTCACATGCATGTGCTATTAGGGGAGGTGGTGCAAGTTTTATAATACATGTAGGACTAAATTAAAAATAAAGGAAAAGATGAAGGTATTATACTGTAATATTTTGAGCCCCAAAACGTGCAATTATCAAAACTATATTTTCCTATAAATAGAAGCTCATTCTTCCTTCATTCTCACCAATTCACTAAGACTCACAAGAGCAATTATAGAGAGAAAGAAGAAGAGTATTCTACTACTTCACTATTCCAGTATATAGTCTTCTTCTAAGGTAAGGGATATTATTTTTGTTCAGTATTCAAAAGAAATAATATTTTCTTCCATACTTTGTAGTATGTGAGTAATATTATTTCATCTCGTATTCCTGATTATACCCTCAATTTGTTAAAGTATTGCTTCTATACTCCGTGAAATTAGTAGAATATCCTTAAAATTTGCGTTTCATCTAGTATCATTTCACAAGGATATTTTCTGCACATTCTTGTTAAATTTTAAGATTTTCATGCCATAGTACTGTCCATGAGTACTATTTATTTATCCAGTACTATTCACAAAGTACTATTCATGGGTACTACTCACAAAGTACTATTCACGGGGTACTATTTATAACATACTATTCACGAGGTACTATTCATAGAGTAGTATTCCTGAAGTACTATTCATGAAGTACTATTCACAGGATACTATTCAGTCTGGTACTATTCAACCAGGGTACTATTCATGACAAAAATTGATTTATTTTCTGTCCAAATCATTTTTGATACAATATTATTCTTGAATTTTACTCCACAAAGTAGTATCATGTTGATAATTTTGACATTATTGAATCCTGGATAAATTAAATTATAAATCTATAAAAATTTATCATTTGCTTTCTTTTAATTGAATTCTTATATCATTGTCATCATCCTCAGCTTATATTATGATGAAAGTCATCTGTGGCTTACGTGCATTGTGACAACCAGGAAAATCGGATGGTCCAGAATTTAAGTTTAAAGAATTAGTTATTAATAAAATGAATTTTTATTAATACTATTCTGTGCTATGTGTTTATTAATCGTTCTATAAAATAGAATGATTATTAATCGGGAGGATTCTGGCTACAAGATAGACTGAATGAGTAAGAATTTTCAAGACGAAAATAAAATTAATTCGGGGAAAAAGACAAAATACACACTATTCATCCATTTTTGCTCGGAGATTTATTTTAAATTTTCGAGAAACGCGTAATGATAGAATTCTGAGACGAGATAGAATATTCAATAATATTTCAATTATGGCAAAAACGAAGTTTTCGTTTGCGGACTTAAAACCTAAGAGTTAGGGTTTGAATAACCTAAGCCGTTCCGAGAGTTCGATATGTCGAAATGACATTTCGTCGAAAGATTTGACGATAATATATCGTGACAAGTTAAGTGAGCCGATAAAAGTTTTTCTCAAAAAACGTGCAGAAATAGGACGAAATAAAAATGGTAAAAAGTACCGTGCTGTACTTTTTACTCGTTTAGCTTCGTTAGGGGAAAACGTGAAGGAAAACACTTAACACCAATTTTTTTTTCAATTTTTCAGAAATCCGAAGAATACGTAAAAGTTAATTGGTAAAGGAAAGACGAAATATCCAAAAATATTTAGATTCTGAGAATCACAATTTTTAAAATTGTCGGACGAAACCCGAAAGACGGAAGCATGAAGCTTCCAAAGGAAGCTACGTAAGGAGGCGGGACAGCCACTTGGCCACCAAGTAAGGGTGGTGGCCAAATAAACTTGGCGGCTAAGCCATGAATAGTAAAGAGGTGGGGGTGAATTGATCAAAATACCCCTAACTTTGGTTTTCTATATAAACAATCCTTAAGCTCATTTGTTTGGTTTAAAGTTTCAACCAACACTTGAGAGACAGAGAGAGAGAGTTCGGATGGGAGAAGTGGAGGAAGAGGACTGAGGAAAAGCTAGTCCGAGTGCACTCTTTGTCCGACGGAAGGAGATTAAAGAAGAACGGTAATCCGAACCCTAGTTTCTTCTAATTTTCTTTAAGTTTAAAATGTTCAAAAGCATAACTTAATGAAGATAAGAAGTAGATGAAGTTGAGAATGATTTCATATGATTGAAATCATGAGAAAATGAAGAAATAAGAATTTGAAATTTAGTTTATAAATTTCTTAAGGAAGTATAAGATTCGTAAGGATTTTGAGCGATCCGAATGAATCTTATGAATGAGTAGGTCAAATAAGTAAGGACTGATGTTCTATAATATCAAATTCCAAGAAAAAGTAGGATTGTAATCTAGAATATCAATTAAAAATGAAGAACGAGCGAAGAACGCGAAGAATGTTGTTGATGGGAAAATTTAAAACTATTGTAGGATAATTGTTGTTGATGGACAAGTGTAAAACCATCACATATAAGTTAGTTGCTTATTGCTTGGTTAGGAACGTTAGAAATTTTCTTGAAGAACAGATTAAAACTGAGCTATAACGAAGTTATAGAGAAATTTCGTAAAAGAAGAACGAGAATTAGAAAGTTTGTAAATGAACCTGAATGTGTATGGTTTCATAAGAATGTAAGAGAACGTAGAAAACATGAGTCATGGACTCAAGAACGAACGAGTTCTGAGTTCGGAATGACCGAATTACGAACGAACGAACGAAGAACGTTAAAAATGTAAAACGAACGAAGGGCGAAGATTAAGCCAATTGAATGGCATGTTAACGGATTTAGAATGAAGTTTTATCTAAGGTTAATCGAAGTACGTAAGATAAGGGAGAAAATGGCTTTGGAACTTCCTCGTTCTGAGTTATAGCGAAGAAGTTATGAGATTTTGAAATCATCATCTCAAGTTTGTAAAAGACTTAGAAAATTTTTCTAAGTTTCATGCTCGGTGCCGCAGCGCGAGTCGTGCCTAGGGGGCTGGCGCTGTAGCATGAGCTCGAGGCCATTAGCTACTGCTAATTAGCACCGCAGCGTGAAAGAAAGAGAAGGGCACGGCGCTGCGGTGCCAGTGCAGGGCAATAGCCAGAAATGAGATTTTAATTGCTCAATTTCTCGGGGGATGTGCAAGAAAGAAATATGAATATGTAATTCAACTAATTTAACACTTAATCAAGTGTATTAAACCTTTGATGAAGGTTGAACGAAAAGATTAAACGAGATTAAAAGATGAAGCATGTAGACGCGGGTAACGTAACCAATATCCGGGGACCGTAGTCGCGATAATCGAACGTGAGGGATTTCTTTGATTGTGATTCCTTAAACGTTGATTGACTAGGGTAATGAATAACATTTTGATGTTATGTCATGGTAATGAGAGATGAACGTAAAGCATTTAGACGTTGTGAACGCAATGCTGTTGCGATGAACGATTGGTCTTAGCATAGAATGAACCGTATGTCTTTAAAATTAAGAAAGAATAATGAACATAGGGTTCATGGGATGAATAACGATTGAAAGTGATTAAAACTTTGAGTAAAGGTTGAATGAGAGATTAATAGACCAGCAACGTAAACGTTGAATACATAAATGATTCTCGTAAATCATATTCAAGTCGGGCGAACGTTCTAAGTATACATTGGTTCTATGACTTAGACATTGTCGAAGGTAGTAAATAAGATACGATTGGTATCCAGAAAGCCGTAGAGAATGGTAAGAAGTTTAACGAAAGCTAAATGTGAGTCGGAGGAGAATGTTAGAACGAAATGTAAGAGTTGAACACTTGAACCGGCATAAAGGTTAAGTGTACGCGAATATTAAACGGGTAGGGCCTACACTCCGTGTATGGTTTCACCGTAGAGTAATGAAGATCAGGGATTAAACCTGTGATCGATGAAGAAGCTGAATTAAAGACAAGTGCGTATAAGGTAATGAAGCTGAGTTAATGTTTATAACTTGGATGACTTTCCGAGTCGAATGAATCGGACGTTGTAAGATAAGAATAAGGTAACGTAAAATTTTTAACGCTATAAATGCGTAGAATGAATATTGAATGATCGTCCTGAGTATACAAAAGATTCTATGACTTAGAGGATAAAGAATGAATCCTGAGGTATGACATTTAGTTGCAAGAAAGCCATAAGGAATAAGGTATTGACTTAACGAACATTATAGTTTGATAGTTTGAGTAAGTAAGATGAATTTAGGTTCTAGTACAATCGTAACCTTTGATGGTTGACATATGGGAGCTGGGATAAACAATTCCTTCAGAGAGCGAAGGTATATACAAAACTGGCAACCGATCTAACTCATTGTTATGGGTAGTGTAGATGAGATGGGAACTTGTTTGTTGGTTGTTTGTGGGAAACCACTCAGAGTACCATATGGATTACTAGCAGAGACACGATGTGTGCTGAGTCCTAGGAGAGTTATAAGAAGAAAATAAGAATGTAAATCATCAAAGATGATGAATGTATTAAGTAAGACATCTCTGTATGTCATGAAGCCATTAACCGGTAGAGGAAGTTGGTCGCGTAAACATAGTTTATATGAACGCGAACCCTAAGAAGTAAAGTTAAGTAAACCAATGCGTAAAGTCAAGTATATGACTAATTGGTATATGTGTTATTTCCTTATGTACTACATAGGAATTGGAATGAGCAGTTCAACGTAAACTATAAGCTGTAGCTGTGCGTAAGGAAAGTTTCCTAACTTAATTCATATTTTAAATGAATTCTAGTTTCTAAACTTTTGAGATGTTGAACTTGAGAAGTTCTGTCTATGTGCCAATGTGTGATATTTGTATAAGGTGTTAGAATATATGAGGCCTTGTGCCACAATGTGAACACTTCGATGTTTCTATGATATGAACTATTCTAGTGATTGAACTGTTCAATATGAGCATGTTCTGTTTATACATGAACCGTTATTGTTAAGTCTGTGCTATTGATTTTAGCCAGACAGAATGTGTATGAAAGAGAATAGAGAATGAAAGTATTTCAAAGGGAATGTAACTAATGTTTTAAAATGATAGGAATCAAGATTATTCCTATTATTCAAGCTGCTTCATAACCTTTGTTCGGTAATTAAAGTCTTACAAGAATTTATGAATTCTTAAAGTTGTTTGTTCAACTGTTATGACTTGCTGGGCAATTAAATGCTCACACTGGCTTTAAATAAAAACATTTTTAGCCAACGATGTTAGAAAGAACTTAAGGATCCAAAAAGATTAAGCTGATCGGTATCCAGAAGAAGTGTCATTCATTAGATGAATGAGCGTGAAGATCAAGCGTAGACTTGTAATATAGAATGATAGAATTAAACTATAGAATAATTTAATGAATGATTATGTATCCTTGATGGCGGATAAAAGTCACTTGTACAAGATGTAAAGAATAATTCAATTATCATTATTTGGAATAAAAGAGGTTTTAAGGTTTTAGAACCTGGGATTTGAGGATGTATGTTGTTATATTTAGTTATATAATGATGTATGTTTTGAAGAAGATGGGATCGTGACATACAGAATCTGGATGTGAAAATAGACCAGATTTCGGGGCGTTACAGGTTTGGTATAAGAGCTGATAGGTTATAAATCTTAGGTATGAGTACCTAAGATTATAATCGTAGGGAGAAGGATAAGAAGATCACCACGTGATCATAATAAATCGTAGTAACAGATGAGCTGTTAAAGGATGAATGATTTATAGCCAATGCTATGAATGAATGGTACTACGAAGTAGTACGGGAAGAAGAACTCAGATTGAATTATAAAGGATATCATACGAATTAAAGAAAATTTGTATTAAGTAAAGAGAAAGTTAAAAGTTGTAAGATTTCAATTGAGGACTCATGTGATAGCTGAGTTGTATGAATCTTTGTATGGGCAGAGGTTTATGCTTTGGTGTAACAGCCACTCAGTTTATTACAGTGATAATCATTGGAATTGGTCGTGCTGTCAAGATGTATATTATGAGAAGGTGAATCTTTTCCCATGTATATTCTTGATAGGTAGAGAACGATAAGGTAGGTGAGAGTTCTTGAAATTCATACTTATGGTAAGTTCGTGACTCATAATTATATGGCATGTTTTTGAACTTCTCAGCGAATGGACGCTTATGGTCTATCTGGGATAGTTCTTAAACTCATATTATTGTGGAAAGTTTATGAACTCATAATGTGTGGTAAGTTGATGGACTGTACTAAGGTATAGGAATGTGTAGACTAAAAAATAGTTATTTTTAGTAGACTTACCATTGAAGGTGCTAGAGAAGATTAAGTATTGTCATAAGTAAGACAATGAAGGAAGGTGGAGAATAGGATATTCCAAGTCATTTAGCTATGCTAGATTTCGAAGTTTCTTGAATTCGTGCTGAAGTGCGCGTTTTGGAAAATGAAAGAATTGGTTCAATTTTTGGAACCAATGGATTTTAAAATAACTATTCTTGATATGTCTATGCTAGTTGATTTGGCTAGACAGAAATTGATTTAAAATATCAAAATGAATTTTATATCATCAGTGCATTTGATGCAAATATGGTAAAAGGATGGAGTTATTAATGCAACTGAACCTAGTATTGGAAGTGATCTTAGGATCAACAACCCGCTTATGGTATGATGTATAATGACGAAGTCATAATCTGACAAAGTCCTCAATGTACTGTGAAAAGTGCGGTATCATGACATCATGAAACGTTTTAATGTATTGCAAAAGAATTTAAAGAATTGGTCGATGTCAAGTGAGTTGACTAGATGAATGTTTCAAGTTGATGTCCAATTTATTGGTATGGTCTAAGCTACTTGATTTGGCTAAGACGAATGGATGTCATGATTAAAAGAAATTCGAGCTTTCTTTGAAGAGCTATGCCAACCCAAATTATTTTGGTGCGGAATCCAATGATTAAGTCTGAGGTGAACATACTCCGAAATGGGGTTATACGATAGGTTAATCACCTACGTATAGAAGAGGTAGTTTACATTCTTTGTGATTGTAACTTACCGTGTAAAAAAGGTTTACGGCGAAAGGCTGTTTAACCTAGTAAGATTTCATGGTCGATTTGACCCCTCAGCAAAAGTATGAAATATTTTAAAGGAATCCTTATATTCCTAGTTATTCCTTTCACTTCATGATTCTTGATAAGTTATGAAGGGTAGGGAATGTATGAAAGATAAGAACTTCTTTGAAGAGAAGTTGAGAAGAAGGGTTAACTAAAATTTTGAGGACGAAATTCTTTGAAGAAGGGGAGAATGTGAAGACCCGGGTAAGGGTTTGGTTTTATGAAATTCCGAGGACGGAATTTTTTTAAGGAGGGAAGAATGTGACAACCAGGAAAATCGGATTGTCCATAATTTAAGTTTTAAAAATTAGTTATTAATAAAATGAATTTTTATTAATACTATTCTTTGCTATGTGTTTATTAATCGTTCTATAACCTAGAATGATTATTAATCGGGAGGATTCTGGCTATAAGCTAGACTGAATGAGTAAGAATTTTCAAGACAAAAATAAGATTTTTCCAGGAACAAAATATTTATGGGAAAAAAGACGAAATAGACACTATTCATCCATTTCTGCTCGAAGATTTATTTTGAATTTTCGAGAAACGCGTAATGATAGAATTCTGAGACGAGATGGAATATTCAATAATATTTCAGTTATGGCAAAAATGAAGTTTTTGCCTGCGGACTTAAAACATAAGGGTTAGGGTTTGAATAACCTAAGCCGTTCCGAGAGTTCGGTATGTCGAAATGATATTTCGTCGAAAGATTTGATGATAATATATCATGAAAAGTTAAGTGAGCCGATAAAAGTTATTCTAAAAAAACATGCAGAAATAGGACGAAATAAAAATGACGAAAAATAATGTCCTGTACTTTTTACTCGTTTAGCTTCGTTAGGAGAAAACGTGAAGGAAAACGCTTGACACCAATAAGTGTTTTTCAGTTTTTTGGAAATCCGAAGAATACGTAAAAGTTAATCGGTAAAGGAAAGATGAAATATCCAAAAATATTTGGATTCCGAAAATCGCAATTTTTAAAACTGTCGGACGAAACCCGAAAGACGGAAGCACGAAGCTTCCAAGGGAAGCTACATAAGGAGGTGGGGCGGCCACTTGGCCACCAAGTAAGGGTGGTGGCCAAGTAAACTTGGTGGCTAAGCAATGAATAGTAAGGAGGTGGGGGTGAAATGACCAAAATACCCCTAACTTTGGTTTTCTATATAAACAAGCCTTAAGCTCATTTGTTCGGTTTGAAATTTCAACCAACACTTGACAGATAGAGAAAGAGAGTTTAGATGGGAGAAGTGGAGGAAGAGGAATGAGAGAAAGCTAGCCCGAGTGCACGCTTTATCCGACGGAATGAGATTAAAGAAGAATGGTAATCCGAACCCTAGTTTCTTCTAATTTTCTTTAAGTTTAATATGTTCAAAAGCATAACTTAATGAAGATAAGAAGTAGATGAAGTTAATAATGATTTCATATGGTTGAAATCATGAGAAAATAAAGAAATAAGAATTTGGAATTTAATTTATAAATTTCTTAAGGAAGTATAAGATTCGTATGGATTTTGAACGATCCGAATGAATATTATGAATGAGTAGGTCAAATAAGTAAGGAATGATGTTCTATAAAATCAAATTCCAAGAAAAAGTAGGATCGTAATCCAGAATATCGATTACAAATGAAGAACGAGCGAAGAACGCGAAGAACACGCGAAGAATGCAAAGAATGTTGTTGATGAAAAAATTTAAAACCATCGTAGGATAATTGTTGTTGATGGACAAGTTTAAAACCATCGCGTATAAGTTAGTTGCTTATTTCTTGGTTAGGAACGTTAGAAACGTTCTTGAAGAACGTATTAAAACTGAGCTATAACGAAGTTATGGCGAAATTTCGTAAAAGAAGAACGAGAATTAGAAAGTTCGTAAATGAACCTAAACGTGTAGGGTTTTATAAAAATGTAAGAGAATGTAGAAACATGATTCATGGACTCAAGAATGAACGAGTTCCGAGTTCGGATGACCGAATTATGGACGAACTAACGAAGAACATTAAAAACTTAAAAAGAACAAAGGGCGAAGATTAAGACAATTGAATGGCATATTAACGTATTCAGAATGAAGTTCTATCATAGGATAATCGAAGTACGCAAGTTAAGGGAGGGAATGGCTTTGGAACATCCTCGTTCTGAGTTATAGCGAAGAAGTTTTGAGATTTCAAAATCAACATCTCAAGCTTGTAAAAGACTTAGAAAATTTTTCTAGGTTTCATGCTCGGCGCCGAAGCGCGAGTCATGCCTTGGGGTCCGACACCGCAGCACGAGCTCGAGCCATCAGCTACTGCTAATTGGTGCTGCAGCACAAAAGAAAGAGAAGGGCACGGCGCCGCGGTGCCAGTGCAGGGCAATACCCAGAAATGAGATTTTAATTGCTCAATTTCTCGGGGGATGTGCAAGAAAGAAATATGAATATATAATTCAACTAATTTAACACTTAATCAAGTGTATTAAACCTTTGATGAAGGTTGAACGAAAAGATTAAACGAGATTAAAAGATGAAGCATGTAGACGCGAGTTATGTAACCAATATCTGGGGACCGTAGTCGCGATAATCGAACGTGAGGGATTGTTTTGATTTTGATTCCTTAAATATTGATTGAATAGGGTAATGAATAACATTTCAATGTTATGTCATGGTCATGAGAGATGAACGTAAAGTGTTTAGACGCTGTGAACGCAACGCTGTTGCGATGAACGATTAGTCTTAGCATACAACGAACCGTATGACTTTGACATTAAGAAAGAATAATGAACATAGGGTTCATGGGATGAATAACGATTGAAAGTGATTAAAACTTTGAGTAGAGGTTTAATGAGAGATTAAGAGACCAACAACGTAAACGTTGAATACGTAAACGATTCTCGTGAATCGTATTCACATCGGGCGAATCTTCTAAGTATACATTGGTTGTATGACTTAGACGTTTTCGAAGGTAGTAAATAAAATACAATTGGTATCTAGAAAGCCATAGAGAACGGTAAGAAGTTTAATGAAAGCCGAATGTGAGTCAGAGGATAATGTTAGAATGAAATGTAAGAGTTGAACACTTGAACCGGCGTAAAGGTTAAGTGTACGCGAATATTAAACGGGTAGGACCTACACTCCGTGTATGGTTTGACCGTAGAGTAATGAAGATCAGTGATTAATCCTGTGATCGATGAAGAAGTTGAATTAAAGACAAGTGCGTATAACGTAAAGAAGCTGAGTTAATGTTTATAACTTAGATGAAATTCCGAGTCGAATGAATCGGACGTTGTAAGATAAGAATAAGGTAATGTAAAATGCTTAATGCTATAAATATGTAGAATGAATATTGAATGACCGTCCTGAGTATACAAAAGATTGTATGACTTAGACAATAAAGAATGAATCTTGAGGTATGATATTTAGTTGCCAGAAAGCCATAAGGAATAAGGAATTGACTTAACAAACATTATAGTTTGATAGTTCGGGTAAGTTAAGATGAATTTATGTTCAAGTACAATCATAACCTTTGATGGTTGACATATGGGAGCTGGGCTAAACAATTACTTCAGAGAGCAAAGGTATATACAAAACTGGCAACCGATCTAACTCACTTTTATGGGCAGTGCAGATGAGACGGGAACTTGATTGTTGGTTGTTTGTGGGAAACCACTCAGAGTACCATATGGACTACTAGCAGAGACACGATGTGTGCTGAGTTCTAGGAGAGTTATAAGAAGAATATAAGAATGTAAATCATCAAAGATGATGAATATATTAAGTAAGACATCTCCGTATGTCATGAAGCCGTTAACCGGTAGAGGAAGTTGGTCGCGTAAACTTAGTTTGTAAGAATGCGAACCCTAAGAAGTAAAGTTAAGTAAACTAATGCGTAAAGTCAAGTATATGACTAATTGGTATATGTGTTATTTCTTATGTGCTACATAGGATTTGGAATGGCAGTTCAACGTAAACTATAAGCTGTAGCTATGCGTAAGGCAAGTTTCCTAACTTCATTCATATTTTAAATGAATGTTAGTTTCTAAACTTCTGAGATGTTGAACTTGAGAAGTTCTGTCTATGTGAAAATATGTGATATTTGTATAAGGTGTTAGAATATATGAGGCTTTATGCCACAATGTGAACACTTCGATGTTTCTGTGATATGAACTGTTCTGTGATTGAACTGTTCAATATGAGCATGTTCTGTTTATACATGAACCGTTATTGTTAAGTCTGTGCTATTGATTCTAGCCTAGACAGAATGTGTATGAAAGAGAGTAGAGAATGAAAGTATTTCAAAGGGAATGTAACTAATAGTTTTAAAATGATAGGAATCGAGATTATTCCTATTATTCAAGCTACCTTGTTCGGTTATTGAATTCTTACAAGAATATTTGAATTCTTAAAGTTGTTTGTTCAACTGTTATGACTTGTTGGGCAATTGAATGCTCACACTTGCTTTAAATAAAAACATTTTCTGCGAATGATGTTAGAAAGAACTTAAGGATCCTGTAAAGATTAAGCTGATCGGTATCCAAAAGAAGTGCCATTCATTAGATGAATGAGCGTGAAGATCAAGCGAAGACTTGTAATATAGAATGATAGAATTAAACTATAGAATAGTTTAATGAACGATTATGTATCCTTGGTGGCGGATAAAAGTCACTTGTACAAGATGTAAAGAATAATGTAATTATCATTAATTAGGAATGAAAGAGGTTATAAGGTTTTTGAACCTGGGATTTGAGGATGTATGTTGTTATATTTAGCTATATAATGATGTATGTTTGGAAGAAGATGGGATTGTGATATACGAAATTCGGATATGAAAATAGACCGGAATTTGGAGTGTTACATGCATTGATGGACTGTTGATTGGTATGATTATGACCATGGATTATTCGGTATAATCATGACCGTAATGTTACAAATGATGTGGTAAAAGTTCTCATTGGCCCGTAGTGCATTGATAGACAGTGGTTGGCATGATCATGACTATTTATGAAAACACGAATATCCTTGGCCCGTAGTGCATGGATAATTCATGGTCGTGATACTAATGAATATCCTTGGCCCGTAGTGCATGTATAATTCAGTGATGTGTATTATTTATTAAGCTGAGTCTCAACGATAAAATTGATGATAAACTTTTTAAATCATAGAAAATAGTAGATATTATGCTCTACTTGACTCTTCTAATGGATTTATTGTTCCGCTGCAGTTAAACTTGATATTTATTGTATGTTATTAGTTTATCACTATTGAAGGCTAATGATAATTTATTTTGCATTATCTTAGTCATAATATTTCTTACTGGGCTAATTGAGCTCACCCTTTTGCTTTCATTGTTCTCTTCAGGAAATGAGAATGTAGCCGGGACTAGTCGGGGAATGGAGTGATGGTCCGAGATGTTGTCATAGTAGTCCTCACTATTCTATGAAATAGTATGATAATAATTGTAATGAGGACTCCATTTGAGTTTGGATATTGTCTAAAAGACAATATTCGTGTAAAAACTCTCAGCTAATGTTGTATAATTAAGTTTGTATTTATATTTTTATTTTGTACCATGTATTTGGCGACTCAGAATGAGTGATGTATACCTATTTTGGGGGCATCACAATAATCATACCAATCAACAGTCTATTTGTGCACTACAGGCTAAAGATGACTTCTAGTATAATTTAAGCATGAGGATGATGACAATGATGTAAAGATTCAATCAAGTGAGATAAAGGATAAATATTAGATATTTTCTCATTCAATTTATCCAAAGTTCAAAAATATCCAAATTATCAACTTGATAACTTTGTGGAGTAAAATTCAAGAATAGTATTCATGTATCAAAAATAATTTGGACATAAAAGAAAATTAAATTGTGTTGTGAATAATATTCGTGAATATTACAACATGTATGAATAGTGCCCATGAATAGTACTGTATGAATAGTACCCATACATGAAAATTTTAAAATTTAAAGTTCAGACCAATATTCCAGTGAAATGATATTAGATGAAACACAAAACTTTAGAAATTTTTAATCATTTTAGAAATTATAGAAGCAATACTTACCATAGTAAATTTAAATTTAGGAATATTTAATGAAATAATTTCACTTTCATAATATGGAGTATGAAAGAAAATAATATCGTTTACCTTAGTAGAAACTGGATTAGACTGAAATATTAGATATTATTATGAGAAAATCTTGCACAAAAAGCTACACTCAAAGTATCCTCATACTAAAGAAAAATAATCACAATACTATAGAATAATAATTTCTGATATTAAATGTGTGTTTTAGGAAGGAGGGGTTACCCCCTATTTATAGTGCAACGGAGGGAGAAAAGTTAAATACATGAGCCTAACTTTGCCCAAAATTTCTCTCCGCCTAATTTTTTTTCTTCCACCATGCCTAACTCTTCTCTTTTTCCATATTTGGGGCCCACTAATTTGGAAACAAAGAAATTTATTGCAGGGGAATCTATTTTGTCCACCAACCATCAATTTGAAAAAAAAAATACGCAGAGGAGAATTCAAAATCAAAATGATAACCTTTAGTCCACTTTTATTCACATCCTGAAAATTATATATTATTATAATAATAATATTTCCATTTAAATTATATATAAAAATATATTATTATATTATCACATTATTATAATGTAATATTATAATAATATATTTTAATGATTATTTTATCGGAGAAAATAATTGCTAAACTTTCAATAAATATTTCATGCTAAACTCCTTTATTTATATCAAAATTGAACCAATACTTACCACATAATAATTATTCAAAAATAATATTATAAGCTCACAATATTAACAACCAGATCATTCCCAAAAAAGGGGAGGTTTTTCTATAAGAATTTATCCTTATTGGCGCGCAATTATATAACAAACCCCTTTCCTCGACAGAACTTTTTAGACATTGCCAATAACGCTAACTAATAATATGAATAATTGTGTCGCGTCAATTATTGATTTAATAATATAAAATATTGTGCAGATGATACTGTGACAATAATTGAATCAATAATATGAGATACTGTGCAACAAGTACTGTGGCAATTATTTAATGAAACTGAGTGACTTCTTACGTAAGAATAAATAATCCAAAAATACTGTGCAATACCGTGTACTACTGTGCAAAACACGAATTACTGTACTTTTTATCATCGGGTATTTCAACAGTTAATGATAAAAGTTTTTGCCATTAATTTTATAAAAAGTTATTTCTGTCGCTTTCTATATCCGACAGTTATTCTGTTATGTGGTCCACCAATGATTCCGCCATTGTACGGATATTCCCCAAAAAGAAGAATATTTCCCGACAAAACGAATATTTTATGACCACTTGTTTACTTTGCAAAATTTACACATTTCACCCACAACTAAAGCATTATATCAAATCAACACCTTATTGTTTAAAATAATAATTAGAGAAATTAAATCTTCATTCATAAAAAGTTAGGGTCTTACAACCTCCTCTCCTTATGAAATTTCTTCCTCGAAATTGATATAAGTACCTGGTATGTTGAAGAGGTGATGATACCTTGTTTTTATATTAGATTCTAACTCCCATGTTATTTCCTCAATATTACAGTTTCTCCATAAAACTTTGACTTGAGGTACAACCTTTGAGCGTAGAATATGTTCCTTCTTATCCAAGATTTTAACAGGTACCTCTTCATACGTTAAATCTTCTGCTATCTAGTCTGGTTCTAATTCAATAATGTGGTTCGGGTCTTTCACATATATACGTAGCATGGATATGTTAAAAATGTTATGAACACGAGACATACTTGGCGGTAAAGCGAGTCTATAGGCCACATTTCCTACTCGATCGAGGATTTCAAATGGACCAATGAATCAAGGGTTGAGCTTTCCTCTCTTTCCAAATCTCGTAACTCCTTTCCATAGAGCAACACGTAATAATATATGATCTCCAACATTGAATTCCACATACCTTCGATGAAGATCAGCATAACTCTTTTAGCGATCTTGTGAGGTTTATATACATTACTGGATCATTTGAATATTTTTGTAGTCATGCGTACCATTTCTGGTCCCAACAACGTTGCTTCACCCACCTCATCCTAGCATATTAGGGAAAGACTCTTTCGTCCATACAACGCCTCAAATGGAGCCATGCCTATACTTACTTGATAATTGTTGTTGTAGGAGAATTCAACCAATGGCAAGTACTTGTCCTAACTTCCTTTGAAGTCTAGGACTCAAAGTCTTAATAGATCTTCAAGAGTTTGAATACTCCTCTCCTATTGCCCGTCCGTTTGAGGATGATATGCAGAATTGAATCGTAAATTAGTTCCCATAGCTTTCTGCAAGCTAACCCAAAATCGTGAAGTGAATCATGGGTCTCGATCAGAAACTATGGATACTAGCAATCCATGAAATCTCACAATCTCATTTATATACATACGAGCAAGATGTTCAAGTGAATAAGTTTCTCGTATAGGCAAGAAATGAGCAGACTTGGTTAATCTATCGACAATGTCCTAAATTGCATCTATGCCTTGAGAAATCCATGATAATGTGCTCTTACTTCTATTTTGAAATTTCAAGTGGTTGTAATGGACCTTTTGGTACTCGATGCTCTACCTTGACACGTTGACACATTAAACACCTTGAGATAAACTCCGCAAGCTCTCTCTTCATATTGCTCCACCAAAATGTATGTCGAAGATCACGATACATTTTAGTACTTCCAGGATGGATTGCAAACAGTGTGTTGTGTGCCTCCATCATGATTTTATACTTCAATTCAGAGTCGTTAGGAACACAAAGTTTGGAGTTGACTCGAATTATTCCTTTTTCATCCATTCTTGCTTTTGGAATAACATCTTCTTGTACTTTATTCTTTATATTCATTAGCTCCAGGTCTGTAGCTTAAGAAACTTTAACTTTATTGATTAAAGTTGGTTCTACTCGTATATTTATCATCATCACGTGGGCCCCTAGAGTCTTTAACTCTATCTCCATCCTTGTAAGTCATACAAAATTGGTCTTTGTGTTGACAATATCGCACTCGTACCCGCATATGATCTTCTACTCAACGCATCAGCTACCAAGTTTGCTTTTCCAAGATGGTATTTAATTTTATAATCATAATCTTTCAACAGCTCAAGCCAACGTCGTTGCCGCATGTTGAGATCCTTTTGGGTGAAGAAATATTTGAGGCTTTTATGATCTGTATAGATCTGTATATTTGCCGCATGTTATGTGAGATTTGTTTGAAAAAAGAAGTGAAAAAGGTCCGACATGTATATGTCAACAATTTGACTATAAGAGTCGGCAGTTGGTGTTTTTAACTGGTTGAACCAAAGCAACCAAGAAGTGGTTTGCACATTGACCTAGTGATGTGACACTGCTAAACGGGTTTGTGAAATCGAGATTCATTTGGGTTCTGGGGCTTGATTATGAGGAGGGAAGGTGTTAGGCACCCCTCAACATCCGTGTTACCATGGTGACCGCCACTTTTCAAGAAACTGTTATATGAATATGTGTGTGTGTATGTGGATCAATGTGCAATTTGTTTAGAAGTAGTACGAGGCCTGGTTCGTACCTATATAAAAAGTGTTTAATTTATATAAAAATTCAGTTTTAAACATGATATAGCAGCGATGTTTTGTAAAAGAGGTTTTTCAAACCCTGTGCTCAATAGTAATTGAGACCTTTTCATACTTCCATTTTATTATTAAATATTCGGCTTGTTTGCTTTTATTTTTGAGATGTGAAGCATCTTCGAGAAAATAATATACTGCAGTGCCGAACTCCTCATGGGCATGAAAGATATCTAAGGAAATTCAAACACCGTGAATAATTTACAAGCTGCTTACAGCTGAAAATGTCCATCACGGGAACCTAATCTAGATTCACTAGACTGAATCTGTGATCACATGATTCCTAGGCTCACATGATGCCGCAGTTTATATGAAAAGCAGTAAGCAGTTATATATATAAAAGCTGTAAATATATATATATATATATATATATATATATACAGACATGATCAACCACCACGAAGCACCTCCACGAGGGATCAGAAATGTAAATATATAAAAGCGGTAAATATATATATATAGACATGATCTACCACAACGAAGCACCTCCATGGGGGATCAGAAATGTAAATAAAGCAATAAATGCGATCAACCGCCACGAAGTAAACTCCCGGCGGGACTAAATGTAAAGAAAATGTAAAGAAAGAAGAAAAATTGATCAACCGCTACGAAGTAAACTCCAGGTGGGATGGAATGTCAATAAAGCAGTAAAAGGCCACGAAGTAAATTCCAGGCCTGACAGAAATGTAAATATATATATATATATATATAAACGGTAAACGCAAAGGATGTTTCTCAATCCAGACTCGGTTTATCATTTCAGCGATTTGTCGCTATATATATATATTAAAGAAGTAAACGCACCGGATATAAAATCCAGGCTCATCGAACAGAGTTTGACAATAGTTCATATATATATATATATATATTTATAAGTTGGATTATGTCTGATGAGCCTGGATTTTATATCTGGAGCGTTTACTGCTTTTATATATATATATATATATATATATAAGCAAGTAAACGCTCCAGACATAAGTCTAGGCTCAATCGAGGTATAACTCGATAATGTTAGTCCATATATATAAATATAATCATATATAAGTATATATATACAGACAGAAATGAAAACCACGGACTGAAGTTTGGGCATACACACACAACGCGACTCTCAATGTGAAGAATAGTGTGTGCCAAGATGAAGAGAAAGGCTTTATAATGTGTAAGAAGGCTTATAGTGGGCTGCCAAAGAAGACTTCTATGACTATAAATGGATGAACAGTTAGCTCCCGCCGGTAAAAATATAGCTATATGTGAGCTAACATGTGTTTAAAATGAGAAAGCACTTAATATAAATTTGATAAGGCTTCCTCGCCTTTTTCTCTTTTGAAATGACCACCCCATGCTCTATATTTATAGAGCTGGTGGCCGCAGGTGTATCTACGATAGCCGCAGGTGTACCTACGATAGCCGCAGATACACATGCGGCTGCTCGGGGTGCTCCGGGCTCCGTGGGTCCTATCGTGTCGATGTACGTGCACTCGTGCACTGTGATGTGTGCTCAAACTTGCAAAACTTCAATCCGAGCATCCGAATGAGGTGTACAAGACCTTTCTCGGACCGATTTTGTCGAGAGTTACGCAATGACATGGGATTAGAGGTTGTACAAAGTCAGTAAGAGGGGACCATGCCCATGGTCTTCAAGCTTCAAATTCTATCCGGTGTGCTGCCCTAACACCATCATAACACCATCATATTGAAGGCTAATGATAACTTATCCGATCAAATGATGAATGATGGGATGTTCAGAGGCTTTATTCAATTCATGCAACATCAGGCGAGAGTGGCTCCTGTTCAAAATGCAGGTGGAAACACTAGCAACACTCGGATGATTACTGCTAAGCAGTTCAAGGAGCTGGGACCACCAAAGTTTTTGGGAGAGCCAAAACCACTTAAGGTGGAGACGTGGATAAAGCAGATCACCAAGATATTTGATGTCTTGGGATGCTCCGAGGAGCAAAAGGTTCCCTTTGCCACCTTCATGTTGAGAGGAGAGGCAGATTATTGGTGGGAATCAATAAAACGTGTTAGGATGTGTTCTCATGTGTTACATTTAAGTTTTTGTAACCTCGCATGCCCATCGAATAAATGATAAAAAATAATTTTATTTGTTCATAGACAAACTTACCTTTGAATCCGTACCAAATACTTGGCATAGGATAACATTAACAGCTTTTTATCGAAAGACTTGTAAACAAATCCATCTAGCTCTTAAGAATAGTCTAGCCGAGATAAAACTAGCATAAACCCTTTCGTAAAACAATCCATGCATATCATAACATGATTCACTGACAAACTTGGCTAACCCGGAGGTTAGACAAGCATTAAGAAAACTTGCCTTCAAGCGTTTTCGAATAAATTATTCAACAGTTCTTAGTCTTTACAGAATCTACATGATATATTCACATAGCACACTATAATTAGCTACCAAACAATCAATCACATTGTTTCTACAAACTTCTTTTTCTTCTATGTTTTAGTTGACTTTACTTCATTAATAATGTCAATTCGACTTACTGCTCTTCATCACGGCTTGTTAACGTTCTTACGTTACTAACCAAAACTCGATCATCATTGGTGAAATACCAACGTTGAATACCGTTTATAGTTTACTTACTTCCACTTTGCGTTCTTAGTTTCTATTAAATCGTACTCAATTCCTAATGTTATCACTTTATAAGTGATTTAAGAATGAGCGTCTACTTGTATATTAAATATACCTACATTCAACTTATTCATTACCAATCAATTAGAATTATAAAACTAACTTGGTCAACTCCTTCATACAACCGGCGCTGCGGCGCGGCCCTTACGTGCAACACTGGAACTGCGGCACCAGTTTACAGTAGCCAGACCCTTTTCCTGGCGCTGCGGCGTGGAACTTATACGTATGAGTGGTGCTGCGGTGCCACTCTTCAGTGACTACTCATAATGTACACGGCACTGCAGCGCGACATTTATAGTTCTGTCTGGCGCTGGCACGCCGGACTTCAGTCCCAGAATTTTTTGACAGTTAAAATTTTTGATGAACTTCCCGGGCTCCTAACTTCTTCGTTATAAGTCCAAATTGGTCTTTTCAAAATCCCTTAGCTCCTATTTTACATACTCTAAGTGTTCATACAAGAATTTTACATTTTCGAATCCGTTAACTTTTAATTCACTTCTAAGTTCATTATTGAGCGTTCGTTTATCGTTCATGAGCGTTCAATACTCATTTCCTTCGTTCTAAGTCGGAATTCGACGATTCTTGAGTCCATAACTCTTGAATACCTTATCTCATATGTTGACATTGAAAACCAATGTTTCCAAGTCGCACGACAACTTTTGACAACTAATCTGGAAATTTTACGTTTTTGACGTTTAACGTCAAATTCCGTAAAATTTTCTATAACTTCATTACTCGTGTTCTATATGACAAATCAAATGGAATAACTCCATTTATTCCTTATCTACATCCTAACCAAGCAAGATGCACATACCCTACCTATGATGGTTTTTAATTTGTCCATCAACAACTAAGTTAATGCTCAAAGGTTTTTCTACGATTTAAGCTTACGTAAACCTTTATGATTTCTTCTTAACATGACTTCTCAATGTTTTCTTATCATTAATAGCCATCCCAATATCTCCGTAAGAGACATGATCTACCAATCTACGATTCTTTATGAAAAAGAAATTGAAAATACCAAAAACTAATGTTTTACGGAATATTACCTTTTCGTTCTTCACGTTCTCGCTAAAACTCTTATGTTTTGTTTCAAAATAGCTTGATTACTTGTTTCTAGCTCTTTCTCTCTCTCAATATATATTGGACAACTTTTGTAAAATAACAAATGACCAACTTAAGCTTTCTTATATAGGCAAACCCAATGGAGGGCATAATGGTCATTGTGTGACTTCCATATTATTCCCACCTCCACAACAACTTAGCCACCAAGTAACCACTTTACTTGGTGGCCAAGTGGCCGGTCCACATGGTCCATGGGTCATCCCCATGGCTTGCCCCATGGGTTTTACCCATCTGGTGACCCAATAGTTCGATCC
Source organism: Panax japonicus (assembly GCA_020205505.1). NCBI lineage: Eukaryota > Viridiplantae > Streptophyta > Magnoliopsida > Apiales > Araliaceae > Panax > Panax japonicus. The sequence continues at coordinate 33,274,559 of CM035092.1, forward strand.
GCGGTTCATTTTCTTGGATCGGGCTTAACTTAACCTAACATTGGGCCTTGACTTGGGCTTGATTACAAAATTCATTGGGCTTGATATAATCCAAGTCCAATTAGATTATACAAAGTCCATAAACTCAAAATCCATTAAGAACTATTCATATTCTACACGTATTCTCTTAATTTAATATTAGTACGATATTCGTATTATACGTTGTATTAATCTTTATACCATAATCGTATACTAACTAGTATCATGTTCGTATTCCTTACGTATACTAATCTTAATCATTATACACATCTCATTTCCTTCTCGGAAATCACTTTTCCTAACCCTTGGATTTTAAGTCCGCAGGTAAAAACTTCGTTTGCCATAACTGAAATATTATTGGATATTCCATCTCGTCTTCATATTCTATCATTACGCATTTCTTAGAATTTCAAACTTAATTCCCGAGCATAAATGAATGAATAGTGTTTTTAAGAGAATTTCTTAAAAAACTTTTATTTTCGTCTTGTAAATTCAAAACAATTAATTCTAGCGCATAGCCAGAATCCTAACCACATTCGCACATTCTAGGTCATAGAACAACCTTCACATAGCTTACTCACAGAAATAATCAATTAAATTAATTTAATTCACATAATCAAATAAAAATTTAATTCTCATAAAAATCCAATTTTCTCGGGCGTTACATTCTTAACATCCTTAAAAGGATTCTGTCCCCAGAATCTTGCTACCATTACATAAACAAATGAAGAAAATTTTCCTACATTTACTTTCAAGCTCCCACGTTGCTTCTTCAGCATTGTGATTCCTCCAAATTACCTTCATCGAAGGTATTACCTTATTTCTTAAGACTTGTTCCTTCCTATCAATAATTTAAATTGGAAGTTCTTCATATGTTAAGTCTTTCTCTATCTGAATAGATTCATACTCTATTACGTGTTTATAGTCCGGTTTATAAGGATGCAACACTGACACATGAAACACATTGTGTATTCTTTCCATCTCCGGAGGTAAAGCTACTTCATAAGCTATCTCTCTTACCCTTCTTAAAATTTCAAAAGGTCCTATAAACCTTAGACTTAACTTCCCTTTCTTCCCAAAACGTATCTTTCCTTTCCGAGGTGATACTTTTAGAAAGACATATGACCCTACTTTAAATTCCTTCTTTTCTCGGTGAGGATCTACATATTTCTTTTGTCTATCTTGAGCCGCTACCAAGCGGGTACGTATCAACTTTACCATGTCTACCGTCTGTTGTACCATCTTAGGTCCCAACATTCGACGTTCACCTACTACATCCCAACACAGTGGAGTCCTACACTTCCTCCTATAAAACTCTTTGTAAGGAGGCATGCCTATACTAGCGTGAAAACTATTATTGTAAGCGAATTCCACCAAAGGTAGATGTTCGTCCCAACTCCCCTTAAAATCCTTAACACCAGATCTCAACATATCTTCTAGCATTTGAATCATACGTTCGCTCTGCCCATCCATCTGAAGATGATACATCGTACTCAATCTCAACTGCATTCCCATTTGCTCTTGTAAACTCCTCCAAAAGTTCGATGTGAATCATGGATCACGATCTGACACTATCGAAACAGGTACTCCATGTCTTGAAATAATTTCTTTAACATATAGTTTAGCTAATTATTCTAGGTTATACCTTATTCCTATCAGTAGAAAGTGAGCCGATTTTATCAATCGATCCACTATCACCCAAATAGCATCATATCCTTTCCTTGTTGTTGGAAGTCCCACCACAAAATCCATTGTGATATGCTCCCATTTTCACTCCGAAATTTCTAATAATTTCAACAACCCACTAGGTCATTGATGTTCAGCCTTAACTTTCTGACAAGTTAAGCACTTACTAACATATTCTGCTATCTCTCTTTTCATGTTTGGCCACCAACAGTTCTGACGAAGGTCTTGATACATCTTCGTACTATCAGGATATATCGAGTACCTCTAACTATAAGCCTCACTCATGATTTCTTCTTTTAATTCAGAATTATTTGAAACCCAAATTCTTCTTTCAAAACGAAGAAATCCTTCCTTATCGAGATTATATTTAGTCTTTTCTTCATCTTCAATTCTCTTCTTCATATGCTCGCATTCCTCGTTGCTTAATTTCACTTCCTTAACCCGTTCCACTATGGTTGGTTGAGTCTCCATTGAAAAACACATTTCCATTGCTTCATCCGGTGATTTAACTTCTAACTCCATTCTCTCCATCTCTGTTACTACCTCATTCTGAGTCGTTAGCATTGACAGTTTTTCTTTACCCTTTATACTTAACACATCGGCTACTACATTTTCTTTCCCCGGATGATATAAAATATCACAATTGTAATCTTTTATTAATTCTAACCACCTTCTATGCCTCATATTCAATTCCTTCTGTGTGAAGATATATTTCAAAATTTTATGGTCCGTGTATATCTCACACTTCTCCCCATATAAATAATGTCTCCATATTTTGAAGGCAAAAACTACAGCTGCCAATTCTAAGTCATGAGTAGGATAAACCTTCTCATAATCCTTTAACTGACTTGACGCATACGCAATGATCCTTGCCATGCTGCATGAGCACGCAACCCAGTCCTCGATGCGAAGCATCGCTATTTACTACAAAATTTCCTGTATCATCTAGTAAGGACAATACAGGTGCCTCACTTAATCTCCTTTTTAGTTCTTGAAAACTATTCTCGCACTTCTTCGTCCACACATAATTTACTGACTTTCTAGTAAAATTCGTTAACGGAGTCGCTATTTTAGAAAAGTCCTGAATGAACCTTCTATAGTATCTCGCTAACCCCAAAAAACTCTGAACCTCAGTTGGCATCTACGGTTGCTCCCATTCTTTAACTGCTTCTACATTCACTGGATCCACAGAGATGCCATCTTTGTCAATTACATGTCTTAGAAACTGCACTCTCTCAAGCCAAAATTCACACTTTGTGAATTTAGTATACAACTTCTCCCTCCGTAGTGTTTCCAACACTATCCTCAAATGTTTAGCATGATCTTCTGACTTCTTAGAATAGACTAGAATATCATCAATGAACACTATGATGAACTTGTCCAAGTACTGTTTGAACACTCTGTTCATCATATCCATAAATGCGGCTGGCGTATTTCTCAACCCAAACAACATCACCAGAAACTTGTAATGACCATAACGAGTCCTGAACGCCAGTCTTAGGTACATCCTCCTTCCTCAACTTTAACTGATGATACCCCGTACGTAAATCTATCTTAGAAAAATACTTTGCCCCTTTCAACTATTCAAATATATCATCGATCCTGAGCAATGAGTATTTATTCTTAATCGTTAACTACTTGTTCAACTCTCTATTGTCGATACAAAGTAGTAATGACCCATCCTTCTTCCTTACAAACAATATCGGTGCTCCTCACAGAGTTACACTTGGTTGAATGTACTTCCTATCTAATAGTTCTTGAAGTTGAACCATTAACTCCTTCATTTATACTGGTGCCATCCTATATGGTGCCCTTGAAACTGGTGCCGTACCCAGTAACAGATCAATCAAAAACTCGATCTCCCTATCCGGTGGAAGACCTGGTAATTTAGCTGGAAATATATTCGTAAATTCTTGTACTATAGGTATCTGTTCCAACGATGTTCCCACTCTACGAGTGTCCACCACATGGCATAGATAACCCATACACCCCTTTTTCAACATCTTCCTAGCTTGTGTCATGGTTAGATAACAAGAACGCCTCAGTGATTTACTCCCATAAAACACTACCTTGGTTTTCTTAGATAGCTGAAGGTTTACACTCTTCCTATGGCAATCTATGATAGCCTTATCTTTAATTAACCAATCCATACCGAGAATCACATCGAATTCTCTCAACCTTATCGGTACTAAATTTATCGATAATTTGCTACCTCTAATATCTACGCATCAATTCCTATGAATGTGTTCAATGGGAATTATCTCTTCATTTGTTACCTTAACGTCTAAAGGTATTTCTAATCTTTCAGGAATTAAACCTAATCGCTTAGCAAATCCACTTGCTATAAAAGAACAAGTAGCACCCGAGTCAAATATCACATAAGCATATATTTCATTGACTGGAATGATACCTCCTACTACATCCGTTGATTCAACCGCATCTTGGACAGTCATATTAAAAGTACGGGCTGAGGGTCTTCCCGACGATGGTATTGTCCCAGTAATAGCTAACTTACCACTACAAGAACCCTTATTACCCTCGGATCCACTTCTTCAGGCAATTTCTTGCTACGTGGTCCATCGAAGCACAAATAAAACAACCATGGATTTTCTTAGGATTAGGAGAAATTGATGATATATGACCCTCCTACTCACAGTTATAATAACCTGACTTCCCCTTCAAACAGACTCCTAGATGAGTCTTTCCGCATGTCTTACATGCCTCCATCCAACATTTAGGATCCCCTTGTTTCACACCAGTATTCCCAGAGTTGAAATTCTTTCTCTTGGGCAGACTTCCACTGCCACTAGCTCCCTCCGCCTTGGATCCTTTTTCTCCTTTACCCTTATCCTTCCTATCCTTGTGGTATTAGCTCAAACCCTCTCTACCACCCTCTACTATGATCGTTTTCTCCAGAATGGTCCCATACGAGGCACTCTGGAAAACAGAGATCCTACTATAGAGCCAAGGTTTCAGGCCTTACTCAAAACTACGGGCTTTCCTCTCCTTAGTGTCCACTTGGTGTGGAACAAATCTTGCCAATTTATTAAATTTGGCCGCATATTGGGGAACCGTCATGTCCCCTTGATTAAGTTCTAAGAACTTAATCTCCATCCTCCCTTGCATGCTAATAGGAAATTAGTTCTCGAAGAATACCTTCTTGAACTGTTCCCACGTAACAACATCAGTCCTAGCCCCACCCTGGTGAGCCTCCAACCAAAAGTTGGCTTCCCCTTTCATCATGTAAGTCACAAAAGAAGTCTTTTACACCTCACCCACAGTTTGTAATAACAAACGCATTCTCTATTTCTTTCACCCATGCTTGGGCTTCTATTGGGTTCATTGTTCCTTTGAACTCCAGCGGACCTACGCTTTTAAACTCTTTAAATGTAGTCGTCCTATCTACCCTATGACCTGCGGGTGCTCTACCCCCAGTTTGGTTAAATGCAACCGTTAATAAATTAACGAACTCTTGCATAGGGTTATTCGGACCCCCTTGGTTATCATTATGTGATTTCGCCTCTTGATTACGTTGTCCTCTTGTTGGCAGCATTATGCTGATTAAATAAATAAAGTTTCATTATTATTTATTTACTTATTTAGTTATCATTCCACAACAATAACTCATACCACATCAAAGCATATTTAAATAAAAACTTCATTATATTAATATGCTCCTCATAATTCAAAACTATTTACACTTTGCTTCTATAGTCAAAATCTATTACATTACTATCCCGCGATTGACTTTTATAAAAATTGGGATTTACAAAAAGACTACTATTTAATTATACAAAAGAGGGGTTTACGTCACTACGCATATACCAAAAAGATCTAATGATCTACTAACACTTCCTTACGACATTCTCATGTTTCTGATTTGCTAAAATAGAAACAATATCTCGACTAATCATAAGTCGAGTATGCCCTGACTCAATAGAATAACAAGCAATTTTTAGCTTGAAATCCTCATGAGCACAGTTATGAATGTAAGACATCCGTGCTATCTTCTGGTCTTTTTCAACCAGTTTCTTTCGAAGCTCTACAGCCTCTTCCTTATAATGCCTAGCCTTATCTGTCATCAGCACCTTCTCATCGCGCTCTGACTCAAAATCTGCCTCTGCAGACTCCTTCACATCATAAAGAGCGGTAATCTCTTCATTTTGTGTCTGCACCACTGTGCGTAGTTGCACATTTCTATCAAGCACTGCCAGATACAATGATCTCATTTCATCTAGAGGTGTTGACTCTTGAGTAGGTACAACCGTATTAATCGATGTTACCTCCATATCCTCTTCCATATCTATCATCATATCAAGGTATCATGATATTCCCATAGTTTCCTCGGAGTAATCCTCCTCGAAAATGTACTCCCCTGGATCCAAATCTTCCAGAACTACTAATAGTACCTCCACCACAGGCATAGGTACTAGCTCCACTCTGTTCACAGACTCTTCGCTCACCACATGTAAGTCTCTATACATCAAGCTATCGTTTGACATCTACAATAACACATAACATGTTGATTAGTACATAATACACAATAGTATAAGTACAAATCACATTTAATTTATTTAAGGTTACTTTCAATATTTTAAATCTTTTGGTACTGAGTTTTCTCAATACCTTATTAACTCATTCAACTTGAATTTACTTCCTTCGAAATTTACCTTCATTACGAGGTTATTAGCCTAAGGTTCTTCTCCCCTTAAGTTTTATAACCTAATGCTTTGATACCAACCTGTGAAGCCCCCAAATCTGGGTATCTTTCAACCTAACAGATGGTGCTACACGATACTATTAATCATACATTCATTCCATTGAAACAACAACACAATGAATGTATTAACTACATTCTTATTACATTAATTGTAATACCTTTCCTAGGTTCATAAACTGAATACATTATTTGTTGTTCATAAGTATCATACAAACAAACATTCTAGTCTATTACAGGATAATTAATTATCCATCTTAGTCTTTCCTTTCCCTTTCTTAGAACCCTCAGTTCGTTCGGCCGTATCTGTAATCATATAATTCAAGAAAGAAGTGAGCATAACTAGCTCAGCATGTCTAACAAAGGATAACATATATACACCATGTCGAGAATTATATGATTATCTTCCATAACTGAACAAATAGCTATGAAGTACTATGAAGCATTGATTAGCACTTCATATTTCATAACCACAATTTTGAAGTATTTATAATAGCTTAGGAATTCTGAACCGGTCAAAAGACCATGAACATACTCTTTTCATTTTCATACTTGAAAAGGACATTTCGGTACTAAGACCGTACATCCGACATTTCTTACGAGCACTTCTAGGTGATCAACTTATAGTACTCTATGTTGATCAACACTCATCCGTTAAACGTATTTACGTTTAAGTTTTGGCAACCTCACGTGTTCATCGAATAAACGATGAAAAATACTTTTGTTTATTCATAGAAAAACTTACCTTTGAATTCGTACCAAATACTTGGCATAGGATATCGTTAATAGTTCTATATCAAAAGACTTGTTAACAAATCCATCTAGCTCTTAAGAATAGTCTAGCTGAGATAAAACTGGTATCGACCCTTTCATAAAACAATCCATGCATATCATAACATGAATCACTGAAAAACTTGTCTAACACGTAGGTTAGACAAGCGTTAAGAAAACTTGCCTTCAAGCGTCTTCGAATAAAATATTCAACAGTTCTAAGTCTTTACAGAATCTACATGATATATTCACATAGCACACTATAATTAGCTACCAAACAATCAATCACATTGTTTCTACCAACTTCTTTCTCTTCTATGTTTTAGTTGACTTTATGTCATTAATAATGTCAATTCGACTTACTACTCTTCATCACATCTTGTTAAGTTCTTACGTTACTAACCAAAACTCGATCATCATTGGTGAAATACCAACGTTGAATATCGTTTACGGTTTACTTACTTCCACTTTGCGTTCTTAGTTTCTGTTAAATTGTACTCAATTCCTAACGTTATCACTTTATAAGTGATTTAAGAATGAGTGTTTATTTGCATATTAAGTATACCTACATTCTACTTATTCATTACCAATCAATTAGAATTATAAAACTAACTTAGTCAACTCTTTCATACAACCGGCGTTGCGGCGCAGCCCTTACATGCAACACTAGCACTGCGGCGCCAGTTTATAGTAGCCAGACCCTTGTCCCGACGCTGCGGCGGGGAACTTATGCGTATGAGTGGCGCTGCGGCGCCACTCTTCAGTGACTAATCATACTGCACATGGCGCTGTGACACGGTATGTATATTTCTATTTGGCGCTGCGGCGCCAGACTTCACTCCTAGAAATTTTTGACAGTTAAAATTTTTGATGAACTTCCTGGGCTCCTAACTTCTTCATTATAATTCCAAATTGGTCTGTTCAGAAGCCCTTAGCTCCCATTTTACATACTCGAAGTGTTCATACAAGAATTTTACATTTCTTAACCCGTTAACTCAGAATTCACTTCTAAGTTCATTATTGAGCGTTCATTTATCGTTCATGAGCGTTCACTACTCGTTTCCTTCGTTCTAAGTTGAAATTCGACGAATCTTGAGTCCACAACTCTTTAATACGTTATCTCATATGTTAACATTGAAAACCAACATTTCCAAGTCTCACGACAACTTTTCACTACTAATCCGGAATTTCTACGTTTTTGACATTTAACGTCAAATTCTGTAAAATTCGCCATAACTTCGTTACTCGTGTTCTATATGCCAAATCAAATGTAATAACTCCATTGATTACTTATCTACATCTTAACCAAGAAAGATGCATATACCCTACTTATGCTGGTTTTCAATTTGTCCATCAACAACCAAGTTAACGCTCAAAGGTTTTTCTACGGTTTAAGCTTACGTAAACCTTTATGATTTCTTCTTAACATGACTTCTCAATGTTTTAATCATTAATAGCCATCCTTATCTCTATGTAAGAGTCATGCTCCACCAATCTACGATTCACTATGGAAAAGAAATCAAAAATACCGAAAACTAATGTTTTACAGAATATTACCTTTTTGTTCATCACGTTCTTGCTAAAACTCTTATGTTTTGCTTCAAAGTAGCTTGATTACTTATTTCTAGCTCTTTCTCTCTCTCAATAAATATTGGAAAACTTTTGTAAAACAACAAATGATCAACTTAAGCTTTCTTATATAGGAAAACCAAATGGAGGGCATAATGGTCATTGTGTGACCTCCATATTATTCCCACCTCCACAACAACTTAGCCACCAAGTAACCACTTTACTTGGTGGCCAAGTGGCTGGCACACATGGTCCATGGGTCATCCCCATGGGTTGCCCCTTGGGTTTTACCCATCCGGTGACCCATTGGTTTGATTCGCGGTTCATTTTCTTGGATCAAGCTTAACTTAACATAACATTAGGCCTTGACTTGGGCTTGATTACACAATTCATTGGGCTTGATATAATCCAAGTCCAATTAGATTATACAAAGTCCAAACTCAAAGTCCATTAAGAACTATTTATATTCTATGCGTATAGCTTACGTATTCTCTTCGTTTAATATTAGTATGATATTCGTATTATACGTCATATTAAACTTTATACCATAATCGTATACTAACTAGTATCATGTTCCTATTCCTTACGTATAATAATCTTAATCATTATACACATTTCCTTTCCTTCTCGGAAATCACTTCTCCTAACCCTTAGATTTTAAGTCCGCATGTAAAAACTCCATTTGCCATAACTGAAATATTATTGGATATTCCATCTCGTCTTCATATTCTATCATTATGCATTTCTCAAAATTTTAAACTTAATTCCTGAGCAGAAATGAATGAATAGTGTTTTTACAAGAATTTCTCGGAAAACTTTTATTTTTGTCTTGTAAATTCAAAACAATTAATTCTAGCGCATAGCCAGAATCCTAACCACATCTGTACATTCTAGGTCATAGAAAGACCTTCACATAGTTTACTCACAGAAATAATCAATTAAATTCATTTAATTCACATAATCAAATAAAAATTTAATTCTCATAAAAATTCAATTTTCTCGGGCGTTACAGTTCCTCCTTGCCACAAAGGCTTAATAGAACGTTTACTCAATATCCTTACCCCAAAGGCTAAAGATATTCAAATGTAATAACAATGATCATACCAATCAGTTGTCTATCTTTGGTTGCACTACGGGCCAAAGATATTCAACTATAAAACCAATGATCATGATCATACCAATCAATTGTCTGTCAGTGAACTACGACGAAAGACATTCAATTGTTAACTAATGGTCATGATCCTTCCAATCACATCATCGAATTATCCCTACACTACGACCAAGGATATTCGTTAGTATCACCTGTGGTCATGATCATGTCATACACCTGTCCATCTTTGCACTACGGGCCAAAGCTATCAATCAACAGTTCATCTTTTCAATACAACTAAAGATATCAATCAACAGTTCTTCTTTGCACTATAGGCCAAAGACATACAACTGTAAATCCAATAACCAATAGTCCATCTATCCACTACGGGCCAAAGATGACTTTTAAAGCAATATAAGCATGAGGATCATGACAATGATATAAAGAATCAATCAATTAAGATAAAGGATAAATATTAAACATTTATAATACAATTTATCCAGAGTTCAAGAATATCTAAATTTTCAACATGATCACCAATTGTGGAGTAAAATTCAGGAATAATAGTCACGTATCAGAAATAATTTGGATAGAAAAGAATTAATTTTTTATCGTGAATAGTATCCCGTGAATACTACCTCGTGGATAGTACCTTGTGAATAGTATTTCATGAATAGTACTCCGTGAATAGTTCTTTATGAATAGTACCCCATAAATAGTACCTCGTGAATAATACTTCCTAAATAGTACTTCGTGAATAGTACCCCCGAATGAATATTACCCCGTAAATAATACTCAGAGTGAATAGTACTCCGTAAATAATACCCCGAGTGAATAGTACCGCGTGAATGATACCCTGAGTGAATAGTACCCGATTGAATAGTACCCCGTAAAAAATACCCTGAGTGAATAGTAACCAAGTGAATAGTATCCTATGAATATTACTCCGAGTGAATAGTATCCCATGAATAGTACCCCGAGTGAATAATACCCCGAGTGAATAGTACCCGAGTGAATAGTATCCCGTAAATAATACCCCAGTGAATAGTAAGAAATAATAACCTTTACGAATAAGAAATAAATAACATCCATTACGAATATTGAACAGAAATAATATTCCTTATGAATATTAAACGACGACAATGAATATTGAACGAAAATGATATTCCTTACGAATATTGAACGAAAACAATATTCGTACGAATACAAAAAATAATATATCTTTAGAATATGAAATAAATAATACCCCTTACCTTAGAAGAACACTGAATACTACAATAGTGAAGTAACAGAATACTCTTTTTTTTCTCTCTATAGCTTCTCTCTCAATAATTGCTCTTGTGAGTCTTAGTGAATTGGTGATAATGAAAGAAAAATGAGCTTCTATTTATAGTAAAACATAGTTTCGATAATTGCACATTTTGGGGCTCGAATTATTACATTATAGTACCTTCATCTTTACCTCTATTTTTAATTCTGCAAGTATTATCAATCTTGAACCACCTCCTCTAATAGTACCACATGTGAATCAATAGTTCCATACATGTGAACAAATAGTTAAATGCATATGAACTAATAGCAATTAATTGCTCATTTATCCAACTAATTACCCGATTAGTCAATTTAACCTCCATGAATCAATTATTATCGAAATAAATGTCAATTTCCACTAACACTAATAATCCCAACGTAATGGAAATATCTATTTCATCTTAAATCAACGCAAACTTATTCATTATTAATATTATAACTCACAGTTTTTAACAACGAGATCATTCCTAAGAAAGATGGGGCTTTTCGATAAGGATTTCCCCATATTGGCACGCAATTAGGTGACCAAACCCCTTTCCTCGACAGAACTTTCTAGACATCATCAATAATGAAAATAATAATATGAATAACTTTGTCGTCTCAATTATTGATTTAATAATATAAAATTTTATGCAGATGATACTATGACAATAATTGAATTAATAATATGAGATATATTATGCAGTAGTTACTGTGGCAATAATTAAGTATAACTGAGTGACTTCTCACATAAGCATCAATAATCAAAGATACTGTACTATACCGTGTGCTACTATGCAACCACACGTATTACTGTACTTTTACCACTGGGTATTTCAATAGTTGAACGGTAAAACTTTCGTCGTTATTTTTATAAAAAGATATTTATGTCATTTTCTAACTCCGATAATACTTCCGTTGTGGGGTCCACAAATGATTGTGTCATCGTACAGATATTCCTTGACAAAAAGAATATTCCCCGACCAAACGAATATTTTATGACAACTTGGTTACTTTGCAAAATTTTCACATATCATCCTTAACTTTAACCCTTTATCAATTTAACCATTTACTAAATAAAATAATAATTATAAGAAAATTGAATACTTCCGTTTCCTAAAATTCGGGATCTCACAAAAACCACAATGTTGAAGAGGCTACGTGGGAACTCGCAGCTAAAATAATTAAGAATTACCCTGAGTTATTTGTTTAATTTGTGTCTTCAATTCTAGGGACAAAATCTTTGTAAGGAGGGAAGAATGTGACGAATGAGTTGTTTGAGTTGTGATTCTGGGGACAGAATCCTTGTAAGGACGGAAGAATGTAACAATCCAAGATTTTATTTGTAATTTAAAATATTTATTAAAATTAAATAAATAAATATTATATTTTTGTGATTGTTGTTAATAGATATTTATGAATTAAATTTATTAGATAATACTCTAATTTAATTTATTAGTTATAGAGTTGTTAAAGATAACATGTAGTGCTATGTTGCTATTTTAATTTAATAATTTAAAATGGTATGTTAATTATTAAATAAAATTATAATGAGATTATAATTTTGTGATATGTGGATCAAGTGGAAAATTTATTTAGTATGTTGTAATTAGTATATTTAACTAATGTTGGAGATGGAGATCCAAATAAATAATATGAGATTATAAACTATAGTGTAAAGGATTTATTAAATTAAATTAATCTTTATTTTAAACTATACCAAACAAGGCTTGAATACATTAATCTTTATTTTAAAAGTATGTTTGCCAAACAAAGCCTTATGGCTTTTGAATTTTAAAATTTAAATATAAAAAATAATATAAATAAAATAAATAAAATACAAATAATATATATTAAATTTTGGCTAACTGATAACTTATTATGGTCATTAGTAAAACGTCGGTTTTGGGACGTTGGGATTTATGCATTGTTGGTATTTTATTTACGTGAAAAGAAGTTGGTTTATATTGAAACTGAGAAAGAAGAAGAATACAGAGAGAATAGAGAGAATTTGAGAGAAAATTTTTGGAAATCCAAAGCAACTTCTGTGTTTTAGCAAGGATTGTTTGAGCAATTGAAGGTATTTTTCTATAACCTTGATATTATATACATATGTAAGTTCTACGTCATGAATTTCAAGTTTCTGTGAATTAATTTTCTTAAATTATTGTTATACAACTGATTACTTGTGATTGTATGTATTTATGATGTTAGAACTAGTGTTTAGACAAGAATTAGTATGCTAATTACGTTAAAAGGAAAAAAGTTATTTATAGTGCATATTTATACTTATGGCTTGTGAAAGTACCATATTTTGTGGTTAATTTGTAAACTAATCTGTAAATTGAGCCTTGAATATGCTAGTCCATTAAGAAACGAAGAGAATGTAGTTTGAATGAGTTAATTTGGACAAGAATTGTGATCACGGTGATAATTTTTGTGAAGGATGTCAAAAATGGAGTTTTTGGTATAAAACATGGAATTTAAATAATTTAAATTGGTTGTAGTGTTGTTTAATTATTCTAAGTTGGCGAATATGTGAGGAATCATGTTTATATGAGTTTTATGTCAATTGGATATGTTAAATTTACAGTTTTGTGGGTTAAATTCATGTTAATTGGGCTAACAGAGTGCTGGAAAATAGACTGCGTAGTTTCTGTCTATGCACCAGCAAAGCTGCGCTGGTGTCAAGGCTAGAAATGGCGTAGCTGCACTGTAACACAGCTGCGCTGGTCCCAGGCTTATGTATGGCACAGCTGCGCCATACTCTGATCTTTGTTATTTATACAGACCTTGAGGACCTATTGTAACTTAGTATAATGATATGCTAGTGTGACAAACATGTAATGAAGAGGTTAAAACAAAATTTTATCATGTCATTAATAATTTCAAAGTTATAAAAAGATTAGTAAGTTATAAAAGCGATATGTTAGGATTTAAGGTACTCAATGAATAGTGAATAAGTGTTGTGAAGTTAACACTTGAGATTTCTGAAATACATATGGTGTAAAGTAAAACTTGTACTAAAGTAACAAGTTTATCTAAAAGAGAGATTTATTTTGGGAAAGTGGATATTAGTTTATCTAATATATATTGTTATTTTAATATTGTGTGTAGGTGAACGCGAGTTATAAATTATAGCCTACGCACGAGGCAAGTTCCTTACTCTAAACTTTTATCGAGCAAGTTTTGAATTGTAATCATTGTTGAAATATTCTAACTTGTTTATAGTTAAGCAAGTTTCTCTAGTTTCATTTTCTTATAGTGAATGCAACTTCTTGAACTTTAATTTCTAATATCGAGCTACCATATTTCATTTACTTTGCACACGTTATTATTATGTTGAGCAAGCTTTGTTTTCAGCTTGTTATCAGTTAATGTATGTTCAGTAATTCAATTCTTTATTTGAAAAGATCATAGCCTTAGCTTACTATTGTCCAAACAAGGTTTATTGTTCTATTCAATGCTTGTGCTTTTTAGTTATTTCTAAGCATGAGTTTAATGTATAGTTGGTTCACCTATGCTCCTTAATCATTTTACATTAAATTATTATTGATCACCCGTAGTGTTGTTAAGACTTGTTGATTCAACTAATCCCTTAGTTGATGATCGTGAAACTCCAAATTACCCTTGAAGCTTAACCAAACCAAACATTTTTAGTGTGGACTTGTACTTTAAAACTGAGATGAACAACCCTATAACAGGGGATTATTTTAGAGTTACGCAATGGCGTTAAAATGTTTGTCCAATACATAGTACAAAGGGATGATCACCCGGAGTACGAGATGATGGTCCACATAGTCGTTTAGACTGTTAAAGGTTACAGTAGAAACACATGTTAACATAGGACATAGATGATGATTATGGTCTTTTAGACTGTTAAAGGTTAAAGTAGAAATACTTGATAACCTAGAGCATAGTTCGTGGTCTTGCGACCTTCAATTACATTTTTTATGTTGATATCAGTTTTTGATTATCATTGACAGAGTATTATTCAACTCTGATGAACTTATTCGTTAGCATATATTATGCTATTTTTATTTATTACTGTTTCCAGTGAACATTTGTTTTTCTCACTCTTGCATATATATACTCATTGCAGCTAAGGTTGAGAAGGTTGATGAACCTACCACTAGCAAGGGAAAAGGGAAAATTAACAAGTGATGAATATTTGTAATTTATTTATTGTCATGACAATAGACTTTATATTTAATGATGTAATGTAATTATTTTATTTTTGCATTTGATTATTGCTAAAGGTTAGATAACCTGGGAGACTTTTTGAATTAATGATGTAACCTTTTTAATGGGAGGATTTATGGTTTAATTTTATTACAATTGGATAGTTAGATATGAATGAAGAAAAGTGAGCACCAAATCTTGTGGGAATGAAGTACCTAGATTTGGGGGTGTCACACTAATGACCTGGAGCTGATGCGTGTGAGGAAGAAAGTGTAAGAAGGTGCTATTCTGGAAGTAAGAAATGATGAAGAAGGAATACTTTAAGTCAACTCTAGACTTTGTGTTCCTAATGAATCTGATTTGAAGTATAAAATCATGATAAAGGCGCACAACACACCATTTGAAATCCATCCTGGGAGTACCAAAATGTATCGTGATCATCGATATACATTTTTAGTGAGCAATATGAAGAGAGAGATATCGGAGTTTATCTCAAGCTTTCTAACTTGTCAATGTGTCAAGGCAGAGCATCAAGTGCTAAAAGGTCCATTGCAACTACTTGAAATTCCATAATGAAAGTGGGAGCACATTACCATGGATTTCGTTACTGGTCTTCCCAAGGTTTCTCAAGGCATATATATAATTTGGGTCATTGTTGACATATTAACCAAGTCTGCTCATTTCTTACCTATACGAGAAACTTTTTCACTTGAATGTCTTGCTCGTCTATATATAAATGAGATTGTAAGACTGCATGGTATTCCAGTATCCATAGTTTCTGATCGAGACCCAAGATTCACTTCATAATTTTTGGTTATTTTACAAAAAGCTATGGGGATGGATTTACGATTCAGTTTGGCATATCATCCTCAGACAGACGGGTAGTCGGAGAGGATTATTCAAACCTTTGAAGATTTATTAAGACTCTGTATCCTTGACTTCAAGGGAAGTTGGGACATGTTCTTGTCATTGGTAGAATTTTCCTACAACAACAGTTATCATGCAAGTATCAACATGGCTCCATTCGAGGCATTGTATGGACGTAAGTGTCATTCTCCAGTATGCTAGGACGAGGTGGGTGAAGCAACATTGTTAGGACCAAAATTGGTACGCATGACTACAAAAAAGATTCAAATGATTTGACAACGTATAAAGACCTCATAAGATCGATAAAAGAGTTATGTTGATCTTCATCGAAACGACGTGGAATTAAATGTTAGAGATAATGTGTTGTTATGTGTTGCTCCATGGAATGGAGTTACGAGATTTAGAAAGAGAGGAAAGCTCAATCCTCGATTCATTGGCCCATTTGAAATCCTCGATCGAGTAGAAATTATGGCCTATAGACTCGCCTTACTGCCATGTCGATGTCAAGATTTTTATTGTCCCTCTTCTGTTCTTATTTTTTAGTGTTCTCATGTTAGGTGAGATTTGTTTGAAAAAAAAAGTTGTGAAAAGGTTCGACATTTATATGTCGACAATTTGACTGTAAGAGTCGCCAGTTGGTTTTTTAAATGGTTGTACCAACACAACCAAGAAAAGGTTTGCACATTGACCCAGTGATGTGACATTGCTAAATGGGTCTGTGAAACCGAGATTTATTAGGATCCGTGGACTTACTTATGCAGAGGGAAGGTGTTAGGCACCCCCTGGCATCCGTGTTACCACAGTTATCGCCACTTTTTAATTAAACTATTATATGAATGTGTGTATGTGTGGGTCAATGTGCAGTTATTTGGAAGTATTGCAACACCTCATTCGTACCTATATACACATGGTTTGAATATGTATAAAAATTCAGTTGTAAACAAGATATAGCAGTGATGTTTTTTAAGAGAGGTTTTTCAAACCCTGTGCTCAATAGTAATTGAGGCCTTCGATACTTCCATTTTATTAAATGTTTGACTTGATTGCTTTTATTTTCGAGATGCGAAGCATCTTCGAGAAAATAATATATAGCAATGCTAAACTCCTCATTGGCATGAAAGCCATCTAAGGAAATTCAAACATAGTGAATAATTTCCAAGTTGCTTACATCTGAAAATGTCCATCACGGGAATCGAGTCTAGATTCAGTAGACTGAATATATGATCACGTGATTCCTAGGCTCACATGATGCCACAATTTATATAAAAGCAGTAAGCAGTTATATATATAAAAGCTGTAAATATATATATAGACATGATCAACCACCACGAAGCACCTCCATGGGTGATCAAAAATGTAAATATATAAAAGTGGTTAATATATATATAGAGACATGATCAACCACCATGAAGCATTTCCATGGGGGATCAAAAATGTAAATAAAGCAATAAAGACGATCAACCGCCATGAAGTAAACTCCATGTGGGACTAAATGTAAATAAAGCAGTAAAAGACCACGAAGTAAACTCTAGGCCTGACATAAATGTATATATATATATATATAATATATATATATATATATAAATATATATATATAAATATATATATAAGTGGTAAACAGACAGGATATATATCGATCCCGGCTCTATATATATATATTAAAGCAGTAAACACACCCAAGCTCATCGAATCGAGTTCGAAAGCAGTTTATATATATATAAAAGCAAATAACTGCTCTGGACGTGAGTCCAAGATTAATTGAGGCATAACTCGAAAATGTTAGTCCATATATATATATATATATATATATATATATATATATATATATATATAAATATGTATATACAAACATAAATGAAAGCCACAGACCGAAGTCCGGGTATAAGCGCATGCAACACGACTCCCAATGTGTAGAAAAGAGTGTGCAAAGATGAAGAAAAAGGCTTTAATGTGTGTAAGAAGGCTTACAAGGGACTGCCAAAGAAGACTTCTATAGCTTTAAACAGATGAACACACGGCTCCTGCCGATAAAAATATGACTGAATGTAAGCTCACAAGTGTTTAAAATGAGAAAGCACTCAGTTTAAGGTGTGTACATAGAAAATTGGACAGGGCTTCCTCGCCATTTTCTCTTGAAATATGGCCACCCAATCCCTCTATTTATAGAGGAAGGAGCCGTAGGTATACTTGCGACAGCCGCAGATGTACCTGCGGCTTCCTAGGCTGCCCCGAGCTCTGTGGGTCCTGCCATCTCAAAGTACGTGCATGCGTGAAACATAATGTCCACTCGAACTTGCAGAACGTCAATCTGAGGCTCCGATTGAAGTGTATAAGACCTTTTACGGAGTGCTATTATCGAGAGCTACGCCATGACATGGGATTAGAGGTTGTCAGAAGTCTGAAAGATGGGACCAGGCCCAAGCCCTCTATTTATATAGGAGGGAGCCATAGGTATACCTGCGAGAGCCGCAGATGTACCTGCGGCTTCCTGGGCTACCCCGAGCTTCGTGGGTCTTGCCGTCTTGAAGTACGTGCACGCGTGCAATGTGATGTCCACTCGAACTTGCAGAAGTTCAATCTGAGCCTCTGATTGAAGTGTATAAGACCTTTTACGGAGTGTTATTATCGAGAGCTACGTCATGACATGGGATTAGAGGTTGTCAGAAGTGAGGAAGATGAGACCATGCCCTTGGTTTTCAAGCTTCAAATTCTATCTGTTGTTCTGGCTTGTGTAGTAGTCACTCGGGATTGGAACTCCTTGGTACTTGTAGGACATTGTTGTGTATAATGTATGTTGATATGTTGTTGAGACGGCGCAATTTGGGATATAGATGGAAAAATGACAATATTGTCCCTCAACGGGGTTATCTCCGGTTTGGGCTGATAAAGTAATCGTTGCTCAAGGTTATCTCTGATATTAGGCTGCTACAAGTACTGGATGTCCTCAGGGTTATCTCTGAGGTATGTCTGACCTCCTGGGGTTATCTCCGGGTTTGGAGCTGAGTGCCTCGGTGTAAGTCCTGAGGTTAAAGCTGACTACATCGGTTAAAACAAGCATATCCTGGGTTATCTCTGGAACTGCAACTGCACTCCTTGGGGTTATCTCCAAGGTTGACATTGTCTTTTCTGGTGTTATTTTCGGGACTGAGATTGTAACGATCCGAAATTTCAAATTGTAATATTAAATATTTATTGAATAATATAAATATATATTTGATGTGTCTATTATTGAATTGATGAAATAAATATTTTATTGATGTGATGGTTGTTAGTAAATATTTATGAATCTAAATTTATTAAATAATATTATAAATTAAATTAATTTATAATTTAGAGAATTGTAGTATAACATGAGATGTTATATTGTTGTTTTTATTTAATAATTTAGATGATATATTAGATTATTAAATAAAGTTATAATGAAAATAATAATTTTGTGATATTTGCTAAAATGCTATATTTAATTAAAATATAATATGTGATTAATTTAATGGGTCAATGTTGGATATGGAAATCCAAATAAATAATATGCGATTATAAATTATAAACTAAAGTGTTTATTAAAATAAATTAAAAAGGGTTTAATTTAGTTTTTTCCAAACAAGGCTTAATATATTAATTCTTTAAAATTTAAAGGGTTTTTCCAAATAAAGCCATATGGATTTTGAATTTCTAATTTTTGAATTTAAATAAAATAAATAAAAATAAAATAAAATTAAATAAATTAATAAATATAATATATTTATGTTTTATACGTTAGTAACTGAAATAGCAATTAGTATTATTAAGGGTTATCAGTTTTATTTCTTACGTTGTTTATCAGTTGGTTTTACTCATTCTATTTGCTAGCCTAGATATTAAAGAGAGTTGGGAGAATTGTGAAAAGGTCCAACATTTATATGTCGACAATTTGTCTGTAAGAGTCGCCAGTTGGTTTTTTAAATGGTTGTACCAACACAACCAAGAAAAGGTTTGCACATTGACTCAGTGATGTGACACTGCTAAATGGGTCTGTGAAACTGAGATTCATTGTGATCCGGGGACTTGCTTATGCAGAGGGAAGGTGTTAGGCACCCCCCGGCATCCGTGTTACCACGGTTACCGACACTTTTTAATTAAATTATTATATGAATGTGTGTATATGTGGGTCAATGTGCAGTTACTTAGAAGTATTGCAATGCCTCGTTCGTACCTATATACACAGGGTTTGAATTGGTATAAAAATTAAGTTTTAAACAAGATATAGCAGTGATGTTTTTTAAGAGAGGTTTTCAAACCATGTGCTCAATAGTAATTGAGGCCTTCGATACTTCCATTTTATTAAATGTTTGGCTTGATTGCTTTTATTTTTGAGATGCGAAGCATCTTCGAGAAAATAATATATAGCAATGCTGAACTCCTCATGGGCATGAAAGCCATCTAAGGAAATTCAAACACAGTGAATAATTTCCAATTTGCTTACATTTGAAAATGTCCATCACGGGAATCGAATCTAGATTCAGTAGACTTAATCTATGATCACATGATTCCTAGGCTCACATGATGCCGTAATTTATATAAAAGCAGTAAGCAGTTATATATATAAAAGCTGTAAATATATATATATATATATATATATATATATATATATATATATATATATATATATATATATATATATATATATATACTGACGTGATCAACCACCACGAAGCACCTCCATGGGTGATCACCCATGGAGGTGCTTCGTGGTGGTTGATCACGTCAGTATATATATATATATATATATATATATATATATATATATATATATATATATATATATATATATTTATATATATATATAGACATGATCAACTACCATGAAGCACCTCCATGGGGGATCAAAAATGTAAATAATGCAATAAAGACGATCAACCGCCACGAAGTAAACTACAGGCGGGACTAAATATAAATAAAGCAGTAAAAGGCCACGAAGTAAACTCTAGGCCTGACATAAATGTATATATATATATATATAAAAGTGGTGAACAGACAGGATATATATCGATCCCAGGTCTATATATATATTAAAGCAGTAAACACACCCAAGCTTATCGAACAAAGTTCGACAACAGTTCATATATATAAGTATATATATATATATATATATATATATATATATATATATATAAAAGCAAATAAACACTCCAGATATAAAATACATGCTCATCGAACAGAGTTCGACACCAGTTTATATATATATAAAAGCAAATAAACGCTCTGGACGTGAGTCCAGGCTCAATCGAGGCATAACTCGATAATGTTAGTCCATATATATATATATATATATATAAGTATGTATATACAAACATAAATGAAAGCCACAGACTGAAGTCCGGGCATAAATGAATGCAACACGACTCTCAATGTGTAGAAAAGAGTGTGCAAAGATGAAGAAAAAAGCTTTAAAGTGTGTAAGAAGGCTTACAATGGACTGCCAAAGAAGACTTCTATAACTTTAAACAGATGAACACTCGGCTCCCGCCGATAAAAATATTACTGAATATAAGCTCACAAGTGTTTAAAATGAGAAATCACTCAGTTTAGGGTGTGTACATAGCAAATTGGATAGGGCTTCCTCACCATTTTCTCTTGAAATATGGTCACCCCAATCCCTTTATTTATAGAGGAGAGAGCCGTAGGTATACCTGCGACAGCCGCAGATGTACCTGCGGCTTCCTAGGCTGCCCCGAGCTCTGTGTGTCCTGCCATCTCAAAGTACGTGCACGCGTGCAATATAATGTCCATTTGAACTTGCAGAACTTCAATCCGAGGCTCCGATTGAAGTGTATAAGACCTTTTATAGAGTGCTATTGTCGAGAGCTACGCCATAACATGGGATTAGAGGTTTTCAGAAGTAAGGAAGATGGGACCAGGCTCAAGCACTCTATTTATAAAGGAGGGAGCCATATGTATACCTGCGACAGCCACAGATGTACCTACGGCTTCCTGGGCTGCCCCGAGCTCCGTGGGTCCTGCCGTCTTGAAGTACGTGCACACGTGCAACGTGATGTCCACTCGAACTTGCAGAATATCAATCCGAGCCTCCGATTGATGTGTATAAGACCTTTTACGAAGTGCTATTATCGAGAGCTACGCCATGACATGGGATTAGAGGTTGTCAAAAGTCAGAAAGATGGGACCATGCCCTTGGTTTTCATGCTTCAAATTCTATCTGGTGTGCTGCCTTGTGTAGTAGTCACTCGGGATTGGAACTCCTTGGTTCTTGTAGGACATTGCTGTGTATAATGTATGTTGATATGTTGTTGAGACGGCGTAATGTGGGATCGGGATGGAAAAATGACAATTTTTCCCCTCACCGGGGTTATCTCCGATTTGGGCTGATAAATTAATCGTTGCTCAAGGTTATCTCTGATATTAGGCTGCTACAAGTACTGGATGTCTTCAGGGTTATCTCTGAGGTGTGTCTGACCTGCTGGGTTATCTCCGGGTTTGGAGCTGAGTGCCTCGGTGTGAGTCCCGAGGTTAAAGCTGACTACATCGGTTAAAACGAGCATCTCCGGGGTTATCTCTGGAACTGCAACTGCACTCCTTGGGGTTATCTCCAAGGTTGACATTGTCTTTTCTGGTGTTATTTTCGGGACTGAGATTGTAACGATCCGAAATTTCATATTGTAATATTAATTATTTATTCAATAATATGAATATATATTTGATGTGTCTACTATTGAATTGATGAAATAAATATTTTATTGATGTGATGGTTGTTAGTAAATATTTATGAATCTAAATTTATTAGATAATATTTTAAATTAAATTAATTTATAATTTGGAGAATTGTAGTATAACATGATATGTTATATTATTGTTTTTATTTAATAATTTAGATGATATATTAGATTATTAAATAATGTTATAATGAAAATTATAATTTTGTGATATTTGTTAAAATGCTATATTTAATTAAAATATAGTATGTGATTAATTTAATGGGTCAATGTTGGATATGAAAATCCAAATAAATAATATGTGATTATAAATTATAAACTAAAGAGTTTATTAAAATAAATTAAAAAGGGTTTAATTTAGTTTTTTCCAAACAAGGCTTAATATATTAATTCTTTAAAATTTAAAGGGTTTTGCTAAATAAAGCCTTATGGCTTTTGAATTTCTAATTTTTAAATTTAAATAAAATAAATAAAAATAAAATAAAATAAAATAATATATATAATATATTTATGTTGTATACGTTAGTAACTAAAATAGCAATTAGTATTATTAAGGGTTATCAGTTTTATTTCTTACGTTGTTTATCAGTTGGTTTTACGCATTCTATTTGCTAGCCTAGAGATTAAAGAGAGTTGAGAGAATTGTGAGGAAACTTAAGTAATTTCCAGAGATTTTAGCAAAGATTACAAGAGTTAGCAAGGATTTCAAGCTATTTTAAGGTAATTTATCTAACCTTAATATTTCATATATATATATATATATATATATATATATATATATGAATTCACGGCATAGTTGTTTGTGTTCTGTGAAATCAAATTTATGAATTATGGACATATATAGTTGGTAATTGTGGTTATACATGTTTATTGAATTCTAATTCAAATGTTGAATTATTTTATTTCGTTTACTTGACACAAGTTATTCTCGTATTGAGCAAGCTTTATTTTCAGTTTGCTATTACTTAATGTATATTCAAAAATTCATAGTCCTAGCTTAATATTGTTCAAGTAATGTCTATTGTCATTCAATACTTATGCATTGTAGTTGTTCTAAGCATGAGTTTGGAATATAGTTAGTTCGCTTACACTTACTCATTGTTCTACATTATGTTGCTATTGGTCAATTGTTGTGTTATCAAACTATTGATTCAACTAGTCCTCTAGTTGATGTTCGTTAAACTTTAAATTACCCTTGAAAGCTTATCCAAACCAAACTTTCTTTGGTGCATACTTGTACTCTAAATACTGAGATGAACAACCCTATTATTAATATGGGATAATTTACGCTTAGCGTTGAAATGTTTGTGCACAATACATTGTACGAGGGGCTGATCCCCCTGAGTACGAGGAGTCCTTATAGTCTTATGACTGTTAAAGTTGGAGTTGAAAGATTACTCGCAACTGTGGACATAGTTCATGGTCTTATGACCCTCAGTTAGATATATTTTATACTATGGATTCTAGTTTTTGATTATCATCGTTAGAGTACTATTCAGTTGTGATGAGCCTATTGTTGGCATTTATTATTATTATTATTCTGTTGATTCATTGTTATATCCAGTGAGCAATTGTTTTGCTCACTTTTGCATATTTATATACTCATTGCAGCTAAATTTGAGAAGGTAGATGAGCTTTCAACTAGCAAAGGAAAGGGAAAAATGTAAAGGTGATGCAGGCTTGTAATTTTGTTTATTGTGACGATCATAGACTTTTTAATAATGATGTAATATAATAATTTTATTTCCGCACCTGAATGATGTTTAAAGGTTAGACAACTTGGGATGTTTTTTTGAATTTAATGATGTAACCCTATTTAAAGGGAGGATTATGGTTTAAATATTATTTATTTGGGTAGATAGTATGAATGTATGAATAATGAGCACCAAATCTTGTGGGAATGAAGTACTTAGATTTGGGGATGTCACAAAGACTGAGTATCTCGGGGTTATATTTGAGATGAAACGATCTTCTCCGGTGTGATTTCCGGTATTGGAACTGCATGCCTTGGGGTTATCTCCGAGGTTAAAACTGACACTTCCGATGTTATTTCCGGGAATGAGTTGAGCTGTCCTCCAGGGTTATCTTTGAAAGATGATTTTGCCCTCCTGCAATGTTAGTAACAGGTATGCAAAAAAAATTTGAGTGTCTATAGATGCCCCTCTTTATCATATTTATGCAATGCAATGACATGGATATGATAAAGAATACTAGACACTTGAAATGTAATAAAATGATCATGATGTCATATACAACAATATGATGCAAATGTATGTGGTTTGTTAGATTATTTTCCAACATGGTGGGATGATTTCTGGCTCCCCTTGACTTCTACCGGTGTTGACAGTTATTACTGACAACCCTGATGAACTGTCTTGGACGTGCAATCCAATGCTCTTAGGAGCTTCCAGGATGTTGACGTTGTGGTTATCACCAAAGTCCTTAATCCTTGATATAAACTTCACATTGAAGACACATCTCTCATGTATAAGAGATTCTGTGGGGATAGAGCTTTGTCTGTTGATGATGTGTATAACATATTCCATCATCAGTCCTCCCCTATGAGGATGTTCTTCCCTGGTTTGTACTGTCAGGTCTTTCTGCTGTTCTATTGAAGTTACTACCAACAGTCGGTGTTGTCAGAATTACCTGACCTTTATTGACATGTACATCAACGGATGAGATCCCTGCTGAGGATAATGTCAAGGATGCTTGACCTTCGTTGAAGTGTGCACCAACGAATGTATTATATGAAAACCTATTGGGGAAAAGGTTTTAGGGCTACGACCCTGAATTGGTGGCATCAGACCTTCGTGAGGTATTGTCGAATGTAGTTTGCAACAACTGAGATCATCAGTATAGTGTACCATGTATTTGGACGAATACCAATGAGTGATATGTAAAGCCACAACTTGACCCATGAAAACTAGGATTTCAGGCTATTCTGCTCAATCGCATAGCGTTTTTATTCCTGATTTGGCCTTTTCAGCTTGTAAGAACTTCTTTGAAACTCAAACCAGACCGAGTCGAAGGAGTGGTCCCCATCCAGGGGAGCCGTAGGTACACCTGTGGCCAACCGTGGTTAGATTTAAGCTACCCATTGCTTTCACAAGTCATTTTTATATTGCATCGCAAAGGAAATCCGAGAGATCTTCTTCAGATTTGCTGAGTTCAGGCGTCTTTCTGTAAATTCTGTCATCGTGCAAGTGTTCTACACTGTCTTGGTAACGTATGCATGTCTTCTTTTCTAATTTTTATCCATTGGAAAATGACTTATGATATGAAATGCGTCTAAACACATAGTAGTGAATATGCATGCTCATATGTTGTGATAAAAAATATTCAACATAGCAAATGTTAGAATTAAACAATGCTGAACATAATGATTTTAAAAAAATTTAACTTTTGAAATACTCAAATTGGCACCTTTTTCTACTATTTCTTATCCCATTTGAGGACAAATGAGCTAAGGTGAAAAAGCAAAATAATCCTGGTAATTAGGCTACCCTTACAGATTTTTTATTGTGATGTATTAATGCATGTAGGATCTTTATAACTGTGGGAAGGTGTGCTATTGAATGGCCACCTAGTCATGCTTATGTGCATATGGATATTCCTATTTACAAAGGGGACTATAGCAAAAATTTTCCAAAATGTAGGCATTGGGTAGTCATGCATTTTTAAC
This sequence comes from Panax japonicus, assembly GCA_020205505.1. NCBI lineage: Eukaryota > Viridiplantae > Streptophyta > Magnoliopsida > Apiales > Araliaceae > Panax > Panax japonicus. The sequence continues at coordinate 33,301,144 of CM035092.1, forward strand.
TCTACTATAGACGTATGTTAAAATAATGCATGCATGCATGTAGTCATAAAACCGCATTTTGAAAAGCTCCAGGTTAGAATTTACCACACCCTTTCTAGGGTGATTTGGAGACTTTTTATCCAGATATATGGATTCAAATCAGCAAAATAGTTCCCACAGAACCACTTCAGATGTGCAGAAGAGGGATTCTGAAGTGCATCGACCCCGTTCTGTTAGACATCCTCATCGTTTGGTGGAGGCGGTGATACGTCCTGTCTGGTTAATGTGCCGGATGTTGAGGACGAGGAGGAGGACATTCCGGTTGTGGATCCTGCTCCTGCTGCACATGTTTCACGTAGGGATTTCCCAGGTATCCAGGTGATGATCCCAGAGTTGTTGGGCTATTTGTGTAGACATCACTCTATTTACTTGCATACAAATGAGGTAAAAGCTAGATTTTGATCTTCCACTTTTTTCCTATTGTTGAGGAGTAAAGGATTCTGATGTTGATCTATTTTGTGATGTAGGTTCCCGACTTTACACAGCCTAGAGGGAACTGGTTCAGCATTCACTCTATATACCAGGTTCTGCATCCTGATTATAGAGCGATTGTGCATGGCTGGGGCTTTGGAGCTTTCTTTTCCATCATTCCCCATCGTTGTCCCTGGGTTACCTCAAGGCATTGTATGAGCGCTGGTTTCACCAGAATCAGTCTTTTTATTTGTTGGACTGTGAGGTGATGATAGGGCCGATGGATTGGCAATTTATCACTGGTATAGAGTTTGGAGGGGATCCCATGCCATGTACAGCGGATATTACCCCGACTGCCATTCAATCCTTGTTACGAGTTCAGACTAAGGCGCTCAAGAGCAGGATCGTTCGTACTGGGTAGGACCATTCATACCGATCCATGTACGACATGACCATTCGTACCGGTCCATTGAGGGTCAGGGATTGCATTCTTTGGCGATTGTTCCTGATGATCATTAGGGGCTGCTTCATAACTGATAACTCTTCTATGGTGTCATTCACTTTGGTGAGCGCCACACAACATATGGACAGTATCAGAGAGTATTACTGGGGTTCCTACACCTTCACCTATTTCCTTAGGGGTATGCGCATGCGTTCGCAGGGCTTGATAGAGGCTTGGCAAGGATTTTACCCATTTCTGCTGGTGAATATTTCTCTTATAATTCCCATGTACAGGTTAAGAGTATTGACTGATAGCAGATGTTTGCCTTTGTGTTGGCAGTTCTGGGCCTACGAGAGGCTCCCATGTTTATGTCCTGTGAGTGGGTTAGGGTTGGAAACCTATCCACGAGGACGGCGATGGCATCATTCCATACTGGCAAAGGTCCCTGTAGCTTAGAGTTTTACTCATTGTCACCTACAACAAGAGTTATTGACGGCTGATACCATTACTTGGATTCTCTATTTTGGGGAGCACTTGGCCATCGATTTTGAGGATGGATACCCGATAGGTGTCGAGTACGTGATTTCCACCCGTAGGATTCCTATCTTTATAGATGGAGGATGGGAGCTTTATTTATGAGAGCGTGCTATTAGGAGCACCACAAGAGAGATTCGTATACCGATCTTGCCTCCTGCAAGGCGTTATTGGCCTGTTTCATAGTCACCCGTCATTAATATCCCTTTGATGAGTGTTGACGGTTTCACACTGTCAGAGGGTCCACATACCAAGGCTACATTCTAGCATTGGTGGTCCCCTCATACCATCGGAGCCTAGACTCGCGCCATACAGTTTATGGGGGATATGGTTCCTGGATCCGTGATAATGATGGATTGAATGGCCTCTGTCAGAGTTCCTACTCACTTGATAGAGATAGATGGTTTGACCCGACAGTTGGACCAGACACATTTCTTTATCTGGTACTTGGGAAAGGATCCGGCAGAGGCAGATACATTTGATCCTTCCAGCTCAAGAGCTGGCCCCCTAAATGACCCATATGGCTTTGCTGGTGAAGATCCTCTATTGTATAGTCCTGACATCCCCGTTGATGGAGATCCAGTGACTCAAGAGGAGTTATATCAGGTGGACAAGATTGTTGATGTAGACATTGACACCATTGTCTTCTTCTGAAGTATATTCCCATTATATCTTTTGATAGGCCTCTGTTAGACACTGGGTGGTTGTGCCCCATTCTCACTATATCTTTTAATAGGCCTCTGTTAGTAGTTAGGCGTTTGTGCTCCATTTCCCTATATTTTTAGCTGTACAGAGATGTATTAGACGATGATGTACTTAAGAATGTATTTATTGTTATTCCCTACATCATATTGCCATTTACTGTTTATCATGTAGGTATTATGTTATGCATATGTATGTATGTCAAGAGATATTCAACATTGACACCTAGATGGTCTTATGACACGGCCCGTACAGATGTTTTCTTCGATAGTTAGCCGTATTGATAATACCCCACCAGTATTGGTGGCATCTCGTCTGAGATTGTGGTATGATAGTATGTCACCTTCAGACAGGGTGACTGTAGATCAGTTATTATAGCATACTATGACTCTCCTGATGTTTCAGGTTCCCACAGGCTTTATATAGGGTATGCTGAAGCATTGGATACCGGAGAGGTAGGTTTTCCAGTTTAGTATCTATTAGTTGACTCTTACCTTGGAGGAGTATACACAGTTGACGGCGTTGCCACTGGACAGACCTTACGTGCGGATGGCTATCGGTGATATGAGCCGACAGTTCATAACCCTCACCGGGCTGAGGCGTATAGTTATACAGGATGAGATCACATCCAGCCACGTTGTATCCCAGCATTTTTTTATGGATAGATTTGGCTTAGAGGATATTTATACATGGCACTCCAAGGATTTTACCATGACGGAGGATCATTGGCATTTGGCCAAAGTAGATGTACTGCTACTGTGTGTATTGTCATATGTATACATGCCATGATACATGGATGAGCTAGCCATTGGCGTCATTATGGCAGTGAGATCTCTTAGGGAGGGTCACACCATTGTACCGATGATTATAACAGAGACGCTGAGGTCGGCCACATATTGGAGTACTTACCCAGTAGGGGTATTCACAGTTAGTTCGGTAATGTTGTACGTGTGGTTTATGTCACACTTGAGACCGATTGGCACATTCCGATGATATAGGTATTATATTACCCATGAGATAGCCATGTCGTACTCCTTTCATCCTGCGGAGTGTACAGATTCGGCATATTGGTCCATTTTCCTGGCAAGGAATCAAAGATTCATTTGATATATTGCCGTGTAAAGGGCTTTGTTCACCCTACAGCTTCATCACTCATGCTCTGGGGATGGATTATCTCCCTCTAGCTGGTTTGAGGGGCATGAATACTTACCACCCATTGGCTGTGATGTGTCAGTTTGACAAGTTTCAGGACATCCATCCTTTTGAAGAGGCATTGGGTTAGCGTTTGGCTTCTCGCCACTTTTCAGCAGATGATAGATTGATGGTGTATGCCTGTTGGGATCAGCGTGAGCTAGCTGCATTTCTATTAGCCATCCGGGGATATTCTGTAGAGTATTTCGCATAGATGGAGATAGAGACTACATTAGTTGTGGCAGTATCAACATTATTGGGGATTAATTCTGATGATGGGGAGCCTATAGTGGACATTGATATTCCCACAGAGGAGGAGCTATTCACTAGGTTGCCAGTAGCTCTTATAGATTCTCCTAGTACGAGTGCCACTATAATTCAGCATTCAACATAGTATCTGGAGTAGAGTATTCATCTGATGACCTTTGAGAGAGATCAGGCTAGGGCCTTGATGTTGACAGCTCTTGATGGGAGGGAGACCACTCTATTGGAGAGAGATGAGGCCAGATCAGCCAGAGATGTATTGATTATTAAGCGGGGTGCTGCCCTATCTGCTCGATATGTGGCCATTACAGATAGTACTTCTATGACATCCCTTACGACTAGAATCCTTGCCGATATGAGTGTATATATTGATGAACATCATGCCACCATGCAGTTGGCTTAGGATCTTCTAGCTCGTGTAGAAACCCTTGGGCAGGAGCTTGCAGTGTTACCCTCTTCTTCGGAGAGAGATGCTATGTTAGATCTGATAGCCTGCATACATACCGATCTGTAGATAGACTTGTATTTTCCTGCACAGACTAGCTTAGCCATTTTGTCATGTACAACACATATTATATATATAAAACAACATTATATATGGCAGGGAAATATATTTTAATTCACGTCTTTTTTAGTTGTGCCTTAATACTTGCTTAATATTTGCCTGCTTGTTCAGGGCTTGTGATCTTAATGTATTTTGAACTTATCCTTAATGTGTGGACATTGAGACGTCGCAGGATCTTTCAGAATGGATCATTGATATGTGTGTATCCCTACCCTCTTTGGTGTCTTAGAACTGGTTTCTGTATGAAAATGTGTAGAGGAGTGTGACTTTTTCCTCTCCGAGATTCCCCGCACCATAGATGGTCGCCAGTACTCCTATTTAAGAGGAGGCCAGTTAGTTCCATCTCTTATGGATTGTTGTTGCTCTCCAAGGAATCAACCGTAACTTAGATGGTCGCCAAATCTCCCATTTATGAGGAGGCCAGGTAGTTCCATCCCTTTGGTCTAAAGCCTATGAAATGTAGTGGATTGAAGTTTGATCCCAGTACTATATGACAAGTATTTGTGTTTTGGTAGGGGGTTAGACCGAACCATAAATGACTACCTACGTACTCCTATTGAAGAGGAGATCAGGTCTGCGTAGTTTGAACCTGGTGTAAGAGGTTCAACGCTGAATGATGTAGGGTGTAGAAATGTTTCTGTTATTTTTGTTTTTGTAGAGAAGGGTGTAGAAAAGTTTTTATTGTTTTTTTTATTGCGACCAGGCCATATAAAATGGTTTCCTACGTACTCCCAGGTATCGGGGAGATCAGGTCGACGTAGTTCCCCCCATGTTCAGGATGATTTGCAGCCAAAAAAGTTTGATCCCATGTTCAAGATAAACTATGGGCAAAAGTTTGATTCCATGTTCAGGACAAACTATGGGTGTGAAAAAGTTTGATCCCATGTTCAGGAAAAACTGTAGGGGAAGGGTTCAATCCCTGGTGGGATAACCAAAATTGTTTAGAGTGTGAAATGAAAGATCTAATGATCTGAAAACTAGGCTACTGGCTTGAAGAGTGTGTTTCCCTGATGGGGCAAATGGGTATGAAGAAAGGTTGTGATATGGTGATCCAAAACCAGGAAGTTTGCCTAATGGTAACTTCAAACATAGTACCGTTTCACGGTATCTGAGTTGATGAGCTGTGGAAATTCATCGCCATCCATTTCCTGTAATCTGAGAGCACCTCCATCAATATATCCTTGATAATAAACGGGCCCTCCCAGTTTGGAGCGAATTTTCCCTTTGCTTGATCTTGGTTGTCAATGATCTTCTTCAAAACCAAGTCATGTTGTTTAAACTGCCATAGTCGGACTATCTTGTTGTAGGATCTGGTGATCCTCTGTTGGTATAATTGGCCATAGAAGATAACATCACTTCGTCTTTGTCCTATTAGAGACAATTAGTAATATTTGTCTTGTATCCATTGGTCTTCATCCAGCTGAGCGTCAATCAACACTCTGAGGGATTCTATTTCCACTTCTATGGGGAGCACTACTTCCATCCCATAGGTCAATGAGTAGGGGGTTGCCCCAGTGGAAGTACGCATTGAAGTTCTGTAGGCTAATAGAGTCAGAGGCAAGAGGTCAGGCCATCATTTTTGATTGGTGGACATCTTCTTCATGATCTTCTTGATGTTTTTATTAGCGGCTTCAACAACACCATTCATCTCTGTACATTAGATGATGGAGTTAAGGTGTTTGATGTGGAATTTACTGTACAACCCCTCTATCATTTTGTTGTCGAGGTTCTTAGCATTGTCTGACACAATTACCTCTGGTTGTCTATATCGACAAATGAGATTATTTATCATGAAAGAAATGATGACTTCTTTTGGTAACCCTAGGGAAGGAGGCCACTTCTACCCATTTGGTGATGTAGTCGATCATGGTGAAGATAAACCGATGCCCATTACTGGCTTTGGGCTCAATGGGCCCGATCACATCCATTCCCCACATTGAGAAAGGCCATGGTGAACTCATACTGTGGAGTTCCCTAGGAGGGGCATGGATAGCATTCCCATGAATTTGGCATTGATAGCACCTCTTGATGTGATGATCATAGTCAGCCTTAAGCAAGACCCAGTAGTACCTTGTTCTGAGGATCTTTTTAACAAGTAGAGGGCCACTCATGTGTGGGCCACATACTCTACCATGGTTTTCATCCACGAGCCTCTGAGCTTTCTCCTTTTCCAGACATCTGAGGAGACTTATTCCTGCATCTCTTTTGTAGAGTGCATCTCCGCTCAGGTAGAACTTCATAGCCAGTCGATGGATCCGCCTTCTTTCAGTCGGGATCGCCTCAGCGGGTGTAGATCCATCTCGTAAGTACTTTTTGATGTGCTGATACAAAGGGTGTTGGATGGGAAATAGCTCATCTGATACTTCGCCAATATAATTCCCATAGGCAGGAGCCTTTTATAGGGCAAATGGGATGCTTGGAATGTTTTCCTTGTCATGTATGGTGATCAAGTAGGCCAAAGTTGCTAGCACATCCACAAAATCATTCCTACTCCGAGGAATGTGGAGGAAAGATATTTCTTCAAACTTTGAAGCCATCTGTAAAAATTACCGATGGTAAGGCAGCAAATGTAGCTCTTTAGTGTGATAGATTCATGTGGTCTGTCTGATTACCGATTCTGAATCCCCAAAGACAGTTAACCGCTTGATACCCATTGATTGGGCAAGTTTGAGTCCCATAATACAGCCTTCATACTCAACTGTGTTATTGGTACTGACAAACTGCAATTTGACAGCGACGGGATACTTCTCCTCTGTACCATATACTAGAACTGCTCCAGCTCCATCAAAATACATTTTCCACGTACGACATACATTGTACGGATGGTGTTGTTGTACTATCATTACCCCTTCGTCAGGGAAGTATGTTTCCAAGGGTTTGAAATCCCCTGCGGGTGAGGCGGTCAGTTGATCTGCAATTCCTTGTCCTTTAATGGACTTTTGCATCATGTAAATGATGTCAAATTGTTGTAGGATCAACTGCCATCTGAACAGTCGATAATTCAACATGGATTTACTGAACACGTACTTGAGATGATCCACGCGGGATATGAGATGGGTTGTATGACCATGGAGGTAATGATGTAACCTCATGGAAGCCCATGCTAAAGCACAACAAGTCTTCTCAATCAGAGTGTACTTGTGTTCACTGCTGCAAAATCTTTTGCTGAGGTAGTAGATAGCTCGTTCTTGGCCTTTATCGTCTTTTATCCCAGTATACAGCCCATGGCATTATCATTAATGGACAGGTACATGAATAGGGGAACATCATCCCTGGGTGGTACCAAAACAAGAGTGTTAACCAGCTACTCTTTGATTGTAAGGAAGGCTTTTTGACACTCATTGTTCCATTTCATGGAGGAGTTCTTCCTTAATAGCTTGAAGATAGGCTCACAGGTTGATGTGAGTTGAAAATTTAACCTGCTAATGAAGTTGATTATTCCTAAAAATCCCTATATTTCCTTCTCTGTCTGAGGAATGGGCATTTCCTTGATGACCTAGATTTTGGTGGGATCCAGATCAATCCCTTTGTGGCTGACTAGGAAAACTAGCAACTTGCCTGATTTAATGCCAAAGGCACACTTGGCTGGATTCAACTTCAAGTTGTACTTACGCATCCTATTGAAAAGCTTTTTGAGATGGTCTAAGTGGTATTCTTCCCTTTGGGATTTGACAATGATGTCATCCATATAGATTTATATCTCTTTGTGCATTAAGTCATGAAAAAGAGTCATCATAGCTTGCTGGTAGGTTGCTCCGGCATTAATGAGGCCGAATGACAACTATCTATAGTAAAAGGTTCCCCAAGGCGTGATGAATACAGTTTTCTCACGATCTTCCTCAATAACCATGATTTGATGATACCCCGCAAAGCAATCAGTAAATAAGTACATGTCATATTGAGCAGTATTGTCAATGAGAATGTGGATAAATGGTATGAGAAAGCTATCCTTAAGGTAAGTTTTATTCAGATCCCAATAATCCACGCAAACTCGTACCTTCCCACCTGGTTTAGGCACTGGGACTATGTTAGATAGCCATTCAGGATATGTGGACACTAGGATGATGCCAGCTTGAAATTGTTTCATAATTTCTTCTTTAACCTTTAAACTCCACTCAGGTTTTAATCACCTGAGCTTCTGCCTGACTTGCTTCAATCCCTCTTTAATTGGAAGGCGATGGATGATGATGTCCGTGGACAAACCCACCATGTCTTTGTGAGACCATGCAAACACATCCTAGAATTGGGTTAATAGCGCAACCATGTCATTCCTTTAGTTTGGAGTGAGGTATGTACCAATCTGGATCAACCTAGCACTTTCTAAGGTTTCGAGATTGAATGAGGTGGTTTGATCAAGATTTGGTTTGGGTTTTTCTTTGACCCATTCTTTGATCTCCTGAAGTGTCTCAATGTCATCTTGTATTTCCATCATGTCTGAGTCCAACTTTTTATCAAAGTTATAGTCCTTGTGGAGAAAAGGCACCTCATCAGCAAGTACAGGCACATCTAAATTCAGAGTCCTAAAACAAAATATGCTTTCACTTAATATATGAAACTATTCAATCATATAAAGTGTTAGCATGTACTGATAAAATAACTGCTAATACTGTATAAAACAGAAAGTAGTTAAAGCTATCTACGGGGCAGAGGGGTTTCTGCCCTTTTTACCCTTGACAACAAATGCAAGGAGTGCTGCTCCAATTGTTAAGGGTGAAGTCCCGGTGGACGTCAGTAATGAAGTAACGATCATCATCCTCCTTTTTCGAGTCATAACCATAATGTCGGGACAATCATCATCCGGAGTGTATCTATTTATGTGTTCATCATGAAAAAAGGATGCATAGATGAGACAATCTCCTGGCGATGTCTTGTTTATGTCTCCATTCATCTTCTTCCACTTTGGGATCAGGAATCAGGACCTTTTTTTCTTTAACCGGTATTCGTGCAGAAACCTTTACCAGTGACTGTATAGGCTTAAGATCGATAGGTGGAGATAATCGTCGTATGGCTGAATATAAAGGAATCTGCTTGTGCTTGTGAGGATTCATGTGACTGGAGCTAGCAGAATAGCCTATTCTAGCTATCCCTGTTTGACTGGGAACTTGAATTGGGTTCTTAATAACCTGATGATCTTTGCCCAACCCTTATCCAGGTTGATGACCCAATGACATCATCTCTTAAGTGGCCGACATTACCTTGACAGAAATCTTGGGTGTGAGATGTGGAGCCCCAATGGGATGGTAATGATTTTTGCTCACCTCTAGGGCATGAAAACTGACCAGTTTAACTTCTGAATTGAAGCTGATGAGTGGTATGTCACCTTGTTCAGGACAATCCGGCTTAGCATTAATAGTAACTAGGCTATTGTTGATAATGTTGAGTTGCTGATGAATGGTGGAAGGGATGGCTCCAGCCATATGAATCCACGGTCTTCCCAATAGTAGGTTGTATCATGTAGCTATTCTAAGCACGTTAAAGGACACACTAAATTCATGTGGACCAATCTCCATTGATAATTCAATCTTTTCAACGGCGTTTCGTCGGGACCCATCAAAAGCTTTGATAATGGTATGGGTACTTTTGATCCTCTTGGGGTTGATATTCATCTTCTTGAAGGTAGCATAAGGATATATATTAAGAGATGAACCTCCATCTATCACAACTCCTCCTACCATGTATCCGGAGGACAAAACTGCTATGTGCAATAGCTTGCAATGACCCGTCCCTTCAGCGGGTATGTCGTCATCAGTGAAAGATATAACATTGTTATTAAAAATGTGATTAACCAGATGTTGGAATTTTTCTATATTCACTGATTTTGGAAAATAGGCTTCTTCCAATACCCTTGGCAAGATCTTCCTGTGATCTTCAAAAGAGAGAACCAAGTCCAGTATGGAAATTTGTTGTGGAGCTTCTCTCAAGCTTAAAACCACATTGGCTTCATTATGGCCCATGGTACAGAGGAAATCTTTAATTTTCTCCATGGGAACTTTCCCCTATGATTTGATGGTAGGCTTCATCATCCGATGGGGAAGATATAGTGGATTCTCCTTTGACACTGCAACAGTTGTATGTGATGTAGATCCTTCAGCCGGCCCATAACTCCATGGGACTTTTTTCAAGCTAACAACATGATACTGTAGCCTAGTTGGCAAGAGAATTTTCTTTGATTCAGTCACTTTCAAAGGATTGTCAGCACCTTTGAGTTGAATTATTTATATTATGAGTGGTCTGGCAGCCAAATCATCCTCAGTGGGTATAATTGCTACACCTTCCTTCAATTTTGTAGGACATGTGTTCCCACTCTCGAGTAATAAAGTGTCGTCATCTGCCATTTGCAGGACACCACTATCAATTAAATTCTGAATTAGGTGGCGGAGTGCCCAACATTTTCTTCTATGTTGTGACCACGAGAGTGGGAGTGATATTGGCATACTCCATTGGAATTGAACTGTCTAGAACGGGGATTGATTGGATGTAGAAGGGATGAAATTCTTTCTTTATTGATCAACATCTAAAATATCTCCTCCATAGGTTGGCCGAGGTATTAAATTCCCGTTTGTTGGCAAAATCTCGATGGGCTTTGGCACTTGCTCTTTTTGCAACTTTATCCTCCAGTGTTTCATTTTTGGAAGGCGAGGACGGAGTATTCATGACAAAAGAAAGGAGACTAGCATGCTCCTGACTGACTAATTGGCATGCGACTTGATGCTGATGGATCACCAGTTTTGCCAATTGGTCTACTTGCTTACAAATAGCCTTAATCTTTCGTTCCATCATGAATTGGAACTACACATAATCCCATATATCAGCACCATCTTTGCTGATCTGGGAAGATTCAACAATGTAATTAGAACTTTGTCCACTGCTCCAATTAATCATATTAACCTCTTCTTCTTTGTGTTGAGGAAGAGGGTAGTCTTGCACATGAGGTTGGTCGGGTTTAGTCACGACAATCTCCCCATTGTCGATTAAATCCTGGATCTTATGTTTCAAGGCCCAGCAATCCTGAGTGTCATTTCCAAGTGCCCCAGCATGATAAGAACACTTCGTGTAGCATTGTTACTCTTCCCATTAGGGTTGGCTGGTGGAAGAAGATGGGTAATTTTCTTCTGAGTAGTCGGAAGATTGAGAACATTTTCGAGCGAATCCCCTAGGGGTGTGAACGCTCGGTTGCGTCGGACTTCTCCACCATTTGGCAATGTTGGGTTGGAAGACTGTGCTGGAAAAGGGGAGTAGTTTCTCCTCTGGATAGGCATATTCAGACGACCTTGATGACCTGGTAGTATTAAGGAAACATCTTCCTCTTTCTTTTTATGGACCCTCTGGGGGTTGTTTCCATAAGTGCCGGACTGGATGTGCTCGGTAATAGCTTTTAGAGCGGTTAGGTTTTGAATTTTTCCTGTCTTTAATCCCATCTCAAGCATCTCTCCATGTTTGATCATTTTAGAGAATGGTTTTCCAATGCCAGCTAAGACTCTCTAATAGAAAAGAGCTTCTTGTATGTCTATGAAAGTCATAACCATTTCTGACTCTATCATAGAAGGAATAACTTGAGCAGTAAGGCGCCTCCACCTTTGCGTATATTCTCTAAATGACTCATTAGACTATTTCTTGACCTTGGTAATTTGGTACCGATCAGGAGCCATTTAAGACTGAAAGCTGTACTGAGTGAGGAAGGAATGAGCTAACTTTTCCCAACTATGTATTTTAGAATTTTCTAATCTGGTAGACCATGATCGGGCTTCTCCAGTTAGACTCTTTTAGAATAGCTGCATTCTGAGATTCTCGTTCTCGGCATAAGATCCGAGTTCTCCAATGAATACCTTCAAATGTGTGTAAGGATCTCCCAAACCATCATACTTTTCAAAGTCAGGAGTCTTGAACTTCTCTAGATAATGAACCCTAGGGAATATACAAAGATCGGCATAGGAAACTCCCCCGTGTGCACCAATCCTTTTAATAGACCGAATGGTCTCTTCCAGTTGAAGGACTTTTTTTCCTGATATCACCGGTGTCTGGATCTTCTTTGAGATGGGTGTTTTCAAGAATTTTGTTGGTCATATCCAACTGAAGTTCCAGAATTGTTTTATCCAAACATTGTGTTCCTCCATGTATAGAGGATTTTATATGTACGGGTATTCACGAACCCTGAGTAGACTGGTGTAGTTCTTTAAGCAGAATATCCAAATCTGTAATTTGCTTGCTTAATCCGTCAAATCCTTCTCAAGAGACAGGAGCAGGATTAGACTGATCAGATGAAGACATAATTGGTTGTAGGCTCGTGGCTTTTTGGACTTTAAACGGGTAACATTCCCAATTGCTTGCCTACAAAAACTTATGTAGTTTATTCTTAGGGAATGTATAAACTGTTTGCATGCTATCATAATGTGTCCATTTTAGGAATATTATCCTATAAAATAGTTTCCATTTGATAGCATGTACACATATTCTTCATATTTTCCATTACATTGAGATGAACATGGAATGAATTTACAAGTAATTATCTTTACAAGTAATTGAAAATGGAAAGCATGAAGAGGCTTTCCTCCGCGTTTGGTTTTTTAGAGGATGACCTATCTTAGGTTACTCTCGCGGCTTTTTGGCATGAAGGTTCCCAGATCATCACAATTTACTTGACGAGAAGTTAATCCGGTTTTTCAAGTGGAGCGAATCTGGGTGGTGTCTTTCCTAAGCCTTGTTGGAATTAGTCTCCCTACGAGTCCAGTAATCAAACACCTGACAGGATAGTCTCCTGGTGGAGGAACCACACAACATACATTCACATGCAACATGTCTCACCGTTATGGGAATGATGACATGTGAGAAGCACTAATATCACAGATAGATATATTGCAGTGCAGTAAGTAAAATGCATTCGTACACATTCATCAAAAAATGTAAATTCAACATCCACACACAAGCATATACCAGTTTTGAAAAGCTTGTAATAATGGCTTAAGTCCTCTTACTGGCTGTCCCCAGCAGAGTCGCCAACTGTCAACGTCGGGATTTTTATTATCCCTCTTCTGTTCTTTTTTTTTTTTGGTGTTCTCATGTTAGGTGAGATTTGTTTGAAAAAACAAGTTGTGAAAAGGTTCGACATTTAAATGTCGACAATTTGATTGTAAGAGGCGCCAGTTGGTTTTTTAAATGGTTATACCAACACAACCGAGAAATGGTTTGCATATTGACCCTGTGATGTGACACTGCTAAACGGGTCTGTAAAACCGAGATTCATTGGGATCCGGGGACTTTCTTATGCGGGGGGAAGGTGTTAGGCACCCCCCGACATCCGTGTTACCACGTTTACCGCCACTTTTCAATTAAACTATTATATGAATATGTGTGGGGGGGGGGGTCAATGTGCAGTTATTTGGAAGTAGTGTTATGCCTCGTTCGCACCTATATACACAAGGTTAGAATTTGTATAAAAATTCAGTTTTAAACAAGATATAACAGTGATGTTTTGTAAGAGAGGTTTGAATACTCAATAATAATTGAGGTCATTGATATTTCCATTTTATTAAATGTTAGGCTTGATTTCTTTTATTTTCGAGATGCAAAGTATCTTTAAGAAAATAATATATAGCAGTGCAGAACTCCTCATAGGCATGAAAGTCTTCTAAGGAAATTAAAACACCGTGAATAATTTCCAAGCTGCTTACAGCTAAAAATGTCCATCACGGGAACCGAATCAAGATTTAGTAGACTAAACCTCTGATCACATGATTCTTAGGCTCACATGATGCCCAATTTATATAAAAGCAGTAAGCAGTTATATATATAAAAGTTGTAAATATATATATACAAACATGATCAACCACCACAAAGCACCTCCATGGGGGATCAGAAATGTAAATATATAAAAACAGTAAATATATATATAGAGACATGATCAACCACCATGAAACACCTACATGGGGATCAGAAATGTAAATAAAGCAATAAAGACGATCAACCGCCACGAAGTAAATTCTAGACGGGATTAAATGTAAATAAAGCAGTAAAAACAATCAACCGCCACGAAGTAAACCCCAAGCGGGACTAAATGTAAAAAAAGCAGTAAAAGGCGACGAAGTAAACACCAGGCCTGAAGAAAATGTATATATATATATATATATATATATATATATATATATATATATATATATATATAAGTAGTAAACGCACCAGATGTAAAATTTAGGCTCATCGAACAGAGTTCGACAACAGTTCATATATATAAGTATATATAAATAAAAGCAAATAAACGCTCTGGATGTAAAATCCAGGCTCATCGAACAGAGTTCGACAATAGTTTTATATATATATATATATATATATATATATATATATATATATATATATATATATATATATATATATATATATATATATATATTGTGACTCCCCCAAAATAGGTATACATCACCCATCTTGGGTCGCCAAATACATGGTACTGGATACAAATACAAACTTAATTATACAACTTGAGCTATGAGTTTTAATACAAATATTATCTTCTAGATAGTATTCAAACTCAAAATAGGTCCTCATTTATTATCACACTATTTCACAGAATAGTGACGACTACTAATGCAAACATCTGAACCGTCACTCCATTCTCCGACTAGTCCCGGCTACGTTCTCATTTCCTAAAGAGAACAATGAAAGGAAAGGGTGAGATCAACTAGCCCAGTAAGAAATATTATGACTAAGATAATGCAGAATAAATTATCGTTAGCCTTCAATAGTGTTAAACTGATAAAATACGATAAACATCAAGTTTAACTACAGCGGAATAAGCAATCCATTAGAAGAGTCAAGTAGAGCATGATATCTACTCTCTTCTATGATTTAAAAAGTTTTTTTCATCAACTTTATCGCTGAGACTCAGCTTATTAATAAACCACATCATCGAATCATCCCTACTCCATGGCCAAAGATATTCATGTATTCATCAATGGTCATGATTATACCTAATAATCCCTGGTCATAATCATACCAACAACTGTTCATCAATGAACTATAGGCCAATGAATACTTTTACCACATGATTTGTAATATTATCGGTCATGATTATACCGAATGATCCCTGGTCCTAATCATACCAATCAATAGTTCATCTATGCACGTAAGCCAAAGATGACTTTCATTACAATATAAGCATGAGGATGATGAAAATGATATAAGTATTAATCAAACGAAATCAAGGATAAATATTAAAGACTTTAAATTTATCTAGAGTTTAAAAATATCCAAATTGTCAACATGATACTGCTTTGTGGAGTAAAATTCAAGAATAATATTCATGTATCAAAAATAATTTGGACAAAAAAGAAATATATTTTTCGGGTGAATAATACCCCGTGAATAGTACCCTATGAATAGTACTTCGAGAATAGTACCTCGTGAATATTACCCCAACATAAAAAGTGCCCCAAATACCCCAGTGAATAATATTCAGGTGAATAGTAACTCGTGAATAGTACTCTGGCATAAAAAGTGCCCCGAATACCCGAGTGAACAATATTTGAGTGAATAGTAATTGGGTGAATAGTAACTCGTAAATAGTAACTCATGAATAGTATTCCAGCATGAAATTATCAATAATTATCAAGAAAGCTCAGAATAATATTTTCATGAAAGGATACTGGATGAAGCGCAAATATCAAGGATATTCTAGTAATTTCACGGAGTATAGAAGCAATACTTTAACATAATGAGGGTATAATCAGGAATATAAAATGAAATAATATTACTCACATACTACAAAGTATGGAAGAAAATATTTTTTCTACGAATACTAAAAAATATAATATCCCTTACCTCAGAAGAAGACTGGATACTGGAATAGTGAGGTAGCAGACTTCTCTTCTTCTTTCTCTCTATAACTTCTATGTCTATAGCTTCTCTATCTATAATTGTTCTTCTGAGACTTAGTGAATTGGTAAGAATAAAAGTAGAATGAGCTTCTATTTATTGAAAAATATAGTTTCGATAATTGAACGTTTTGGGGCTCGAAATATTACAGTATAATACCTTCATCTTTTCATTCATTTTTAATTTAGTCCTACAAGTATTATCAAACTTGCACCACCTCCCCTAATAGTATATCATGTGAATTAATAGTACATTCATGTGAATCAATAGTTTAATCATGTGAAAAAAATAATTACAGTATAATACTTTCATCTATACCTCCATTTTTAATTTAGTCATGCAAGTATTATCAATCTTGCACCACTTCCCCTAATAGTACATGCATGTGAATCAATAGTACACACATGTGAATAAATAGTTATAAGCATATGAATTAATAACAATTAATTGCTCATTTATCTGATTAATTACCTGATTGGTCAATATAACTTCCAGACATCAATTATTATCAAAATAAATGTTGATTTCCACTAACACTGATAATCCCAACACAATGAAACTATCACTTTCATCTTTAATCACACGAAATTATTCATCATTAATATTATAACTCACAATATTTAACAACCAGATCGTTCCCAGGAAAGAGGGGGCTTTTCGATAAGGATTTCTCCTTATTGGCACGCAATTAGGTGACCAAACCTCTCCTTGACAGAACATCGAAACATTGTCAATATTGCAAATAATAATATGAATAACTTTGTCATCTCAATTATTGATTTAATAATATAGCATATTATGCAGATGATACTGTGACAATAATTGAATCAATAATATGAGAGATATGATGCAATAATTACTGTAGCAATAATTGAGTATAACTGGGTGACTTCTCACGTAAACGTCAATAATCAATACCGCGTGCTACCATGCAACCACACGTATTATTGTACTTTTACTACTGGGTAGTCCAACACTTTAACGGTAAAACTTTAGCCAATATTTATATAAAAAGATAATTCTGTCATTTTCTAACTATGACAATACTTCCGTTGTGGGATCCACCAATAATTGTGCCATCGTACGAATAATTCCTTTTAAAACGCATATTCCTCGACCAATCGAATATTTTATAATAACTTGCTTACTTTGCAAAATTTGTAAATATTATCCACAACTATAACATTATATCATATCTACACCATAATATTTAAAAATATATTTCGAGAAAATGTAATCTTTATTCACAAAAGTTGGGATCTTACAACCTCCCCTGTGACAACCCGAGAATTTAGACAATTTAAGAAAATCTCAAATGATTGATTTAAGGTCGAATACTGGACCTAGACAGAAAATAAGTGTTTGTGTATGATGTTATTAGGGTGGAATTTTGAGGATTTCAAAATTTCGTGAAGGCTTTTAGGTGAATTATTCAGGATTAAGTGTTTATGTTGATATGCTCTGTGCATTTGGTTAATGATGTGTTCAGAATGTGGTTAAGGTTTATGGGTTGACCAGATAAATTACATCTGTGACAAACCCTATGTATATATTAAGAACGTCAACGTTCAGTTAGAAAAATCTAACGTCTGATAAGAAACCCTAGCAATTGGTTCTGATAAAATGAAGCCCTAATCTGGGAATAGAAATGATAATTATAATGCTTATGTGGTATTAATTATACTACTAATTAGGGCAAAGCTTAATTAATTAGCAAACCCTAATTTCAAATTTAGAAAACCCTAATTTCGGGATTTGAAACCCTAATTTTTTTAATTAGGGAAAGCGAAAGTGTTAATTGAATACTTTTAATGTTAATTAGGATTTATTAATTCTAATTTTCAAGATTTAGTAATTAGAAAACTGTAATCTAATTACGAATATTTAATTTCTATTTTAGAAAATTAATTTTTCTATTAGAAATCCTAATTTGTGGGTTGAAAACCCTAATGACCATTTTGAACCCTAATTGTTTAGTGGTGGATTTAATTGCTATATTAACAATGTTAATTAGGAAATATAAATCCTAATTGCCAAGTTATTAGAAACCCTAATTGGATTAGGAAATTTAATTTCTATATTTAAAAGATTACTTTTTCTATTTAAAACCCTAAAATGTGGTTTTGAAACCTATTGTGCAATTGTGGGCCTAAGTGCTAATTTAGCGATTTTAATTAGAATAAATTAGTCCTAATTAACAAGATTGTTATGTGATTAGGAAATTATGAAATAATTAGGAAGTCCTAATTATATATTAGAAATCAAAATTTCCTATTTTTAAATTTAATTAAAAAATTTTGGAAGTCAAGTTGCTAAATATTTAAGGGTTAAAACCTAAACCCTAAATTTGTCCAAACCTTAAATATAATTATGCTCAAACCCTAAACCCTAAGGGTTTTATCATTTGGCAAATTCTAGAAAATTAAGGAAATGATATAAATGCCCTTTTGTGCATTATTATTGGTAGCTTGCATATCTTGCTATGATTTTGGGTTGTTCAACAACCCTAAGCCTAAAACTAGCTAGCATTTGACAATTTGTATCTATCTCAGTCGAAAATTTGCAAGATCATAAGCAACATGTCATCAAATAAATAATTAAAGAGAGAGAGAATTACACTTAAAAATTCTCATTTTTCTCAAAACTCATTCTCTCACTAGAAATTCGAGATTTGAGGGAGATAGAGAGAGAAGGTAACACATAATCAGTGTCATAGCAAGCCAAAGTCAGAATCAAGGATCAAAAAATGAAAATCAAAGCTCAAAAGGTATAAAATCTCTAAATTTTGAAATCGTTCGATTCTTGGTTAAATGTTGCAATTGATTTTTGAAAGTTGTGTAATAGGGTGTCAATTGATGTTATGGGTTGTTAAATCCATGACCCATAACATCAAAGTGCACGATTTTGCATTTTTAGCAAATCTGGAAATCTGGAAAATTAATTATGTTTTTCAGTCAAATGTCAGATCCGATATATCCGTCTGTGTTATGCGTTTTTGATGTTTAAAACTTGTAACATGTAGCATGTTATGTGTTCTTTAAGTTGAAAAAAAAAATCAGACCCAAATCTATTATAGATCGCATGTTATAAACGGTCAAAACCCGTTGACCAATCTACCTAAAGTCACGAACCCAGAAATTCTAGAGCAGTTGTCCGTGTCCTACTTTGACCGGCAATATCTTGCTCATTTTGTGATGTTTTAATGTTATAAAACCTTAAAGTTGTAGTACTACATATTGTCTACAAACTGTAATTGATAGATCTCATAAACATTGCTCGATCGTCAAGATATAAAGCGTCAAAGGAGGTACCTTGACTGTTCTTCATTTTCTGGGTAACCCAGAAAATGAAGAACACGTCTGTCAGACATTTCGGGAGCCCAGATCTCTCTTAATTGTTGTTGTTTGGTCATGAAATTGGTGTATACTTGTAGTACTACATTAGTACTACAACATGAAAGTTTTTACAAGACCAGAAACGTAATAACCATTGAATTATAGACGGTCAAACCATGTCCCTCGCGACTGCCGAAAAAATCTGGGTTTGGCTCAAGAACACCTATAGCGACAAAAAGTGTCGCTATATGCCTTTAGCGACAGTTTTAATTATTATTTTTCGGAAAATGATTAAAAATTAGAAAAAAATGGTTTTTAATTATTAAAAATACATAATAAATTATGAAAAATTATTTTAAAGCTTGAAAAATAGTTTTTAACTATTTTGAGTATATTTCGAAAATATTTATTATTTTTGGAATATAAATGTTATTTATTTATTTAATTACAATATTAAATAAATTATTTAAAAATAATTTTAATTCATGAAAAATCATGAAAAATAATATTATGGTATAAGAAAATATTTTAAGTTATTTTTGATAACTTTTGATATTTTGTGATGAATTTCATTAATAATTTATTATTAATGGTAATTAGTTTATTTAATGAATATATTAAATAAATTATGGAAAAATAGTATTAATGATTTAAAAATCATATAAAAATGATTTAAGTGTTATAAAAATATTTTAAGTTATAAAATATAACTTTTGATATTTTGACATGAAAATATTAATATTTTTTATATTAATATTAATTATCGGATAATGGATTTAAGTGTTTAAAAATCATATAAAAATGATTTTAAGGTATTAAAAATACTTTGATATATTATAATTATATTATAATATTATGTGATGATTTTCATTAATATTTTATATTAAATGAATATTAATGATTAAGAAATTATGTTGTATTTAATTCATTTAAATACGGTTTTAATGATTGCAAAATGGTGGTAAATGGTAATAATTATCCGAAAATTATTACGAGCTTAGGAAAAATGTTTTGACTGATAAAGAAATTATCGGTGTTAATGGTTAAGTGTTCAGGAAGAGTTTAACTGAACTTAAACTCAAGTATTGTCCGACTAGACTGTCGGGATGTTAGAATTGTGTCGATTTCAAGTCAGACTGAAATAGTTTGACCTGATGCTAAGTCTTATGTGTTGTATAGTCTGATAGGGTTATTTTGTGAATATAAATATAACAGTATTATACTGTGATGATATTATTCTAATATTGGAGATCTATAATATTAGGTCTTCGGGTAAAGCGTTATAAAATGCGTCGCGGTAATCAACGGTTCAGGCAAGTTTTTCAGTTCTATTATGTTTGAGGATGGAATGTGATTACATGTTAAATTACATATCATGCTCTATGAATTGTTAAAAGTCAAAATATGAATAAGTTAATTGGGTTATGGAACTCGATCTAAATGTGATTACATGTTGTATGATGTAATTCGATAAATTAGAAATGTATAATGCATGAATGTATGTTTAGAAAGGAATTATTGATGCATGTAAGATATGCATAGTTAAGAATATATGTTGCATGTATAGATGCATATTAATGGAAAGGTAGTGCGTATAGAATTGTGTGCTATGTGAAACATGATAGATTGTTAAATTTGTTGGGCTGTCGAGCTCAATCTTGCAAAAACAAACTTTTTACAGGTTAATGATGTTAGACAATATTAATTGCTATACGGATGATGAAGATTGATCGATGCGCAAATGAATACATTTTCTTGAATTAAAAATGGTATAATTTATGATTGATAGTTTTGTCAATTGTAATTGACAGCTATGTACAGTAGGAAATCCTGAATCTCCTGGGATTAATACAGCGAGAATCAGTTCACGTGATACGCGAATTACGAAATTATGCCCAACATGTCAAACACATCAATCAAGTTAAATTGTTATTAAAGTCCTTTAATTCGCATAAAGGACTTTTGATCAAACAAGTCAATTTCTAGGATTAAAGGAAGTTTTTTTTTTAATTTTATACAATAAAATTATGCCCAATTAAATTATTCCAAACACATATCAATATACATATCAAATCAAACAATTAATAATTCGCATAAAGGTTTGGCTCTGATACCACTGTTAGGTTTATAATATTCATGAACGCAATCAAATTGCACAAAATAAGCGAAAACATGGAAAAAGAGAGTTTTAAAATTTTATAAACTATATACCCGTATCACCCTTTATGCACAATTATTAATTAAACGAAAATATGAAGAACAAGAATCATACCCTTGAAGATTCGAGTTTCCTCAGGTACAAGTTCACCTCCAATCTTTTTCGCGTTCAACTTGAATCCGCCGGGTTTTATTCCTTCCTTTGATCAACGTTAACCACCCAAGTGTTTGGCCTCTAGAGGTGTGATCCACCAAGGAAGAAGAAAGATTCAAGAAGATGGATGTTTGACAAAATCCTAATTTTTCTATCTCTCATAGAAAAAGAGTATACACTCCAACAATTGAAATCACGTATCTATTGATATCTAATATAAGTCTCCTCTTATAAAGATATCAGTTAACCCTTCTAATCTAATTAAAAAATAGGATATTATTTAATTAATTAAATTCCTTTAATTAATTAAGCTCCCTAATCTTATTAGAGATAATTAATTAAACTCTTTTACTTAATTTAACCTCCTAATCTTATTAGGAATATATGAGAGTACTTTTATTAATTAATTCTCAAAATCCTTTAGGAATTAAATAATAATAATAATAGTAATAATAATAATAAGACTCATCTTATTAATTTATTTAATATTTCCAAAATATTAAATTATAAATATTAAGGTATTTAATTTATTCTATCACCGTAGATTAAATTAAATATACTTAACTTATTATTATGATTATGTCATTAACTTCTTAAATAATTATTCTTCCTTTTATGATGTGACCATTTAGGTTCTCCATATTAAACTGGTTGTGAATAAATCAATTAGAACAATTCTAATCTTATTTAAATAAATAAATTAAAATATTAATATATTTAAATAAATAATATTTATTCTACAATAGGGATAAGCCTCCCTAGCGATCACTGGCTTTCCAGATAATATAGATTTCAACATTAATCATAAAAGAACCTTTGAGTAAATAGTTACCGTACAATTCAATCCTTCCACCATACAATGTCCCAATTAAATATAAGATATTGAATTACTATCAAGTTTTATTTTATTTAACTATATGTATTTCGATCCATAAATGCACAACTCCAAATAATGCAAATTAGAAACTCCTTTCTAATTTCATTCTGCCTTGGCCAATGACTACTGGGTTGTCATTTATCGAATCACATAGGACATTTCTCTTCTTTTACTAGAAGTGATAGATTCTTTATTGATCATACATTATCTCCATGTACAACTTATTATACCCAAGAATACCGTTTGATATACCCTAAGGTTCTTAAGGAATAAGTCAAAGTATAACTCATCATACACAAGATACTATGATGATCTCAAGTCCAAGGATCACTTTTACTACTATCACTACAGGAATTCCTAGTGACAGGCAAATAAAACTCCATTAGGTATTCCTTAGTGAGCCACGTTTAGTGAACTTATTCTCTAATAAGCACTTACATACTTGCTTTAGTGTCTCCACACAAATGATCATGAAATCAATCATCTTCATCCAATGAGCAAGCAACGTATGTACCAATCTATCTTGATTCATTAATCCCCAATTTATTAATCCAACGATTGGGAACTATTTTAGTTTTAAGCTTTCTAAGAATTTAGATCTCATTAGAATGATCATCATCTTTATTCTAAAAGCATTGCTTAAAACTATGGGTTTATCACATATTATAAAACAGCATCATGTAGATAATTAAAAGTCTTTAATAAATTAATACTCTTTATTAATAAATGAATAAGATTGTTATAAATTATACGCTTTATCATCAAACATGATTGGCTTGTGTGCATACTACTTTTAATTTTTATTTGTTTTATTGTTATTTTGTAGGCAAGAGGGTAAAGAAGTTAATTCGGATTCATTAAGGGCAAAATAAGGAGTTCTGACAAAGCAAAGGGCAAAATAGTCATTTTTCACATCATTCTAGTGCCGGGGTGCTCAACAAAGAAGGAATCCTAGTGCCGGGGCACCGGGAGGCAATTTTGGTTGCTCGAATTTTGGTCCAAGGAAAGCAAATTTCTACTCTAAAGAGGATTTCAATGAAGATTTACTTAGACAATTCAAAAACTATAAATAGGAGGCAGATCTGGACAGAAAGACATATAATTTGAGACAGGGGCTTAGAGGAAGAGGCTAGAATTGAAGTTGGAGTTTGCAAGGAAACTAACAAGGAATTCAGATTGTAGATTGAAGACTAGAGTCAATTACTGAGTTTTTATTCTTCTTCTCTATTTGTAATTTAATTGTAATATTTTTTATGGGATTTTTGGTTTTAATTTTCAGTATGAACTAACTTTATAATTAAGGCTACAATTGAACCATTTATTCGTACGAATTGATTACTCTATTTAATCCAGTTATTTATTCAAGTTGAGTTATCTATCATATTTTGTGCTTATTATTTAATTATTTGGCCAATAATTACCATGTTATACTAGATGAATTCGGGAGATAAAATCTAGTGTTAGAACTGAATGTGATAACATGTATTCCTAGTTATTTGCACGAGACTAGTAATTAGGGTTATAAATTAAAGAAGGATATCTCTTTTTACTGCATGTAACAATTAGGAATTGACGCTTGATGACCTTGATTCTTTTATTTTGCATAGGAATATCACATGATTAATTGAGTTGAGTATTTTTATTTGATCACTTGGAAAAGGGCTTATAAATACTGTAAATTTCTGATAAAAAATTAGATGGATTTAATAATTGGATATATTGGGTTAATGATTTATATTGCATAATTGTGGATGTTGTGGTCTTAAGTATTTTTCATCTGAATCAAATATTTGTGTTAAAATTAGTTTTAGTTAATTTAATATAGTTTTAATTGAAAAATCACAAAATTTGGTTGTTTAAAAAAAATTGGACTGATATAAAATTAATAGTTGGGATTTGTTAAATAGTATTCCTTGTGGGTACGCCAATCTTTCTTATTTTTTTATTACTTGTTGATCGTGTATACTTGCACTTAATTATTGATTATGAAATCGAATAACATGTTTTTAGCGCCATTGCCGGAGAATCTGTATTTAATATTAATTCCATATTAGTTACAATCAATTCGGTCTTAATTTAAATATTTTTATTTAATTATTTCTTTCTTCTTGTAGGTTTTTCATACGTGTATGCACACTAGGTCAAAGGGTAAGAAGGAACTTTTGTTATACATCGACAATATCAAAAAGAAGTTCTGAAAAATCCCAGTTAACTAGTGAGGAACTAATACGGAAAAAGAATTGGTAGAGGAAACCAAAAATCCAGTTAACATGGCTGCAAATGAACAAAGATTACTTAGGGATTAATCAATTCTGAGAGTGACAGACATTCAGTCTAGCATTCAGAGACCAGCGATCAATTCAAATAGTTTTGAGATCAAATTGAGTACCATTCAAACATTACAGAATTCAGTTCACTTTGGGGGTGGTCCGTGTGACGCCCCCAAATCAGGGTTACCTGACTCCCGAGTTTGGTGTTCATAATCTATAATATAAATAACATCTAACTACCCATTTAATTATGAATAGAAATATACACCACATTAACTGATATAGTTAATACATTCGTCCCAAGTTAACTAACATTAACATTATAAATATACCCCTTTAAAAATATAAAAAGGGTTTACAAATACAACATAATAATAATGTTTATCAATTTATTCCAGCAAAACACCTTTACCCTTGTTCTTCTCAGCTCCTCTGGCCACTTCATCCCTAGTTGAAATATTTTATTTAGCAAGGGCGAGCAGCAAATTTGCCTCGCAAGTTAAGATATACAATAAATGTATAAGAATCATGAATAACAGACTATCTATTTTTATATAATGACACCAAAGTTCGGAGAACTTTGAAATAGCTGAACAATTCATTCTTCTCTAATCCATGTTCTCGCATCCTACGCAACACAATAATTTAATAATGAAAGATTACAACACTTTCAAATTTTCTACGATATTCAATTGAATAACAATTTAGAAATATTCTCTAGAGTTTATGCTGACTGATCTAAAATGATCTTGAAGTTCTCTTCTCAAGTAAATATCAAAGATTTACGTTGATATACCCAATTAACAGGATGGAAATATTTTCCAGAATTTATGTTGAGTGATCACAAAGGATCTTGAACTTCTCTTTTCGAGTAACAATCAAAGATATACTTTGATATACCCAGGTGTATCAAATAACCATAAAGATTAAATCATACCCCCCAGCAAGTACTTAGAGCGGCCAACTCCTTGTACCCTATATTATGCATAATACTTACACGCGCACAAAGGCCGAATATATGACCAAAATGTTCCCTTTTATATAAAAGGTTGTTCTTCTCAGTCTTAGAATCAAAATTTGATTTAACAATAAAATACAATGATTTCAATATCTAATCACTTCTCTTCTCTTCTCTTCTCGAACCTATTAGGCTTTCTTTCTCGATCTAGCCGAAACAATTGGCATCGATCTATCAATAATAATTGAATTCTCTTCTCTTCTCGAATCTATCAAGTTCTAACAAATGTTCGTCTAGCTAGAACAATTAGCTAAGACATTTCTCAACATGATTAACAATAGACAGGAATTATCTATATTATTTACAATCAATAATACTTCTACGGATGTAATTATCCAACAACAGTTATTCTCCAAATATATATTCTCAGAATCACTAATTCAGTTTGAATTAATAAGCATGAACTAACTGCGAATAATCAATAATAAATTCTCAGACGTGGTCTAATCAACAATAATTAACCACCATAATATTTGAAAAGTATTAACTCAAGGTTGAGTTAGGAAACTTGTCTTCTCCATTGATTACTGCTACACAATATACTTATCTACGTTCACAAGACCTATAATCACAATATCGGTCTCACAGTTAGAATAATAAATCACAACATGTATCACTGTAATTTACAGTCAATCTTTCTCCTAGGCACATTACCACATAGTCATATCGGTGTTTATAACCTATATAAACACTTCTCAAGTCTAACTAGTCAGTCTAGTTGGACTTCAGTCTGTTCTCGGTGTACTGGTCACCCTATTCGATAATTAACATATGTATTGTCAATTAAACTTGGTCTCAAAGCTTCAATATTATATTAGATAAATCATATATCCTTTATAATATTTTTCGGAAGCTTCAAATAATTTTTTAACAATTATTATAACTTATAATAATTTTTCAAACACCTGAATCATTTTTAAATAATTTAAATATCAAATAATCCCATCATCATTAATATTTAATAATATTAAAATATTGATGACATACTTGTCAAAATATTAAAGTTATTAATAATAACTTAAAAAATATTTAAATCATCAATATTCTACTTAAATAATTTTTAAAGTAATTAAAATCATTTTTAGTAATCACCATTAATATTTAAATATTAATAAAATTCTCACCAAAATATTAAAATTCATTAATTATAAATTAAAATATTTTAAATCACTTTTCTCATTTTTAATTGATTTTT
Organism: Panax japonicus; assembly: GCA_020205505.1. Classification (NCBI taxonomy): domain Eukaryota; kingdom Viridiplantae; phylum Streptophyta; class Magnoliopsida; order Apiales; family Araliaceae; genus Panax; species Panax japonicus. Next base: position 33,328,163 of record CM035092.1, read on the forward strand.
AAATCAATAAAACCATTTTTTCATAATTTATTTAATTTAATAATTAATTAAATCTAATATCTAATATTAAATTATTAATTAAAATTCTCCAAAAATATTAAAAGATACATTTTATAACTCAAAATATTTTATAACACTTTATTCTCATTTAAAATTATTTTTATAATATTAAAATTATTTTTCTCTAATTTATTTAATACACTTATTAAATAAATTAAATACCATTAATATTCAAATAATTATAAATATTAATGAAAAATATCCCAAATTATCAAAAGTTATTTTTCATAACTTAAAATAATTTTTAAAACCATTTTTTGAATTATTAGAAATTTATTTCTATTTTTCATCATTTTCCGAAAATTCAGAAAATAAAAATAATTAAAACTGCCACTATAGACTATAGTGACAGTAACCGTTGATGTTGGTGATCTTGGGCTCAAAAACACTAACAGCTAGTGTTCAAGGTGTGACGCCCCTAAAATAAGTATACATCACATATTCTGAGTCGCCAAATACATGGTACAGAATACAAATATAATCTTAAATATAAAACATAAGTTGTGAGTTTTAATACAAATATTTTCTTCTAAACAGTATTCAAACTCAAAATAAGTCCTCAATACATTTATTAACATACTATTTCATAGAATAGTGAGGACTACTAATGCTATCATCTGGACCGTCATTCCGTTCCCCGACTAGTCCCTGCTACGTTCTCATTTCTTGAAGAGAACAATGAAAGTAAAAGGGTGAGCTCAACTAGCCCAGTAAGATATATTATGACTAAGATAATGCAGAATAAATTATCGTTAACCTTTAACAGTGTTAAACTGATACAATAAAACAAACATCAAGTTTAACTTCAGCGGAATAAGTAATCCCATTAGAAGAGTGAAGTAGAGAATAAAATCTATTATCTTCTATGATTCAAAATGTTTTTCATCACTATTATCGCTGAGACTCAACTTAATAAATAATTCACATCATCCCTGCATTACGACCAAGGATATTCATTAGTATCACAACCACAAATTATCCATGCACTACGGGCCAAGGATATTCGTATATTCATCACTGGTCATGATCATGCCAAAAACTGTCCATCAATACACTTCGGGCCAATGAGGACTTTTACCACATCATTTGTAACATTACTGTCATGATTATACCGAATAATCCCTGGTCATAATCATACCAAGTCCATCTATGCACTACAGGCCACATATAACTTTCAACATAATATAAACATGAGAATGATATCAATGATATAATAATTCAATAAAACAAGTTCAAGAATTAATTTATCCAGGAACCAATAACGTCCAAATTGTCAACATGATACTGCTTTGTGGAGTAAAATTCAAGAATGCTCAGAAGAATATTTTCATGAAAAGATATTGGATGAAGCGCAAATATCAAAGATATTTCACTAATTTCATGGAGTATAAAAGCCAAAACTTTAACCAACTGAGTATAATAAAGAATGGAATAACAAAAGAAATCACCAAGCATGCGATAGACCGCGTAGACAGGTTATTCCAACAGAATTATAAAGAACGGAACCAGGTCATGCGTAAACGCACAAATAGGATATTCCAACAGAATAATAAATAACGGAACCAGGTCATGCGTAAACGCACAGACATGATATTCCAACAGAATAATAAATAATGGAACCAGTTCATGCGTAAACGCACAGACGGGATGTTCCAACAGAATAATAAAGAATGGAATAACAAAAGAATTTCACCATGTATGCGGTACTTCGCATAGACAGGTTATTCCAACATAATAATAAAGAATGGAATAACAGAAGAATTTCACCAAGAATAGGATAGTCCGCGTATACAGGTTATTCCAACAGAATAATAAAGAATGAAATAACAGAAGTTGTCTTTATGAATACAAAAGAAATATTACCCCTTACCTTAGAAGAAACTGGATATAGAAGTAGTGAAGTAGCAGAATACTTTTCTTCTTTCTCTCTATAGTTTCTCTCTCTAGAGTTTCAGTGAATTCGTATGAAATAATGAAGGAGTGAGCATCTATTTATAGGAGAATGGACGTAATAGTAACTAATTCATGAACGGTTCAGATTGATTTACATTTAAACGGACGGTCCATATTGATTTACTATGCAGTATTAATAAAATATTCTAATAAAACAAAATCTTTTAAATAAAATATAATATATTCTATTTATAATATAATAAAATGAATAACTTTATAAAAGTATTCTGTTTTATATAAAAAAATTCTACTATGCAAACATTATGCAGGCATTATGCAAACACTGTGCATAATAAAATATATTATATTTTATTTATAGTCTAATAAAATAAATAACTTTATAAAAGTATTCTGTTTTATATAAAAAGATTTTACTATGCATAATAGAACAGAATATATTATATTTATAGTCTAATAAAACAAATAACTTTATAAAAGTATTCTGTTTTATATAAAAAGTTTTTCTGTTTTATTACATTAATAATACTAATAAAAAAAAATTTATAAATATATATATAGAAACTTCCGTGACTTCATAAAAAGACACCTCAATATATTTAACAACATTTATCATCATTATTATAATTCATAATATTAATCGACCAGATCGTTCCCAGGAAAGAGGGGGCTTTCCAATAAGGATTTCTCCCTATTGGCGCACAATTAGATTATCTAACCTCTCCTTGACAGAACTTCTAGACATTGTTAATATTGCAAATAACAATATTAATAACTTTGTCGTCTCAATTATTGATTTAATAATATATAAAATATTGACAATAATTGAATCAAATAACGTGAGATACTATGCAGCAATTATTGTAGCAATAATTGAACAAAACTGAGTGACTTCTCATGTAAGCATCAATAATCAATACCGTGTGCTACTATGTAACCACGCGTATTACTGTACTTTTAACACCGGGTGTTTCAACAATTAACGGTAAAACTTCCATCGTTATTTTCATAAAAGATTTTTGTCGTTTTCTCAATCCGACAATAATTCCATTGTGGGGTCCACCAATGATTGTGTCGTCGTACGAATATTTCCTGTTAAAACGAATATTCGCCGACCAATCGAATATTATATAACAACTTGCGTACTTTGCAAAATTTATAAATATTACCCAAAACTATAACATTATATCAAGTTCACTCCATAATATTCAAAAAAATATTTTGAGAAATTTAAATCTTTATTCATAAAATTTGGGGTCTTACAATCTCCCCTCCTTATGAAATTTCACCCTCGAAATTTATGTACGTACCTGGTATGATGAGGATACCTTGACTTCATTTCAGATTCTAACTCTTGAGGTATAACTTTTGAATGTTGAATACGATCCTTTTTATCCAAGATTTTAACACGTATCTCCTCATACGTTAAATCTTCTGCTATCTCGTCGGGTCGTCCACATATTTACGTAACATCGATACGTGAAAAACATTATGAACACGCGACATATTTGGTGGTAAAACGAGTTTATATGCCAGGGTTCCTACTCCATCGAGGATTTCAAATAGACCAATAAAATCGAGGGTTGAGATAACGCCTTCTTGAACCTTTTTCTTCACATTCATCAATTCCGGGTGTGTAGCTTGAGCGGCCTATAACTTTATCGATTAAAGTTAATTCTACTCGTATATTCGTTATCTTCACGTGGGTCCCTAGAGTCTTTAACTCTATCTTCATCATCTATGAGTTATACGAAATGAGTCTTTGTGTTAACAACATCACATTCGTAAACGCATACGATCTTCTACTCAACACGTCAGCTACCACGTTCGCTTTCTCACGATGGTATTGATTGGTACAGTCGTAATCATCAATAGCTCGAGCCAACGTCTTTGGCGCATTATATGTTTATTTTAGGTGAAAAAAATATTTGAGGGTTTAAGAAATGTGTTTTGTACCGGGGTCAATACAAAATTCAATTTCACACTCCAGGGGTAGGCTAAAAAGTCTTCAAGAATACGTCAGGAAATTTATTAACCATAGAAATATCATTCAGAACTGTGACTCTCATCCAAGACTTGGATAGCACGTCACATTGATACCTATCAACTTTCCACCGTCATTCACAGCGTCCATTATGGAAAGTTCGGCTTTGGTGCATTCCACACAAAGAAGTTACCAGCGAAAGGCTCGGGGCTCTTTACTTATGGCTTGATATAACAGTGATTAACTTTAGTGGTTTGGTTGCTTGAATTCGTATAACAGGTTGGTTAGGAATATAAAAGCTAATAACCTTACGAATAGCATGATGAGTAGTTAACCAATCGATTCCTAAAATCGCATCAAAGGCAAGTATTTTCAAAAAGATAAGATTGACAGGTAACGTGAAAGTGTCGATTTGAATCAACAAGATTTATAAACAGTGGAGGTAACGAAGGTTTCTACTATCGAAGTTTCAACCAATAAGTCAAAGTCTAATTTCTCTGAAGTCAAATTTAAATGTTGAGCGCAAGCAAGAGAGATAAAAGAATGGGTAGAACCGGTATCTAATAAGGTATAGACTTCGTAAGAATTTATAATTAACTAACCCGTGCTAACTTCGTTCGGGTCACTCGCTTTTTGAGAAGTCACGAAAAACGCTCTTCCTGAAACCACCGACTTTGTTTTTTCCGTATCCGCCTTTGGTGCCACCTTCCCAGTTGGACTTGACTTCGGTGAACGACAAAATCGGGCTAGGTGACCTTCTCTTCCACAATTATAACATGCTTTGGATGGCATCGCACAGTTTGGACTAATGTGTCCCTCCCCTCCGCATTTGAAACATATGATAGGTGGTCGTTCTCCTTCCTTAACAACAGGTGCTGGTGCTGCGTCTTTCCATCATCGTTAAATCTTCTCTTCTTGAAATTTTCACTCCTATTATCTTGGCCATGATTACCACCGAAGTTGTTACCATTCTTGGCATGATAATTTTCCCCGCGATGGTTATCATTGTTCCGATGGTCGTTGCCACCGGTACGATTATTATCGTGTTGTTGGTCGTTGCCTTTTGGTTGTGCCGACTCATTATCGCGCTCTAATAATTGAGCCCTATTAACAACATCTGAATACAAACACAGTTTATGAGAGATAAGATATTGACGTATCTTGGGTTTCTCTTAGAAACATTCGCATTATTCTCTCCTCATTATCAACCAAATGGGTCGCAAATCGGGACAACTCGACGAACTTGGCTTCGTACTGCGACACGGTCATGTTATTTTGCTCCAGCTTGATGAACTCTACCTCTTTTATGTGACGAATACTTTCGGAAAAGTACTTGTCATTGAAAAATTCTTGGAACGTCTCCCAAGTCATCTTTAGTGCGACAGGTTGAGTACGTTTTACAGATTCCCACCAATAATCTGCCTCTGCTCGCAACATGAAGGTGACAAAGGGAACCTTTTGCTCCTCGGTGCATCCCAAGACATCAAATATCTTGCAGATCTGCTTTATCCATGTCTCCACCGTAAGTGGTTTTGGCTCTCCAAAAAACTTCGGTGGTCTTAGTTCCTTGAACTTCTTAGCAGTGACTGTTCGAGAGTTGCTAGTGTTTCCACCTGCATTTTGGACAGGAGCCGCTCTTGCCTTATGTTGCATGAATTGGATAAAGCCTCTGAACATTCCATCGTTCATCATTTGGTCAGTGTTGTTGTTTGCATGAGGATTGTCGCCATCCTGATGCACATTATCCTTATTATTGATATGTGGAGACTCAACGGTCTCTTGTGCTCCATTGCTATTCTCAACTTTCTCAGATGTCATTTTCAAATACTGCCACAAAATAAGTGTTAATTAACATATCACATATTATCCCCATACTCTGACCGACCAATTAAATATCAAATAAACTTAGGTAGGTCATACTAGCAAAGAAATTCCCCGTCTCTCTCCTCCTAGTTCTTGTCTCACATCTCAGCCAGGGATCATATCCCTAAGCTTTGATACCAACTGTTACTCCCCCAAAATAGGTATACATCACCTATTCTGAGTCGCCAAATACATGGTACAGAATACAAATATAATCTTAAATATACAACATAAGCTGTGAGTTTTAATATAAATATTGTCTTCTAGACAGTATTCAAACTCAAAATAAGTCCTCAATACATTTATTAACACACTATTTCATAGAATAGTGAGGACTACTAATGCTATCATCTGGACCGTCACTCCGTTCCCCGACTAGTCCCTGCTACGTTCTCATTTCCTGAAGAGAACAATGAAAGTAAAAGGGTGAGCTCAACTAGCCCAGTAAGAAATATTATGACTAAGATAATGTAGAATAAATTATCGTTAGCCTTTAACAGTGTTAAACTGATACAATATAACAAACATAAAGTTTAACTGCAGCGGAATAAGCAATCCATTAGAAGAGTCAAGTAGAGAATAAAATCTACTATCTTCTATGATTCAAAAGTTTTTTCATCACTTTTATCGCTGAGACTCAACTCAATAAATAATCCACATCATCCATTCACTACGGCCAAGGATATTCATTAGTATCACAACCACAAATTATCCATGCACTATGGGCCAAGGATATTCGTGTATTCATCAATGGTCATGATCATGCCAACAACTATCCATCAATGCACTACGGGCCAATGAGGACTTTTACCACATCATTTGTAACATTACGGTCATGATTCTACCGAGTAATCCCTGATCATAATCATACCAAGTCCATCTATGCACTACAGGCCACAGATGACTTTCAACAAAATATAAACATTAGAATGATGACAATGATATAAGAATTCAATAAAACAAGTTCAAGAATTAATTTATCCAAGAACCAATAACGTCCAAATTGTCAACATGATACTGATTTGTGGAGTAAAATTCAAGAATGCTCAGAAGAATATTTTCATGAAAAGATACTGGATGAAGCGCAAATATCAAAGATATTCCACTAATTTCTTGGAGTATAAAAGCCAAAATTTTAACCAACTGAGTATAATAAAGAATGGAATAACAAAAGAAATTACCAGGCATGCGATTGACCGTATAGACAGATTATTCCAACAAAATAATAAATAACAAAACCAGGTCATGCGTAAACGCACAAACAGGATATTCCAACAAAATAATAAATAACGGAACCAAGTATTTCATAAATGCACAGACAGGATATTCCAACAGAATATTAAATAATGGAACCAGGTCATGCGTAAATGCACAGACAGGATGTTCCAATAAAATAATAAAGAATGGAATAACATACGAATTTCACCATGTATGAGGTACTTCGCATAGACAGGTTATTCCGACATAATAATAAAGAATGGAATAACAGACGAATTTCACCATGTATAGGGTAGTCCGCGTATACAGGTTATTCCAACAGAATAATAAAGAATGGAATAACAGAAGTTGTCTTTATGAATACAAAAGAAATAATACCCCTTACCTTAGAAGAAACTGGATATAGGAGTAGTGAAGTAGCAGAATACTTTTCTTCTTTCTCTCTATAGTTGATGTTGTTAACTGATAAGGAGGAGCTTATTACAGCAATGTCAAGGTTAGAGTTAGAAATCAAATTTCCAAGAGAATCTAATGAAAGATGTTACCAGATGGAAGTCAGTCCAACTTTGGTGGACAAAGTGAAGAACACTCAACTTCAGGATGAGGAATGCAGAAAAATCAGAGAAAGTGTGGTTGAGGGAAAAGAGGTGAAATACAAGATTGATACCGATGGAATGATGAGATTTGAAGGACAAATATGGGTTCCAACAGTACTAGAGATTAAAGAAGAAATCTTGACCGAAGCTCATAACTCGAGATATTCGATTCATCCAGGAAGTACGAAGATGTATCAAGATTTGTGGCGACATTTTTGGTGGCCAAATATGAAATGAAACATTGCAGAATGCGTTCCAAAGTGCTTGACATGTCAGATAGTCAAGGTCGAGCATTAAAGACTAAGCAGGTTACTTCAACCGTTAGAGATACTGGAATGGAAATGGGAATATAGCACAATGGATTTTGTGGTAGGTCTTCCAACAACTCAGAAAAGATACGATGCGATATGGGTGATAGTGGACAGATTGACAAAATCTGCACACTTTTTGCCAATAAAGATTAGATTCAATCTTGATCAGCTGGCAAAGTTATATGTTAAAGAGATTGTGTCGAGACATGGAGTTCCAGTGTTAATTGTGTCAGATAGAGATCAGAGGTTCACATCAAACTTCTGGAAGAGACTACAAGAATGTATGGGAACCCAGTTGCGAATGAGTACTGCATATTATACGCAAATAGATGACCAAAGTGAACGAACGATTCAGACATTGGAAGATATTTTGAGAGCATGCGTCATGGATTTCAAAGGAAGCTGGGATGAACAATTACCATTAGTGGAATTTGCCTACAATAATAGATACCACGCTAGCATCGGCATGCCGCCCTACGAAGCATTATACGACAGGAAGTGCAGAACTCCACTGTGCTAGGATGAAGTCAGAGAACGTCAACTATTAGGACCAGAACTGGTACAACAAACTGCTAAGGTTGTCAAACTCATCAGAACAAGATTGATAGCTGCTCAAGATAGACAAATGAAATATGCTGATCAACACAGACAAGATCGTGTATTCAACATACGAGATTTCGTATTCCTAAAGGTTTCTCATTGGAAGGGAAAAATTCAATTTGGTAAGAAGGGGAAACTAAGTCCGAGATTTATTGGACCCTTCGAAATGCTGCGAAAGGTTGGAGAGGTGGCTTACGAAGTAGCACTACCTCCGGAGTTGCAAAACATTCATAATGTTTTTCACGTGTCGGTGTTACGACAGTAAAAACCTAATTACAAGCACGTGATTGAGTACGAACCATTGCAGTTTGAGAAAGATTTGTCCTATGAAGAGGTTCCTATCCATATAGTCGACAGGAAAGAACAAATGCTCAAGAATAAGGTGATACCTTCTGTGAAGGTAATTTGGAGGAACCACAATGTCGAAGAGGCTACGTGGGAACTCGAAGCTGAAATGATGAAGAATTACCCTTAGTTATTTGTTTAATATGTGTCTTCGATTCTAGGGGAAGAATCTTTGTAAGTAGGGGAGAATTTAACGAATGAATTGTTTGAATTGTGATTCTGGGGACAGAATCCTTGTAAGGAGGGAATGATGTAACATTCTAGAATTTTAATTGTTATAATAAATAATTACTGAATTATATAAATATTTAATGGATCTGTTTATTGTTGAATAAATAATTGTTCAAATTTGAATTGATGTGGTTAATTATTTGTTAAATAAATAATTATGGAAAATTAATTATTTTGCTAATTTCATTTAATTATTAAGTTAGAGAATTTTGATTAATTGAATTTTGATTAATTGAATTATTTTGCTAATTTTGATTAATTGAATAAAGTTATAATTATATAGAAAATTATAATTTTGGTGGTATTGATTTATGTGATGAAGTGATTTAATAAATTATTATTATGATTAATTTAATTAAATTAATGTGTGACAAATAACCTTGTTATAAAGGAGTTACTAGAATAACTTAAAAGAGTTTTAATTCAGTTTTGCCAGACAAGTCCTAAGGCCTATTAAGTCTTTAATTTATTTGAATTTTACCAAACAAGGTGTTAGGATTAATGGGTTATTTTGTTAGTGGTTAACCAAACAAGCCTTATGGCCTTTGATTTTAAAATTCACATAACTGATATCAGTTATGTTTATAATTATATTATATAATTAATATATATAATATCTATATACGTTATTTGGTTAAGACGTATGTTAGAGGAGAGAGGTTAGAGAGAAGAAAGAAAACTCATAGAAGAAGAAGAAGAAAAGAAGAAAGAAGAGAGAAAAGAAGTCTAGAGATTGGAGAAGGAGGCTCGAGAGTAGAACAGATTAGCCATATCACCATCTTCTTCAAGGTATTCTCCTATTCCTTTTAGTTCTTAAAATTTTAGTTTTATCTTCCCAAATTATCTGTAGAATCTTTGTGTAAGCATAAATTTTTGTTGTTATGTGGCTTTATATGTCATAATAGTGATGTTAAAACTATTTTCATGGGTTATAATCAAAGAATTGTTGTTATGTATATGTTTGTGAAGAAAATGTTTTAACAGAGAGTTTTTATGAAAATTTATTGTTTAGCTTAAAGTAGAAATTGAGGGTGAATTAGTGATTTAGTTGATAAATTGATCGTTTAATTTGTTAGAGTATGTATAATTATTGATAAAGACACTTTGAATTAGTGGTTTTGGGTGAAAAACAAAAGTTGCAGTGTTGATTTTCAATGAAATATCAAAAATGTGAGTTTTAGCCAAAAACAGTGAATTTAGGTGTGTTAATTTTGTTGTTTATCTGGTTGTATGGGTAGAATCATGTTTAGAGTTTGTAAAATTTGTTTACATGAAGTTTTTGTATGATTTACATGATATTTGGTCTGTTAGAAACGAGCTTGTAGGCCAAAATTGGTTTTTTCTAAGTTATTGCCGAGGTTGTCTGCCTAGGTCTGCAATTCGGCGCCGCGGCGCGGACTTGAAGTACCTTTATGGCACCGCAGCGCTTTGCTCACGCCACAACGCTGCCTTGTAGCCTTGATCTCCGCGTCGCAGCGCCATGCCCACGCCGCAGCGCGACCCACAATGTAAACCGTGGCGCCGCGGCGCGAGTTAGCAGAATGGTTTGACAGTGTACTTTTTGTACACGAAATTTTAAGAAAAGTTATGTGATGATAGTAGGACTGCTAAATGTTGATTTTAGTATTTCTATACTATGAATAAGTATGTTATTAACAATTAACTTGTGTTATAACTCGATTATGTGATTAAAAATCCAATTTTAAATGATGAACGTACTTAGTTATGTTTGTAAGATGGTAATGACTAATTATGTCATGATGAAATATGTTTATAGGATATTGTGATTCGTATTGATTTGGTTTAGCGTACGAGCAAGGCAAGTTCTTTAACTCTACTTTTAGAATTGTGTAATCGCTTAAATTTTCTTTGAGTAAGTTTTTCTAGTCCTTTATCTTGTTGAACTAATTATGGTTTTCAATTCGATTATGATATAATGATGTAAGTTATTCTTGAGCAAGTTATTCTTGTATTTAACTTGTTGTTTAGCATACAAATTTATATATTCTAATGTTGAACATTTTTATCGATCAAATTATTATGCGTGCTTAGTATTCAATCCTAATTAACCTTGGCTTTGTATTGTTCAAGCAAGGTGTTATAGTTATTCAAATTGTATGCTCTTAGATTATTCCTAAATCATGACTTTAGTTTACTATGATTGATTCAATCATGATTATTCTATAGTGAAATGTTCTTGGTTTCATTCAACTAATCCTTAGTTAATGTTCGTTGAATTCCAAATTACCCTGAAAGCTTATCCAAACCAAACTTCCTTTGGTGCGGACTTATACTCTAAATACTGAGATGAACAACCCTAATGTTATGATTAGGGGTTAACTTACACGTAGCGTTAAATGTTTGTGCACAATACATGGTACGAAGGGCTGATCCCCCTAAGTACGAGGAGTCCTTATAGTCTTATGACTGTTAAAGTTGGAGTTGAAAGATTGCTCGCAACTGTGGACATAGTTCATGGTCTTATGACCCTCAGTTATATTTATTCCATATTTTGGATTTCAGTTTCTGATTATAGATGATAGAGTACTATTCATTGTTGATGAGCCTATTATTGGTAGTTATTATTACTATACTCCTATTGATTTTATATTGTATCCAATGAGCAATTGTTTTGCTCACTCTTTCATATTTTAAAACTCATTGCAGCTAAAGAAGAGAAGGTAGATGAACCTTCGTCTAGCAAAGGAAAAGAAAAAATGTGCAAGTGATGAAGACTTGTATTTTTACTTTGGACTTTAATTATGATGATCTTAGACTTGGTTTTAATGAAGTTTATTTAATTTCTGCATTTGAATGATTGTATTTAAAGGTTAGATAACCCGGGAGATTTTATTATGTAACCCTTTAATGGAAAAGGTTTTATTATTTAGTTTTATTATGATTGGGTAGTTAGATATGAATGTTTGATTAAGTGAACACCAAATCCCGTGGGAATGAAGTACCTGGATTTGGGGGTGTCACGGGTTGGTATCAAAGCCTTAGGTTATGAACCTTAGGTAGGGGAAAAGCCTTAGGAAGTAACCTTCGAAAAGGTAGTTATGATAAACTCTTATCGAGTTTTAAGGAAGAAGTAATAAAACACTTATGTGCTTATGTGTTTATAACTTATGTGCTCGTGAGAGTCGAGTAGTAATGATTAGTAATTAAGACTTAAACTTTGGTTGACAGGATGTCTAATATAGGAGGAACCAGTCAAGCTAGGGAGGAGGAGCCTCGAGATATTCAGGTAGTTTGGGAACAATTACTGCCACGGGAAACAGTTCCGTTGGTCACAGTAGTTGAGCAGGAAAGAGTACCTGATGAGGATGATGAGATAGAGAAGGATGAGGAAGATCCTTTGGAGCTGCCATAGATGGATGAAGAGGACGAGGAGGAAAGGATTCCACTTAACTCGATAGTTGGCCGTATATACGATGAGGTGCGTGACCGCAATGTGGAACTTCAAGATATAGTCGAGGAATTACAAGAGATAGTAGCTGAAAAACAGACCTTGATGGCACAGAAGGATGACGAGATCCAAGAACGAGAAGAACGATTGAACAATGTTGAAGAGAAGCTGGTTCACACTGAAGAAGAGAACGACCAAATGAGAGCTGAGATTTTAAAGTTGAAGAGCAAGTGGAGAGAAGAGTCTGCAAAAAGGGCAAGAGTCGAAGACGCGTACGAGGAAGCTGATCAACGGGACGAAATAGTAGAGGGAGACGCACAAGCAAAGAGAATGAAAATGCAGGAAATGGATAACGTATTCAACATCGCAGTCAATCAAGCTCAGGATCGGGTCATGGGTTACCCAATTCAGTTCGAGACGCTACCCTCGTACATACTAGATCGTCGAACCATATTCCGAATTATGGAAGAAGAGCGTCGTAAGGCTTTGTAGTATCTTAATAGGACAACTTAAGAAGTGAACTTGATTTATGATTTATGTTATGATAAGTATTATGTTAATCCCAAGTGTTATGCAACCTATGGGATATGATGATGATGTCCTGAAACTTTAGTAGTTCAGGAAAATAATGTAAGTAGCAGTGATGCTATTGATATGATATTTTCAAAGAAGTTATGAATAAAAGTTATTATTTTATTTTATCCAAAATGTTATGTGTTATGAAGTGATTACTTTATGAGGGCAAGTTAAGTAGAAATTACTTGAAAAGAGTTGAGGAATAATCTAAGGAATGTATTCTTTTTAACAGAAAATGCCTCCAAGACGTCAACCACCCCATCAGAGAACCACCGAAGGAACCAACAACGATAATGCTGAAACTAACTTCGTTCAGCAGTTGGTGACGTTACTGACAGGTGCACTGCAAAATCAACTGCAAAATCAACCTCAGAACCAAGGTGCTGCGTTTAAGGACTTCACGGCGGTTGGACCACCAAAATTTCATGGGTCCATAAACCCAGTTGAAGCACAGACTTGGATTATGGAAATCGAGAAGGTTTTTGATGTGGCTAGGGTAGAGGAGAATCAGAAGACTGCTTTTGCAACGTTTATGTTGAAGAAGGAGGCCAGCTATTGGTGGCAGGCCAACAAAACTCGGGAAGGAGCAGGAGTAATGACCTGGGATAGGTTTAAGGAGCTGTTCTTCGAGACTTATTTCCCAGAGAGTTCGAAGAGTAAGCTAGAGGTTCAGTTTTTGGAGTTGAAGCAATGAACAATGTCGGTGTCGGAGTATGCCGCAAAGTTCAACGAGTTGGCGAGGTTTGCGCCATATCAGGTCAGCACAGACGAGCGCAAGGCGAAGAGGTTTAAGTAGGGACTGAAACCCTAGTTGTACAGTAGGGTTCCCCTGTTCCAATTGAAGACATTTGCAGCAGTGATGGAGAAGGCGATTCTCGCTGAAAGTGGAGGCGAGGCGGTAACAAAGCATAATCAAGAGTAGAGAAAGAAGAAAAGTGAAGGTGAAGCTAAGAGTAGTGGTAACGGTAGTAATGGCAACAACCTGAAGAGGAAGTGGAATGGGAATGGAGGAGCTGGAAATCAGCAAAGAAACCAGCAAAATAAGAAGTTTGAAGCATGTGCTACGTGCAAAAAGTTTTATAAGGGAGTGTGTTTGCTGGGGAAACGAGTACGCTTCAATTGTGGCCAAGAGGGTCACATCGCCCCAAATTGCACTCAAGCTAAGAAGAATGTGTGTTTCACGTACGGATCCAAGGATCACTTTGCTCGTGAATGCCCCAAGAAGAGATCTGGTGAGACAAATGGGAGCAAGGGAAATGCTAGTGGAGGTGCGTTGGCTATTGCGGGACCAATAACAACAAATAAGCCCACAGCCAGAACCTTTAAAATGACTGTGCAAGATGCTGTGCAATCAAAGGATGTGGTGTCAGGTATTATCCCGATCAATGATATTGACACTTATGTATTATTTGATTCGGGTGCTACTTGCTCATTTATATCTGATGAATTTGCTATGAGATTAGGATTGCCTAGTGAAGAATTGAATTTCCCTTTAAAAATAGAAATTACGATTAAGGAAGTAGTTCTTGTTAGGTTCGTATACAAGAACTATAGGGTGAACATTAAGGAAAATATTTTGATGGTAGATTTGATTCCGATCAGGCTAGGAGAGTTTGACGTTATTTTGGGAATGGATTGGTTGTTCAATTATGGAGCGATAATTGACTGCCAAAAGAAATGTGTAAACCTTATGACTCCGTCAAAGGTAGTATTCAATGGTAGCAAATTGCCTAGACAAATGAGATGTCTGACGATTATGCAGACCAAAAAGTTACTAAGTCAGGTCTGTGTGGGTTATTTAGCTTACATAGTCGATACTCAGAACAAGGGTGCGAAACTGGAAGAAATATCAGTGGTTAGGGAATTTGTGGATGTGTTTCCAGAGGATTTTCCAGGACTTCCGCCTGACAGAGAAATCGAGTTCGTGATCGACTTAACGCCAGGAACCGCTCCGATATCGAAAGCCCTGTACAGAATAGCTCCGGTGGATATGAAAGAACTGATGGTACAACTGCAAGAGTTATTGGACAAGAAATATATTCAGCCGAGTGTGTCACCGTGGGGAGCATGGGTGTTATTCGTAAAGAAGAAAGATGGGTCAATGCGTCTTTGCATTGATTATAGAGAGAGTTAAACAATGTCTTTATTAAGAACAAATATCCTTTGCCGAGAATAGATGACTTGTTTAATCAATTGAAGGGTGCTAGATATTTCTCGAAAATAGATTTGAGAAGTGGGTACCATCAACTGAAGGTAAGAGAGGAGGATGTACCGAAGATGGCATTCCAAACTTGGAATGGACATTACAAATTTTTGGTGATGTCTTTTGGTTTGACAAACGCCCCTGCAGCGTTCATGGATTTGATAAACAGGGTGTTTAAACCATTTTTGGACAAGTTTATGGTGGTGTTTATCGACGATATTCTGGTGTACTCTAAAACTCAAGAGGAACATGTGGAACATTTACGTCTAACGCTGGAGACGCTAAGAAAAGAAAAGCTGTATGCGAAATTCTCTAAATGTGAATTTTGGCTGGAACGTGTACAATTTCTTGGGCACGTAATTGACAAGGAATGAATTTCAGTGAATCCATCAAAGGTTGAAGCTGTGATAAATTGGGAACAATCAAGAACTACATTATAAATGAGAAGTTTCTTGGGATTAGTAGGGTATTACAGACGGTTTATCCAGGATTTCTCCAAGATTACCACACCGTTAACAAATTTAACGAGGAAATCTGTAAAATTTGTTTGGACGGAAAAGTGTGAAGAAAGTTTCCAAGAATTGAAAAAGAAGCTAAGTACGGCACCTGTGTTGTCATTACCATATAATACGGAAAATTTTGTGGTGTATAGTGATGCTTCACACAAGGGATTAGGGTGTGTCCTTATGCAAGATGAGACAACCCGATATTTTCTATTTAAATAAATCATAAATTTTACGTATAAATTTATTTATTTATTTATTAAAATAAATATAAATGATATGTGTCAAGGTAATATGTAATTATAATTATATGTGTGATAAATAAAATTTATTTATTACATTAAGTATTGCAAATAAAATTATTTTAGAATTATTGACTATTATCAATTATATTTTTATACTAATTAATTCCTTATTGGAAATGTTTTATTAATTATTTTTCAAGGAAAATATAATCTTATATTATTTAAATAATATATGAAATGATATTTAGAATAATTATAATAATTATTTCATTATATGAATTTGTTCATGATATTAAGTTAATTATTTTAACTTAATTTATAATGTTAATTATGACAGATAAATTAGATATGAAATCCAAACCCTAATTTTAGGTTTTGATCAAGGAATGAGAATAATAATATTATATTATTATTTGTCAGTACTATAGATATGTATAGTTATTAGTGTAATGTTAATGTGTGGAACAGTTTTATTATATTACGATCAAACCCTAATAATATTTTGATAAACTCTATTTCTGGTTCTGGAATAAGGAATGATGATAATATAATAATATTAATTATATTGTTGATCTTTCAGTCCTATAAATATGTATGTTATGCTTGTAAGGTTAATCTGGAAATCAATTTCCTTATGACCTGATAAAACCCTAATTTGAAACTCAGCTGTGAGTTCAAGACAGTGTTATATGATATATGTTAAGCATTATATAATTTTGTTATTAAACCCTATTTAATATTTAGAAACCATAATTTAAAATAACAACCGTAGTTTCAAACTGTTAAATCCTAATTGATTTGAAACCCTAATGCAAAAGTCATTCACGACTTTGAGAATTTGTTATGCCGTTATGTAATCACGATAATGTGATTTATGATCGGTGTTATATGTATTAACCCTAATTAGGGAAAATCGTAATTATTCAAAATCCTTATTATTTTTCTATATTATAAACCCTAATTTCTAAATTAGTAACCCTAATTTATAATTGTAAACCCTAAGCGCTAATTTGGGCAATGTAATGTTAATTAGTATTTTTTAAATCCTAATTAGTAAGGTGATAAGTAAATTAAAACCTTTTATTTAGTTAAGAAACCCTAATTATTTTTAAAACCCTAATTTATAAATTTTATAAACTAAAATTTTAGTTTACTTTTATAAACCCTAGTTGCCAAATCTCCTTTGTGCTATGTGCTAAACCTTAGGGTTAAACCCTAAGGGTCAAACCCTAAGGGATTGTCAAGATTTAATTTTTTTTCATTTAAATCAATTAACAAATGACATTATTGCCCTTATTGCATTCTTTACTTGGTTGCTTGAGAATTTTACCATATTTTGAGTTGGTGACCAATTACACCAACTCTTTGTGACACATAAATGACAACACATCAGCCACCTAGCAACCATACATGAATCTACTTAATATATATAAAGATTAGAGAGAGAAAATGTTGTATTTTTGGCTCAATTATTCACCAAGCTCATCCTAGACCCTCTTTCTCTCTCTCTAAAAGCTTCGAAATTATGTAGTAGGTCAATCCCAAAATTGAGCCCCACGATCATCAACAACAAATCAGAAACCATAGATCAACATTTGGTTCTTAAAGGTATAAAAACCTAAGTCAAAATTTGATCTTGTATGGTATAATAAATTTGTGATTTTTATGTTTAAACATGTTGATTAAAGTGTTAAATGATGATCTGGGTTGTTGTTTACTAGATCCATAACATCTAATGCTCGAAATCAGAGTTTTTTTTCAAAAATCTGGGAAAATGGTTTTCTGTTGTCTGACATCAAATGTCAGGGGCTGTAGATCGTTGTGTGTTTATTGTTTTTGTTGTTTAAGTGTTTACATTTGTAGCCTGGTATGAGATCTTTAATCTGAAAGTGGATTCACTGTCATTGGATGTCTAGATCAAAAGATATTGATGGTCAAAGGTCGTTGACCGACCATAACCGGGAAGAAATCTGGGCAAACCTAGAAAATTTTTAGCGTCTGACAGCATGTTGAACGGCTTTGATCTGACAGATTTAATGATTGATTGATGTTGTTATTGTATTAAAGTTGTAGCATGTTATCTGGACTATAGCTAAGTGCCTCTAGATGTCTTAATTCTTCAATAAATCGAACGTAGCATGTGGTCAAACCTAGTCCCTCGATCACAAATTCTGTTTCTGGGAAATTTCCAGAAAATTGTTGGCCTTATTTCTGATAGGGTTTGACCGAGTTAGATCTTGTAAATCTGTTAATGTTAAGCTTATCTGTTGTTGTAGTGTTGTTCCTTGACACGAATACTACAGATTTAAACCTTCAAATCGCATGAACCATGCTCAGAACTACTATTAATTTGAGCATGAAAGTGCTCAGTCGACACCTGGGTTTCTGGGAAAATCCAGAAACCATCTGACAGCTACTTTGCTGGCATAGATCGATTTGTTATGTTATTTTTTTGCTTAAAATAAGATATGAAACTTGTAGAGTTACATAAACACTACATGTTATAAGTTTTAGTTTGAACAGAAGCGATCTAGAAATGAATTTATAGTCGGTCAAACGTGGTATGTTGGTAACCGAAGCTGTCAGTGTTCTTGAGCTTAAGAACACCAACAGTGACGGTTACTGTCGCCAAAAGCCTTTAGCGACGGTTTTTAATTAATTTAATTTCTGAATTTTCGGAAATTGATTAAAAATAAAAAATAAATTATAAAAATTGCAAAATTAGTTTTAAAAATTATTTTAAATTATGCAAAATAACTTTTAATTATTTGGGATATTTTTCATTAATATTTGTAATTATTTGAATATTAATGATATTTAATTTATTTAATTAGTGTATTAAATAAATTAGAAAAAAATGATTTTAATTATATAAAAATCATTTTAAATATTATAGAGTGTTTAAAAATATTTTTGAGTTATTTTTGATAAACTTTAATATTTTTTGATAAATTTCATTAACTAATTAATATTAATGATATTTTATTTATTTAATCAATGTATTAAATAATTTACAAAAAATTGAATTAATGATTTAAAAATCATATAAAAATGATTTATATGATTTTAAAAATATTTTAGGTTATAAAATATAACTTTTGATATTTTGTCATGAAAATTTGTAATAATTTAATATTAATGATATTAGGTTTACTTAATGATTATCGTAAATAATTTAGTTTAAAAATGATTTTATTATTATAAAAATTATTTTAAATGAAAATAAAGTGTTTAATGATATTTTAAGTTATAAAAGGTAACTTTTAATATTTAATGATTAATTTCATTAATAATTCAATATTAATGATATTAATTTAAGATTAATGATATTAAATTTATTTAATATTTATATTAAATTAATAGTTTTAAAATAGTTTTATTTATTTAAAAATCATTTAAAAAGGATATAAATAAATTAAAAATATTTTTAGTTATGATTAATGACTTTTAATATTTGGATAAAATGTTCATTAATATTTTAATATTAATGATAATTATTTAAAAATGATTTTAATTGTTTAAAAAAATCATTTAAGGGTAATATAAATACTTTAAAAGTATTTTCAGTTATTACAAATAACTTTAATATTTTGGCAATGGTTTTATTAATAGTTTATTATTGATTAAATGTTAATGATAATAGAATTGGTCGATATTTAAATCATTTAATAATGATTCTGATATTTAAAAAAGTATGATAAATGGTAATAAATATTTAATAATTATTATAAGGCCATGAAAAATAGTGCGACTGTTGTTTAAGTTAACTATTTGGATATTGAACTTTGAGATAGAGTCTTAGACTCTATATTTAACTCATAAAGTCGTCGATAGACCGACATATTCTAGAAATTGATCTGAACTTAGATAGGATTGACTTGTAAATTGTTTAATTGTGATATAATGGTCGTTAAGTTATGTGACAACGTGATTAGGAATGTGCTGACTACTATATGCAGTATTATGTGTTATGATAAAATGTTCTAATCGAATGATTGATTTGCTTAATGATAGGTTGTGATAAAAAGGGTAGAATTAAGTTAAGAATTTGTAAGCAGCGCATCAGGCAAGTATCTTACCTTTGTATTTTCTTTATGCAATGGACAAATGTACGAATGTTTCAGAATTTTACTATTACTATACAGATTGTTAGGCCTATATTATATACGCCCATTGAATATCAACATGTTAGTATATGGTAACTTAGAAATTTATATTCTGTTCATTAAATTCTATAAAATGATTATTAAAGTGTCCCCACTTGGATAATCATTGTAGTTAATCACATGTTGATACACCTTTGATATACATATATGTTGAATTATAAATTATTGTTGGATAAGATAAAACCTTTGGCTTGGAACCCTGACAAATATGAACATCCCTTACCAGGGAAAACTTTTATGCGCCTAAGGCGGATCAAGTAAATGGTAACACCATTTTTATAATGTAGTATTTATCAATGCAGGGCACAACGGGCTGATCACCCCCGTGTTCGTAAGTTATGATAGTTTATAGATGAATTTTCTATTTAACCTTTTCAAAAATGAAAATAATGTTCATACTATGTCATATAAAACCTTTATATAGTCTGTACGTAGTTTCAAAATTTTGAAATAGTTATGTAGTTATTATTGGTATAGATTGCTTCACAGCTTTTGCCTTGTTGTAGAAGAATAATATATAGAAAACATTTAAATGCTTTCAGTTTATATATATTGTTAATACTTGCTGGGCACTCAAATGCTCATCCTTGCTTAATTTAAATGTTTTCAGATAAGTGTGAACAATCAGAAGGATCGGTCAAGAACAAGTGAAAAGGAAAGCAAACAGATTAGGTTTATGATGTCTTATAGTAAAGGTTGAGTACTTGAGATTAGACTCTGATAAAGGTAAATTAAGTTTGAAATTTATATTATTGTTATTATTATTAGTATTATTCCGTTCATAGAAATGGTATCGTGAAGTACCGAGTTCGGGTTTCAAGTATCCGGATTTAAGGACTTTATAGGATGGTATCAGAGCTATAGGGTTAGAAACCTTAGGTGGGTTAGACATTAGGCTATAACCTTAGAACAGAGGGAAACGTTGAAAATACAAATAACTCATATAGAGTTAATTGGTTGGTATGATTCAAAGATGAATCTTGGCGAGTTGTTAAGCCACAGAGTTTCCTAACTCCGATAATAAAGTTGAACAGTAATGGTGAATAGATCGAGTGTAAAAGACTGAAAGTGCATGGAAAGGAGATCGTAAAAGAAAACAATTAAGACATAGAATTGAATTATAATATATACGATGAGATCACCCCGTGATCTGATAAAATTATGACAGCTAGAAAGAATTAATTTTATGATTGGAAAGTTTAAAGTAAGATTGTTGTGTGAATGATACAGATTCAAGAAAGGATTATGAATACGGATTAAATGAAATTCGAATGGAAAAAGGGGGTTAAGATTAGGTGGGGATTTCAATGAGGACTCATGTCGGCAGCTGAGTTGTATGATTCCTTGTATGGGCAGGGAATTGTACTTAGTGTAAAAACTACTTAGTATCTGACACTGATAATCATTGAAATGTTTGTGTCGCGCTATTTGCTATATACATGTTAAGAGGGTGATTCATTTCTCATGTGTATAAAAAAATAGATAGGTCATAGGTAGAAAACATAGGGTTAAGTACGAGTTATTAAAACTCATACTTATGTGACATTCTTGACTCATAGTTATATGAAATATTTATGAATCCCTCCGCGAATGGACGCCAAAGGTCTGACTAGGGAAAGTTCGTAAACTCATATAACTGTGACAATTTTATGGACTCAAAAGTGTGGTTTGACGAACTGGGTATAGTTAATTGTAAATGGATTATTGAGGATGAGGGGAATAGATAAGATACTAAATAGTTAATTTTTAGTGAAGACAAAAGAAATAGGTAGTATTGGTATTAACTGAATATGTATATTTCTGTGTGGTATATGTGATAAGTATGTTTGTGTAATGAAATATTTTTTAACTTTTGTGATTGGTCAAGGTTGTAAATCCCAACTTTTGTTTCACGAAGGGATAGCAAATGTTTAAAGCACAATGTGCTATGGTATGTCAAGTGCTATGAATATGATTCTATGTTGGATTAATAAAATAAGTTGGTATAAAGATAGGAATTATTTATCTAAGCATTGGTTAATGCAGTTTTCAAAAGCTAATATTTTGAATACATGATTATTTGAGTAGAAAATTTTGTGTGATATGTTAAGGCTTAGTATGTAAGAACAATTTATGAAAATGCCGTCAAGACGAAAGTGAAACTAAATGGTAGAAGAATCTATCAACAAAGCTGGAGGACAACCAGACTCGATACAGAAACTTGCGAATATGGACGATCAAGTTGTGCAGAACGGAATACCAGCCGTGAAAAATCAACCAGATAATCAAACGTCGAACGTTAAAGACTTCAAGGCGGTCCTATCGCCAAAATTCAAAGGTACAAATGACCCTGTAGAAGCCCAAACTTGGGTTAAGGAAATTAAAAAAAGGTGTTCGTTATAGTTAGGGTAGCTGAAGGGCAAAAGACCGCTTTTGCCACCAGCATGATGAAGGGTGAGGCAAAATATTTGGTGGAAAACAAATTAGACGAGGGTAGGAGCAGGTGTGGTAGCATGGGATAGGTTTAAGACTTTATTTTTTTAAAATTATTTTTCTGCTAGTATACAGGCTAGAATGGAGGTGAAATTTCTAGAATTGAAGCAAGGGGATATGTAAGTTGCGGAATATGTCAGTGAAATTTAATGAGTTGACTAGATTGGCTCCGAATCAAGTTGATACGGAGGCTAGAAAGGCACGAAAGTTTGAGCTGGGATTCAAACCCTAGTTCTATAACAAGGTAAGAAGGAACAAGGGTACGGTTGAGGGAACTGGGAAGGTAGAAATTAATAGTGGAAATAAAGGAGGAAACAAGCAAAGGGAATAGGAGTGAAAAGAAGAAGGTGAACAGCTTTGGAAGTGTGCAGGTGAAGCAAAAAGGTGTAAAAAAGAAGCAGGTGGTGTAATGACTTGTGGAAATAACCACTCGGCAAAATGTTTGCAAGGAAAAATTGTGTGTTATAAGTATAGGCAGAAGGGACATATCTCTCCCGACTGTCTCAATCCAAGAATGTATAGTAAGGGTTTCAAGTATGGATCAATGGAGCATAAGGTGAAAGACTGTGCAAGAAGGAAAAAGGGAAATAAGGAATGCGAATATGGGAAAAAGGCAGCAGGACATTGGCGACAACGGGACCGACATCAACGAACGAACCAACAGAATCAATCGCAAGCGTCTTTAACACGACTGTTCAAGATATCGTGGCAGCTGGGGATGCAACTCCAGGTATTACTCAAACCAATTTTATTTTCTTATATATTGATTTCATATATATAGTAAGTTATTTTTATAAATTATTTTGAAGGAGGAAATTGAGTTCTTTTAGAAATCAAATTTTCGTTTAATCAGAAAGACAAGCTTTATGTGATAGTTAAAGATCGATTCGATCAATCATGATCCAGATCTACTTGCAATGATTGTGTATGCTATGAACCCTGGTATTTATAGGTTGTAAAGTGGTGATTCCGGGGACGAAATCCTTATAAGGGAGGGTGAATGTGACAACCCGATATTTTCTATTTAAATAAATCATAAATTTTACGTATAATGTTTTTTTTATTTATTTATTAAAATAAATATGAATGATATGTGTCAAGGTAATATGTAATTATAATTATATGTGTGATAAATAAAATTTATTTATTACATTAAGTATTGT
This sequence comes from Panax japonicus, assembly GCA_020205505.1. Lineage (NCBI taxonomy): Eukaryota > Viridiplantae > Streptophyta > Magnoliopsida > Apiales > Araliaceae > Panax > Panax japonicus. The sequence continues at coordinate 33,352,019 of CM035092.1, forward strand.
AAATAAAATTATTTTAGAATTATTGACTATTATCAATTATATTTTTATAAAAATTAATTCCTTATTGGAAATGTTTTATTAATTATTTTTCAAGGAAAATATAATCTTATATTATTTAAATAATATATAAAATGATATTTAGAATAATTATAATGATTATTTCATTATATGAATTTGTTCAGGATATTAAGTTAATTATTTTAACTTAATTTATAATGTTAATTATGACAGCTAAATCAGATATGGAATCCAAACCCTAATTTCAGGTTTTGTCGAGGAATGAGAATAATAATATTATATTATTATTTGGCAGTACTATAGATATTATAGTTATGAGTGTAATGTTAATGTGTGGAACAGTTTTATTATATTACGATCAAACCCTAATAATATTTTAATAAACTCTATTTCTGGTTCTGGAATAAGGAATGATGATAATATAATAATATTAATTATATTGTTGATATTTCAGTGCTATAAATAAGTATGTTATGCTTGTAAGGTTAATCTGGAAATTAATTTCCTTATGACCTGATAAAACCCTAATTTTAAACTCAGTTGTGAGTTCAAGACTTGTTATCTGATATATGTTAAGCATTATATAATTTTGTTATTAAACCCTATTTAATATTTAGAAACCATAATTTAAAATAAAAACCGTAGTTTCGAACTGTTAAACCCTAATTGATTTGAAACCCTAATGCAAAAGTCATTCATGACTTTGAGAATTTGTTAAGCCGTTATGTAATCACGATAATGTGATTTATGATCGGTGTTATATGTATTAACCCTAATTAGGGAGAATCGTAATTATTCAAAATCCTTATTATTTTTCTATATTATAAACCCTAATTTCTAAATTAGTAACCCTAATTTATAATTGTAAACCCTAAGCGCTAATTTGGGCAATGTAATGTTAATTAGTATTTCTTTTTAAATCCTAATTAGCAAGGTGATAAGTAAATTAAAACCTTTTATTTAGTTAAGAAACCCTAATTATTTTTAAAACCCTAATTTATAAATTTTATAAACTAAAATTTTAGTTTACTTTTATAAACCCTAGTTGCCAAATCTCCTTTGTGCTATGTGTTAAACCTTAGGGTTAAACCCTAAGGGTAAAACCCTAAAGGTCAAACCCTAAGGGATTGTCAAGATTTAATTTTTTTCATTTAAATCAATTAACAAATGACATTATTGCCCTTATTGCTTTCTTTACTTGGTTGCTTGAGAATCTTACCATATTTTGAGTTGGTGACCAACTACACCAACTCTTTGTGACACATAAATGACAACACATCAGCCACCTAGCAACCATACATGAATCTACTTAATATATATAAAGATTAGAGTGAGAAAATGTTGTATTTTTGGCTCAATTATTCACCAAGCTCATCCTAAACCCTCTCTCTCTAAAAGCTTCGAAATTATGTAGTAGGTCAGTCCCAAAATTGAGCCCCACAATCATCAACAACAAATCAGAAACCATAGATCAACATTTGGTTCTTAAAGCTATAAAAACCTAAGTCAAAATTTGATCTTGTATGGTATAATAAATTTGTGATTTTTATGTTTAAACATGTTGATTAAAGTGTTAAATGATGATCTGGGTTGTTGTTTACTAGATCCATAACATCTAATGCTCGAAATCAGAGTTTTTTTTCAAAAATCTGGGAAAATGGTTTTCTGTTGTCTGACATCAAATGTCAGGGGCTGTAGATCGTTGTGTGTTTATTGTTTTTGTTGTTTAAGTGTTTACATTTGTAGCCTGGTATGAGATCTTTAATCTGAAAGTGGATTCACTGTCATTGGATGTCTAGATCAAAAGATATTGATGGTCAAAGGTCGTTGACCGACCATGACCGGGAAGAAATCTGGGCAAACCCAGAAAATTTTTAGCGTCTGACAGCATGTTGAACGGCTTTGATCTGACAGATTTAATGATTGATTGATGTTGTTATTGTATTAAAGTTGTAGCATGTTATCTAGACTATAGCTAAGTGCTTCTAGATGTCTTAATTCTTCAATAAATCGAACGTAGCATGTGGTCAAACCTAGTCCCTCGATCACAAATTCTGTTTCTGGGAAATTTCCAGAAAATTGTTGGCCTTATTTCTGATAGGGTTTGACCGAGTTAGATCTTGTAAATCTGTTAATTTAAGCTTATCTGTTGTTGTAGTGTTGTTCCTTGACATGAATACTACAGATTTAAACCTTCAAATCGCATGAACCATGATCAGAACTACTATTAATTTGAGCATGAAAGTGCTCAGTCGACACCTGGGTTTCTGGAAAAATCCAGAAACCGTCTGACAGCTACTTTGCTGGCATAGATCGATTTGTTATGTTGTTTTTTGCTTAAAATAAGATATGAAACTTGTAGAGTTATATAAACACTACATGTTATAAGTTTTAGTTTGAACAGAGGCGATCTAGAAATGAATTTATAGCCGGTCAAACGTGGTATGTTGGTAACCGAAGCTGTCAGTGTTCTTGAGCTCAAGAACACCAACAGCGACGGTTACTGTCGCCAAAAGCCTTTAGCGACGGTTTTTAATTAATTTAATTTCTGAATTTTCAGAAATTGATTAAAAATAGAAAATAAATTATAAAAATTACAAAATTAGTTTTAAAAATTATTTTAAATTATGAAAAAAAACTTTTAATTATTTGGGATATTTTTCATTAATATTTATAATTATTTGAATATTAATGATATTTAATTTATTTAATTAGTATATTAAATAAATTAGAAAAAAATTATTTTAATTATATAAAAATTATTTTAAATATGATAAAGTGTTTAAAAATATTTTTAAGTTATTTTTGATAAATTTTAATATTTTGTGATAAATTTCATTAACTAATTAATATTAATGATATTTTAGTTATTTAATCAATGTATTAAATAATTTACAAAAAATAGAATTAATGATTTAAAAATCATATAAAAATGATTTATATGATTTTAAAAATATTTTAAGTTATAAAATATAACTTTTGATATTTTGTCATGAAAATTTGTAATAATTTAATATTAATGATATTAGATTTACTTAATGATTATCTTAAATAATTTAGTTTAAAAATGATTTTATTATTATAAAATTATTTTAAATGAAAATAAAGTGTTTAATGATATTTTAAGTTATAAAAGGTAACTTTTAATATTTAATGATTAATTTCATTAATAATTCAATATTAATGATATTAATTTAAGATTAATGATATTAAATTTATTTAATATTTATATTAATTAAATAGTTTAAAAATGGTTTTATTTATTTAAAAATCATTTAAAAAGGATATAAATGAATTAAAAATATTTTTAGTTATGATTAATGACTTTTAATATTTGGATAAAATGTTCATTAATATTTTAATATTAATGGTAATTATTTAAAAATGATTTTAATTGTTTAAAAAAATCATTTAATGGTAATATAAATACTTTAAAAGTATTTTCAGTTATTACAAATAACTTTAATATTTTGGCAATGGTTTCATTAATAGTTTATTAATGATTAAATGTTAATGATAATAGAATTGGTCGATATTTAAATCATTTAATAATGATTCTGATATTTAAAAAAGTATGATAAATGGTAATAAATATTTAATAATTATTATAAGGCCATGAAAAATAGTGCGACTGTTGTTTAAGTTAACTATTTGGATATTGAACTTTGAGATAGAGTCTTAGACTCTATATTTAACTCATAAAGTCGTCGATAGACCGACATATTCTAGAAATTGATCTGAACTTAGATAGGATTGACTTGTAAATTGTTTAATTGTGATATAATGTTCGTTAAGTTATGTGACAACGTGATTAGGAATGTGTTGACTGCTATATGCAGTATTATGTGTTATGATATAATGTTCTAATCGAATGATTAATTTGCTTAATGATAGGTTGTGATAAAAAGGGTAGAATTAAGTTAAGAATTTGTAAGCAGCGCATCAGGCAAGTATCTTACCTTTGTATTTTCTTTATGCAATGGACAAATGTACGAATGTTTCAGAATTTTACTATTACTATACAGATTGTTAGGCCTATATTATATACGCCCATTGAATATCAACATGTTAGTATATGGTAACTTAGAAATTTATATTTTGTTCATTAAATACTATAAAATGATTATGCAAGTGTCCTCACTTGGATAATCATTGTAGTTAATCATTTTTATAATGTAGTATTTATCAATGCAGGGCACAACGGGCTGATCACCCCCGTGTTCGTAAGTTATGATAGTTTATAGATGAATTTTCTATTTAACCTTTTCAAAAATGAAAATAATGTTCATACTATGTCATATAAAACCTTTATATAGTCTGTACGTAGTTTCAAAAATTTTAAATAGTTATGTAGTTATTATTGGTATAGATTGCTTCACAACTATTGCCTTGTTGTAGAAGAATAGTATATAGAAAACATTTAAATGCTTTCAGTTTATATATATATTGTTAATATTTGCTGGGCACTCAAATGCTCATCCTTGCTTAATTTAAATGTTTTCAGATAAGTGTGAACAATCAGAAGGATCGGTCAAGAACAAGTGAAAAGGAAAGCAAACAGATTAGGTTTATGATGTCTTATAGTAAAGGTAGCGTACTTAGGATTAGACTCTGATAAAGGTAAATTAAGTTTGAAATTTATATTATTATTATTATTAGTATTATTCCGTTCATAGAAATGGTATCGTGAAGTGCCGAGTTCGGGTTTCAAGTATCCGAATTTAGGGACTTTATATGATGGTATCAGAGCTATAGGGTTAGAAACCTTAGGTGGGTTAGACCTTAGGCTATAACCTTAGAACAGAGGGAAACGTTGAAAATACAAATAACTCATATAAAGTTAGTTGGTTGGTATGATTCAAAGATGAATCTTGGCGAGTTGTTAAGCCACGGAGTTTCCTAACTCCGATAATAAAGTTGAACAGTAATGGTGAATAGATCGAGTCTAAAAGACTGAAAGTGCATGGAAAGGAGATCGTAAAAGAAAACAATTAAGACATAGAATTGAATTATAATATATACGATGAGATCACCCCGTGATCTGATAAAATTATGACAGCCAGAAAGAATTAATCTTATGATTGGAAAGTTTAAAGTAAGATTGTTGTGTAGATGATACAGATTCAAGAAAGGATTATGGATACGAATTAAATGAAATTCGAATGGAAAAAGGGGGTTAAGATTAGGTGGGGATTTCAATGAGGACTCATGTCGGCAGCTGAGTTGTATGATTCCTTGTATGGGCGGGGAATTGTACTTGGTGTAAAAACTACTTAGTATCTGACACTGATAATCATTGCAATGTTTGTGTCGCGCTATTTGTTATATGCATTTTAAGAGGGTGATTCATTTCTCATGTGTATAAAAAATAGATAGGTCATAGGTAGAGAACATAGGGTTAAGTACGAGTTCTTAAAACTCATACTTATGTGACATTCTTGACAAATAGTTATATGAAATGTTTATGAATCCCTCAGCGAATGGACGCCAAAGGTCTGACTAGGGAAAGTTCGTAAACTCATATAACCGTGACAAGTTTATGGACTCATAAGTGTGGTTTGACGAACTGGGTATAGTTAATTGTAAATGGATTATTGAGGATGAGGGGAATAGATAAGATACTAAATAGTTAATTTTTAGTGAAGGCAAAAGAAATAGGTAGTATTGGTATTAACTGAATATGTATGTTTCTATGTGGTATATGTGATAAGTATGTTTGTGTAATGAAATATTTTTTAACTTTTGTGATTGGTCAAGGTTGTAAATCCCAACTTTTGAGTCACGAAGGGATAGCGAATGTTTAAAGCACAATGTGCTATGAATATGAGTCTATGTTTGATTAATGAAATAAGTTGGTATAAAGATAGGAATTATTTATCTAAGCATTGGTTAATGCAGTTTTCAAAAGCTAATATTTTGAATACATGATTGTTTGAGTAGAAAATTTTGTGTGATATGTTAAGCGTTTACGATAAGGCTTAGTATGTAAGAACAATTTATGAAAATGCCATCAAGACAAAAGTGAAACTAAATGGTAGAAGAATCTGTCAACAAAGCTGGAGGAAAACCAGACTTGATACAGAAACTTGCGAATATGGACGATCAAGTTGTGCAGAACGGAATACCAGCCGTGAAAAATCAACCAGATAATCAAACGTCGAACGTTAAAGACTTCAAGGCGGTCCTATCGCCAAAATTCAAAGGTACAAATGACCCTGTAGAAGCCCAAACTTGGGTTAAGGAAATTAAAAAAAAAGGTGTTCGTTATAGTTAGGGTAGCTGAGGGGCAAAAGACCGCTTTTGCCACCTGCATGATGAAGGGTGAGGCAAAATTTTTAGTGGAAAGCAAATTAGACGAGGGCAGGAGCAGGTGTGGTAGCATGGGATAGGTTTAAGACTTTATTTTTTTTAAATTATTTTTCTGCTAGTATACAGGCTAGAATGGAGGTGAAATTTCTAGAATTGAAGCAAGGGGATATGTAAGTTGCGAAATATATCAGTGAAATTTAATGAGTTGACTAGATTGGCTCCGCATCAAGTTGATATGGAGACTAGAAAGACACGAAGGTTTGTGCTGGGATTCGAACCCTAGCTCTATAACAAGGTAAGAAGGAACAAGGGTACGGTTGAGGGAACTGGGAAGGTAGAAATTAATAGTGGAAATAAAGGAGGAAACAAGCAAAGGGAATAGAAGTGAAAAGAGGAAGGTGAACAGCTTTGGAAGTGTACAGGTGAAGCAAGAAGGTGTGAAAAAGAAGCAGGTGGTGTAATGACTTGTGGAAAGAACCACTCGGGGAAATGTTTGCAAGGAAAGTTTGTGTGTTATAAGTATAGGCATAAGGGACATATCTCTCCCGACTGTCTCAATCCAAGAATGTATAGTAAGGGTTTCAAGTATGGATCAATGGAGCATAAGGTGAAAGACTGTGCAAGAAGGAAAAAGGGAAATAAAGAATGCGAATATGGGAAAAAGGCAGCAGGACATTGGCGACAATGGGACCGACATCAACGAACGAACAAGCAGAATCAACCGCAAGCATCTTTAACACGACCATTCAAGATATCGTGGCAGCTGGGGATGCAACTCCAGGTATTACTCGAACCAATTTTATTTTCTAATATATTGATTTCTTATATATAGTAAGTTATTTTTATAAATTATTTTGAAGGAGGAAATTGAGTTCTTTTAGAAATCAAATTTCTGTTTAATCAGAAAGACAAGCTTTGTGTGATAGTTAAAGATCGATTCGATCAATCATGATCGAGATCTACTTGTAATGATTGTGTATGCTATGAACCCTGGTATGTATAGGTTTTAAAGTGGTGATTCCGGGGACGGAATCCTTATAAGGGAGGGTGAATGTGACAACCCGATATTTTCTATTTAAATAAATCATAAATTTTACGTATAAATTTTTTTTTATTTATTAAAATAAATATGAATGATATGTGTCAAGGTAATATGTAATTATAATTATATGTGTGATAAATAAAATTTATTATTACATTAAGTATTGCAAATAAAATTATTTTAGAATTATTGACTATTATCAATTATATTTTTATACTAATTAATTCCTTATTGGAAATGTTTTATTAATTATTTTTCAAAGAAAATATAATCTTATATTATTTAAATAATATATGAAATGATTTTTAGAATAATTATAATGATTATTTCATTATATGAATTTGTTCAGGATATTAAGTTAATTATTTTAACTTAATTTATAATGTTAATTATGACAGATAAATCAGATATGGAATCCAAACCCTAATTTCAGGTTTTGAACAAGGAATGAGAATAATAATATTATATTATTATTTGTCAGTACTATAGATATGTATTGTTATGAGTGTAATGTTAATGTGTGGAACAGTTTTATTATATTATGATCAAACCCTAATAATATTTTGATGAACTCTATTTCTGGTTCTGGAATAAGGAATGATGATAATATAATAATATTAATTATATTATTGATCTTTTAGTGCTATAAATATGTATGTTATGCTTGTAAGGTTAATTTGGAAATCAATTTCCTTATGACCTAATAAAACCCTAATTTGAAACTCAGATGTGAGTTCAAGACTGTGTTATATGATGTATGTTAAGCATTATATAATTTTGTTATTAAACCCTATTTAATATTTAAAAACCATAATTTAAAATAAAAACAGTAGTTTCAAACTGTTAAACCCTAATTGATTTGAAACCCTAATGCGAAAGTCATTCACGACTTTGAGAATTTGTTAAGCCGTTATGTAATCTCGATAATGTGATTTATGATCGGTGTTATATATATTAACCCTAATTAGGGAGAATCATAATTATTCAAAATCCTTATTATTTTTCTATATTATAAACCCTAATTTCTAAATTAGTAACCCTAATTTATAATTATAAACCCTAAGCGCTAATTTGGGCAATGTAATGTTAATTATTATTTTTTTAAATCCTAATTAGCAAGGTGATAAGTAAATTAAAACCTTTTATTTAGTTAAGAAACCCTAATTTTTTTTAAAACCCTAATTTATAAATTTTATAAACTAAAATTTTAGTTTACTTTTATAAACCCTAGTTGCCAAATCTCTTTTGTGCTATGTGCTAAACCTTAGGGTTAAACCCTAAGGGTCAAACCCTAAGGGATTGTCAAGATTCAATTTTTCCATTTAAATCAATTAACAAATGACATTATTGCCCTTATTGCATTCTTTACTTGGTTGCTTGAGAATCTTATCATATTTTGAGTTGGTGACCAACTACACCAACTCCTTGTGACACATAAATGACAACACATCAGCCACCTAGCAACCATACATGAATCTACTTAATATATATAAAGATTAGAGAGAGAAAATGTTGTATTTTTGGCTCAATTATTCACCAAACTCATCCTAGACCCTCTCTCTCTAAAATCTTCGAAATTATGTAGTAGGTCAGTCCCAAAATTGAGCCCCGCGATCATCAACAACAAATCAGAAACCATAGATCAACATTTGGTTCTTAAAGGTATAAAAACCTAAGTCAAAATTTGATCTTGTTTGGTATAATAAATTTGTGATTTTTATGTTTAAACATGTTGATTAAAGTGTTAAATGATGATCTGGGTTGTTTTTTACTAGATCCATAACATCTAATGCTCGAAATCAGAGTTTTTTTCAAAAATCTGGGAAAATGGTTTTCTGTTGTCTGACATCAAATGTCAGGGGCTGTAGATCGTTGTGTGTTTATTGTTTTTGTTGTTTAAGTGTTTACATTTGTAGCCTGGTATGAGATCTTTAATCTGAAAGTGGATTCACTGTCATTGAATGTCTAGATCAAAAGATATTGATGGTCAAAGGTCGTTGACCGACCATGACCGGGAAGAAATCTGGGCAAACCCATAAAATTTTTAGCGTCTAACAGCATGTTGAACTGCTTTGATCTGACAGATTTAATGATTGTTTGATGTTGTTATTATATTAAAGTTGTAGCCTGTTATCTTGACTATAGCTAAGTGCCTCTAGATGTCTTAATTCTTCAATAAATCGAACGTAGCATGTGGTCAAACCAAGTCCCTCGATCACAAATTCTGTTTTTGGGAAATTTCTAGAAAATTGTTGGCCTTATTTCTGACAGGGTTTGACCGAGTTAGATCTTGTAAATCTGTTAATGTTAAGCTTATCTGTTGTTGTAGTGTTGTTCCTTGACACGAGTACTACAGATTTAAACCTTCAAATCGCATGAACCATGATCAGAACTACTATTAATTTGAGCATGAAAGTGCTCAGTCGACACCTGGGTTTCTGGGAAAATCCAGAAACCGTCTGACAGCTACTTTGCTGGCATAGATCGATTTGTTTTGTTGTTTTTTTTGCTTAAAATAAGATATGAAATTTGTAGAGTTACATAAACACTACATGTTATAAGTTTTAGTTTGAACAGAAGCGATCTAGAAATGAATTTATAGTCGGTCAAACGTGGTATGTTGGTAACCGAAGCTGTCAGTGTTCTTGAGCTCAAGAACACCAACAGCGACGGTTACTGTCGCCAAAAGCCTTTAGCGACGGTTTTTAATTAATTTAATTTCTGAATTTTCAGAAATTGATTAAAAATTGAAAATAAATTATAAAAATTACAAAATTAGTTTTAAAAATTATTTTAAATTATGAAAAATAACTTTTAATTATTTGGGATATTTTTCATAAGTTATAAAATATAGCTTTTGATATTTTGTCATGAAAATTTGTAATAATTTAATATTAATGATATTAGATTTACTTAATGATTATCTTAAATAATTTAGTTTAAAATGATTTTATTATTATAAAAATCATTTTAAATGAAAATAAAGTGTTTAATGATATTTTAAGTTATAAAAGGTAACTTTTAATATTTAATGAATAATTTCATTAATAATTTAATATTAATGATATTAATTTAAGATTAATGATATTAAATTTATTTAATATTTATATTAAATAAATAGTTTAAAAATGGTTTTATTTATTTAAAAATCATTTAAAAAGGATATAAATGAATTAAAAATATTTTTAGTTATGATTAATGACTTTTAATATTTGGATAAAATGTTCATTAATATTTTAATATTAATGGTAATTATTTAAAAATGATTTTAATTGTTTAAAAAATCATTTAAGAGTAATATAAATACTTTAAAAGTATTTTCAGTTATTACAAATAACTTTAATATTTTGGCAATGGTTTCATTAATAGTTTATTATTGATTAAATGTTAATGATAATAGAATTGGTCGATATTTAAATCATTTAATAATGATTCTGATATTTCAAAAATTATGATAAATGGTAATAAATATTTAATAATTATTATAAGGCCATGAAAAATTAGTGCGATTGTTGTTTAAGTTAACTATTTGGATATTGAACTTTGAGATAGAGTCTTAAAGTCGATACTTAACTGATAAAGCCGTCGGTAGACCGACATGTTTTAAAAATTTATCTGAACTTAGATAGGATTGACTTGTAAATTGTTTAATTGTGATATAATGGTCGTTAAGTTATGTGACAACGTGATTAGGAATGTGTTGACTGCTATATGCAGTATTATGTGTTATGATATAATGTTCTAATCGAATGATTAATTTGCTTAATGATAGGTTGTGATAAAAAGGGTAGAATTAAGTTAAGAATTTGTAAGCAGCGCATCAGGCAAGTATCTTACCTTTGCATTTTCTTTATGCAATGGACAAATGTAAAAATATTTCAAAATTATACTATTACTATACAGATTGTTAGGCCTATATTATATACGCCCATTGAATATCAACATGTTAGTATATGGTAACTTAGAAATTTATATTCTGTTCATTAAATACTATAAAATGATTATGCAAGTGTCCCCACTTGGATAATCATTGTAGTTAATCACATGTTGATACACCTTTGATATACATATATGTTGAATTATAGATTATTGTTGGATAAGATAAAACCTTTGGCTTGGAACCCTGATAAATATGAACATCCCTTACTAGGGAAAACTTTTATGCACCTAAGGCGGATAAAGTAAATGGTAACACCATTTTTATAATGTAGTATTGATCAATGCAGGGCACAACGGGCTGATCACCCCCGTGTTCGTAAGTTATGACGGTTTACAGATGAATTTTCTGTTTAACCTTTTCAAAAATGAAAATAATTTTCATACTATGTCATATAAAACCTTTATATAGTCTGTACGTAGTTTCAAAAATTTGAAATAGTTATGTAGTTATTATTAGTATAGATTGCTTCACAACTTTTGCCTTGTTGTAGAAGAATAGTATATAAAAAACATTTAAATGCTTTCATTTTATATATATATATATATATATATATATATATATATATATATATATATATATATATATATATTGTATGTGACAACCCCAAAATAGGTCCATTCCACCCAACCCATTCTGAGTTGTCAAATACATGGTACAGAAACAACTACAACTTTTACAACCCATAAGCTGTGAGTTTGAATACAAACATTGTCATCTAGAAAATATCCACATGCAAATAAATCCCCATCATAATTATTGATACATAATTTTACAAAAAAAATGGTGAGGACTACTAAACAACTCTCTCTAGAACCTTCATTCCATACCCCGACTAGTACTCGCTACATTCTCGCCTCCTGAGAAAAAAATGGAACAACAAGGAAAAGGGTGACCTCAACTAGCCCAGTAAATAATATTATGACTAAGATAATATACAACAAATTATCGTTAGTCTTCAACAGGAAAAAATCTGATAGAATACAATAGACAACAAGTTTTAGATCAACAACTGCAGCGGAAACAACAATTCATTAGAAGAGTTAAGTAGAGAATAAAATCTACTAACATCTATGAATTTAAAAGTCCATCATCAATATTTTATCCCTGTAACATCAATCAATATATATCTCAAATCAAATCAAATATTCATCTTTGCACTACAGGCCAAAGATATTCATCAGTCGGTCATGTTCATCTAAACACCTGTTCATCTTTGCACTACAGGCCAAAGATATTCATCAATTGTTCATGTTCATCTCAACACCTGTACATCTTTGCACTACGGCCAAAGATATTCATAATAAAATCAACCATCTTTGCACTACAGGCCAAAGATATTCAGTATCAACATCATTTAGGACTGAGGATGATGAAAAATATTTTAAAGGAAACGAATCCAGTGAAACAAAATAACAAGTATTAAGGATTCGTACTTTAAACAATCCGAGTTTAAAAATACTTCATAAATAATCATACTGAAGTAAAATTCAAGAATGATCAAAACATAGATCCAATCAAAGCTAGTATTCAGAATAGATATTTTGGACAAAAAGAAGAAATTTCATTTTTTTCGGTGAATAGTGTCGTATTCGTGAATAGTGCCGTATACGTGAATAGTGTCGTATACGTGAATAGTAACTCCAACACCAAAAGATAGAAATTTCACAAAAAACATCATCACACTTCGTGAATAATAACTCGTGAATAGTAACTCATGAATAGTAACTCGTGAATAGTAACTCATGAATAGTAACCCCGGCATGAAAAAGTTCCAAATTTGCTAAAAATTTCCAAACAATATTTCAGCATCATGATATTGAAGAAATAATATCATTTGAGAAGAAAATAACATCCTTTACCTCGAAAGACAGCACTTCTAGATAAAACACCGGATATAAGCTATGACTTGAACTTGCACCGTATAGCAATACTCAAAGTATACTCAAAATACTCACAAGAATACGCTCGATAATATAGAGAGAAAAAACTTCTGTTTCTGGTGTGATTTTCAATTCTAACCTAAGCACCTATTTATAGGAAATTGCTTAGAACACCAAAGCAGAAAATTTAATATAATATTAATATATATATATATAATCTTCTACGCCAACCTTAAAATCTGAAATCAGTCATTGAACACATGCTCCCTTCTAGAAAAATAAATAAAAAACGTTTTTATTATTAAAAATATTTTAAACTTCCAAAAATCAATTATTTCGGAGCTTCGAAACTTCAATAATTCATAATAAATAGCCCTTTTTGTCAGAAAATTCGAATCTCGCGAGTTTTTATATGAAATTCAATTCTCTACAACTTTGCAGAAGGAAGTTTTTCCAAATTCCAAACAGAAATTGATCGAAATCCACAAACATGTGATTTTACAGGCTATAATCAATTTTTCAGTCAAGAAACAGGTCTACCGACACACAAAATCTGTTTTTAATATTCATTACAACAAAAATATTCTTTCTCCTCATATACTCATATATCCCACATTCATCGTAAAAATATCACCGTTAATATATTATTAAAATAATATATTTAAATGAATTATTTTATCAGAAAAAGATAAAATATTAATTTTCAACAATTGTCACATTAAAAATTTTCTCCATCTATATCCACATAAAATCAATATTTTTTTCATCATATAAATCAATAATTAATTATTCACGAATAATATTACAGAATCACAATATTGACAACCAGGCCGTTCCCAGGAAAGAGGGGGCTTTCCAATAAGAATTTCTCCTTACTGGCGCGCAATTAGGTGACCAAACCTCTCCTTTGACAGAACTTTCTAGACATTACCAATAATGTTATCAAATAATATTATTCAGATAATATGAATTATTGCTTCGATAATGAAAAATACTGTGTAGTGACAATTATTGAAACAACGGTAATATAAAATATCAATGCAGCAATTATTGAATCAATAACATAAAATATTGAACAGTAATTACTGTAACAATTATTGAGTAGTGCCTTCTTACGTAAGAATCAATAATTGGTGCAATACCGTGTGCTACTGTGCAACAACGCGTATTACTATGTTTTAACCACCGGGTATTCCAACAGTATTAACGGTAACAACTACGCCGTTTTTTATACACAACTTATACTTGTTGTTTTCTTCATCCAATCGCTTTCCGTTATGGGGCCCACAAAAGACTGCGCCGTCGTACGAATATTCCCCGACAGCAAGAATATTCCACGACCAAACGAATATTCCTCGTCAACAATGAATATTTTATAACCACCTGCTTATTTAAAATATTTGCGCATTTTACCCATAACTAACCACATTAATCAAATTCACCCTTACTATTTCAAAATAATAAATAAAGGAAATTCCTTTTTATTTAAAAATTTTCGGGGTCTTACAACCTCCCCTCCTTATGAAATTTCGTCCTCGAAATTGACGTACGTAACTGGTGTTTCGAAAAGATGACAATACCTCGCTTTTATTTCCGTTTCCAACTCCCACGTCATTTCCTCAATAGAATGGTTTCTCCACAAAACTTTAACTTGTGGTATAACCTTCGTGCGTAGGACATGCTCCTTCCCATCCAACATCTTGACAGGTATCTCCTCGTACGTTAAGTATTTAGCTATTTCGTCCGGTTCTAACTCAATAACATGGTTCGAGTCGTCCATATCGGTACATAAAAAATGTTATAAACACGCGACATACTTGGCGGTAAAACGAGTCTATAGGCCACAGTTCCTATTCGATCGAGAATTTCAAATGGATTAATAAATCGAAGGTTTTGAGCTTTGCTCATATCGCCCATTCTCGCTTTTGAAATAACAACTTCTTGCACCTCTTTCTTCAAATTCATCAGCTCCGGTGTGTAGCTTGAACAGCTTTAACTTTATCGATTAAAATCGATTATACTCGTATATCATCACGTGGATACCTAGAGTTTTCATCTCCATCTCTATTATTTGTAAATTATACGAAATGAGTCTTTGACAATATCGTACTCATACTCGTATACGATCTTCTACTCAACACGTCAGCTACCACGTTCGCTTTTCTAAGATGGTATGGTCAGAACATGTGCCGAAATGAGTCTCCTCTTGAGTTCTTCGAAGCTCTTCCCACATTCCTTGCTTCATTCGAATTTTGTATCTCTACAAGTCAGCTGCGTTAATGGAATAGCGATTCGAGAATATCCTTCAACGAATCTCCGATAATAATCAGCTAAGCCTAGAAAGCTACGTATTTCGATTATCGACTTAGGTGGTTCTCAATTGTGACTCATATCTCAACCTTGGATAGCACGTTACAATGACACCTATCAGATTACTATCGCACGAATATTGTGTCCCCTACGAAGAGTCTGGCTTCTGTGTATTCCACAAAGGAAGTCACCAGATAAAGGCTCGGGTATCAACTTCTACAGTTGGGTTTTTAACTCCTGAAGTTCAATAGGAGCCATTCGATATGAGATTTTAGAAATGGGTTTTGTACCGGATTCAAAGTCGATACAAAATTCAATATCACGCTCTGGGAGTAGGCCAAGAAATTCTTCAGGAAATACATCAGGAAATTTACTAACAACAGAAATATCATTCAAATCTGATGTACTTTTGTTCAAGTCCATAACATGGGCTAAGAAAACATGACATCCATTTTTCAATAAACGAACGACTTCATGGCTTGATATAAAAATGTTTAACTTCAATGGTTTGATTGCTTGAGTTCGAATATCAGGTTGCTTAAGAATATGAAAACTAACAACCTTTACAAAAGCAATTAATTTTGGCATGATGAGTAGTTAACCTTAAAATCACATCAAAAGCAAATATCTCTATATAAATAAGGTTAACAGGTAATGTGATAGTGCCAACTTGAATCAAGCAAGATTTCTAAACAAAGGATGTAATGAAAGTTTCTCCTAACGGAGTCTCCATAAATAGGTCAAAGTCTAATTTCTCCGTAGTCAAGTTCAAACGTTGAGCGCAAGCAAGAGAGATAAAAGAATGGGTAGAACCGGTACCTAGAAAGGTATAAACTTCGCAAGATTTATAATTAACTAACCCGTGCTAACTTCGTTCGAGTTCCTAGCATTTTGACCGGTCACGACAAACGCTCTTTCAGGAACTGTTGACTTTGAATTTTCTGGGCCATCCTTTTGAATCACCATCCCCGCTGGAATTAGTTTCGCTACCGTACACTCTCGAGCGATATGTCCTTCCTTTCCATAATTATAGCATACCTTGAACTGTTGTGGGCAGTTTGGGTTGATATGTCCCTCTTTCCCGCATTTATAACATACGACCGGTGGTCTTTCTCCTCCCTTGGAACCAGTTGCTGCTGGCACTGTCATCTTCACATGGTCGTTGTTAAATCTCCTCTTTTTAAAATCTCCTCCCGACTCGCTTCTTCTATTTTCATGGCCACGATTACCACCAGAGTGGTTACCGCCTTTGTCCATATTCTTCTTTCTCCGCTGGTTATTGTTATTCTGATGACTGCTATCTTCGGTATGATCCTGGTTATGGTCCCTCGGTTGAACGTACTCGTTATCTCGCTCTAACAACTGAGTCCTGTTGACAACATCTGAATAGATAGAAAATTTATGAGAAATGAGATACTGACGTATACCGGGTTTCAAACCTCTCAGAAACATTCGCGTCATACGTTCCTCATTCTCCACCAAATGAGGTGCAAACCTGGATAACTCCGCGAACTTTGCCTCGTACTGGGACACCGTCATGTTATTCTGCTCTAGTCTAATAAACTCCACTTCCTTCATATGGCGAATACTTTCAGGAAAGTATTTTTCGTTGAAAAGTTTCTGAAACGTCTCCTATGACATGCTGAGTGCGGCTGGATGGGTACGCTTCACAGACTCCCACCAGTAGTCTGCCTCGCCACGGAACATAAAGGTGGCGAATGGAACCTTCTGTTCCTCCGTACATCCCAAGACATCGAATATCTTGGTAATTTGTTTGACCCACGTTTCCGCCATGATCGGATCCGGCTTTCCCCAGAATTCTGGTGGTCCCAACTCTTTGAACTGCTTGGCTGTGACCACACGTGAATTGCTATCATTTCCTCCTGTATTTTGAACACGAGTCTCTCTCGTCTGATTTTGCATGAACTGCAAAAAGCTCCTAAACATCCCGTCGTTCATCGTCTGCTCAGTGGCGTTGTTCACAAGAGGAACATTGCTAGCCTGTTGCACATTTTCTTCGTTGGTGAGTACATGCGTCTCCACGGTCTCAGTTACTCCACTGTTAATATTCTCAGTCGACATTCTCAAATACTGCCATAAAACAAGGGTTATTTAAACAATTTAACAAATCATATAATACCCCTATATTATGGCAGACCAACAAATAAGTTTAGGTAGGACACACTAGCGAAGGATTTACTCGTCTCTCCCCTCCTAGTTCTATTC
The DNA here is from genome assembly GCA_020205505.1 of Panax japonicus. Lineage (NCBI taxonomy): Eukaryota > Viridiplantae > Streptophyta > Magnoliopsida > Apiales > Araliaceae > Panax > Panax japonicus. The sequence continues at coordinate 33,369,744 of CM035092.1, forward strand.
CCGATCTCCGCCAGAGATCATATTCCTAAGCTCTGATACCAACTGTGACAACCCCAAAATAGGTCCATTCCACCCAACCCATTCTGAGTTGTCAAATACATGGTACAGAAACAACTACAACTTTTACAACCCATAAGCTGTGAGTTTGAATACAAACATTGTCATCTAGACAATATCCACATGCAAATAAATCCCCATCATAATTATTGATACATAATTTTACAAAAAAAATGGTGAGGACTACTAAACAACTCTCTCTAGAACCTTCATTCCATACCCCGACTAGTACTCGCTACATTCTCGCCTCCTGAGAAAAAAATGGAACAACAAGGAAAAGGGTGAGCTCAACTAGCCCAGTAAAGAATATTATGACTAAGATAATATACAACAAATTATCGTTAGTCTTCAACAGGGAAAAATTTGATAGAATACAATAGACAACAAGTTTTAGATCAACAACTGCAGCGGAAACAACAATTCATTAGAAGAGTTAAGTAGAGAATAAAATCTACTAACATCTATGAATTTAAAAGTCCATCATCAATATTTTATCCCTGTAACATCAATCAATATATATCTCAAATCAAATCAAATATTCATCTTTGCACTACAGGCCAAAGATATTCATCAGTCGGTCATGTTCATCTAAACACCTGTTCATCTTTGCACTACAGGCCAAAGATATTCATCAATTGTTCATGTTCATCTCAACACCTGTACATCTTTGCACTACGGCCAAAGATATTCATAATAAAATCAACCATCTTTGCACTACAGGCCAAAGATATTCAGTATCAACATCATTTAGGACTGAGGATGATGAAAAATATTTTAAAGGAAACGAATCCAGTGAAACAAAATAACAAGTATTAAGGATTCGTACTTTAAACAATCTGAGTTCAAAAATACTTCATAAATAATCATACTGAAGTAAAATTCAAGAATGATCAAAACATAGATCCAATCAAAGCTAGTATTCAGAATAGATATTTTGGACAAAAAGAAGAAATTTCATTTTTTTTCGGTGAATAGTGTCGTATTCGTGAATAGTGCCGTATACGTGAATAGTGTCGTATACGTGAATAGTAACTCCGACACCAAAAGATAGAAATTTCATAAAAAATATCATCACACTTCGTGAATAGTAACTCGTGAATAGTAACTCATGAATAGTAACTCGTGAATAGTAACTCATGAATAGTAACTCATGAATAGTAACCCCGGCATGAAAAAGTTCCAAATTTGCTAAAAATTTCCAACCAATATTTCAGCATCATGATATTGAAGAAATAATATCATTTGAGAAGAAAATAACATCCTTTACCTCGAAAGACAGCACTTCTAGATAAAACACCGGATATAAGCTATGACTTGAACTTGCACCGTATAGCAATACTCAAAGTATACTCAAAATACTCACAAGAATACGCTCGATAATATAGAGAGAAAAAACTTCAGTTTCTGGTGTGATTTTCAATTCTAACCTAAGCACCTATTTATAGGAAATTGCTTAGAACACCAAAGCAGAAAATTTAATATAATATTAATATATATATATAATCTTCTACGCCAACCTTAAAATCTGAAATCAGTCATTGAACACATGCTCCCTTCTAGAAAAATAAATAAAAAACGTTTTTATTATTAAAAATATTTTAAACTTCCAAAAATCAATTATTTCGGAGCTTCGGAACTTCAATAATTCATAATAAATAGCCCTTTTTGTCAGAAAATTCGAATCTCGCGAGTTTTTATAGGAAATTCAATTCTCTACAACTTTGCAGAAGGAAGTTTTTCCAAATTCCAAATAGAAATTGACCGAAATTCACAAACAGGTGATTTTACAGGCTATAATCAAATTTTCAGTCAAGAAACAGGTCTACCGACACACAAAATCTGTTTTTAATATTCATTACAACAAAAATATTCTTTCTCCTCATATACTCATATATCCCACATTCATCGTAAAATTATCACCGTTAATATATTATTAAAATAATATATTTAAATGAATTATTTTATCAGAAAAGATAAAATATTAATTTTCAACAATTGTCACATTAAAAATTTTCTCCATCTATATCCACATAAAATCAATATTTTTTTCATCATATAAATCAATAATTAATTATTCACGAATAATATTACACAATCACAATATTGACAACCAGGCCGTTCTCAGGAAAGAGGGGGCTTTCCAATAAGAATTTCTCCTTACTGGCGCGCAATTAGGTGACCAAACCTCTCCTTAGACAGAACTTTCTAGACATTGCCAATAATGTTATCAAATAATATTATTCAGATAATATGAATTATTGCTTCGATAATGAAAAATACTGTGTAGTGACAATTATTGAAACAACGGTAATATAAAATATCAATACAGCAATTATTGAATCAATAACATAAAATATTGAATAGTAATTACTGTAACAATTATTGAGTAGTGCCTTCTTACGTAAGAATCAATAATTGGTGCAATACCGTGTGCTACTGTGCAACAACGCGTATTACTGTGTTTTAACCACCGGGTATTCCAACAGTATTAACGGTAACAACTACGCCGTTTTTTATAAACAACTTATACTTGTCGTTTTCTTCATCCAATCGCTTTCCGTTATGGGGCCCACAAAAGACTGCGCCGTCGTACGAATATTCCCCGACAGCAAAAATATTCCACGACCAAACGAATATTCCTCGTCAACAATGAATATTTTATAACCACCTGCTTATTTAAAATATTTGCGCATTTTACCCATAACTAACCACATTAATCAAATTCACCCTTACTATTTCAAAATAATAAATAAAGAAAATTCCTTTTTATTTAAAAATTTTCGGGGTCTTACATTGTAATACTTGCTGGGCACTCAAATGCTCATCCTTGCTTAATTTAATTTTATTCAGATAAGTGTGAACAATCAAAAGGATCGGTCAAGAACAAGTGAAAAGGAAAGCAAACAGATTAGGTTTATGATGTCTTATAGTAAATGTTGTGTACTTGGGATTAGACTCTGATAAAGGTAAATTAAGTTTGAAATTTATATTATTGTTATTATTATTAGTATTATTCCGCTCATAGAAATGGTATCGTGAAGTACCGAGTTCGGGTTTCAAGTATCCGGATTTTGGGAATTTACACAAGATGGTAAAGTCATCGCGTATGCATCAAGACAATTAAAAGATTACGAAAAAGGGTATTCGACTCATGATTTAGAGTTGGCGGTTGTTGTGTTTGCTCTGAAGATATGGAGACACTATCTCTACGGAGATAAATGTGAGATCTACACAGACCATAAAAGTCTAAAGTATATTTTCACGAAGAAGGACCTGAACATGCGGCAAAGAAGTTGGATGGAACTGATAAAAGATTATGATTGTGAGATCTTTTGTCATCCAGGCAAAGCAAACGTGGTTGCAGATGCCTTGAGTAGGAAAGGCAGGGAAAAGTTGATGTTGTTAACTGATAAGGAGGAGCTTATTACAGCAATGTCAAGGTTAGAGTTGGAAATCAAATTTCCAAGTGAATCCAATTAAAGATTTTACCAGATGGAAGTCAGTCCAACTTTGGTGGACAAAGTGAAGAACGCTCAATTGCAGGATGAAGAATGCAGAAAAATCAAAGAAAGTGTGGTTGAGGGAAAAGAGGTGAGATACAAGATTGATACCGATGGAATGATGATATTTGAAGGACGAATATGGGTTCCAACAGTACTAGAGATTAAAGAAGAAATCTTGACCGAAGCTCATAACTCGAGATATTCGATTCATCCATGAAGTACAAAGATGTATCAAGATTTACGGCGACATTTTTGGTGGCCAAATATAAAAAGAGACGTTGCAGAATGCGTTCCAAAGTGCTTGACATGTCAGATATTCAAGGCCGAGCATCAAAGACTAAGCGGGTTACTTCAACCATTGGAGATACCGAAATGGAAATGGGAACATAGCACAATGGATTTTGTGGTAGGTCTTCCAACAACTCATAAAGGATACGATGCGATATGGGTGATAGTGGACAGATTGACAAAATCTGCACACTTTTTGCTAATAAAGATTAGATTCAATCTTGATCAGCTGGCAAAGTTATATGTTAAAGAGATTGTGTCGAGACATGGAGTTCCAGTGACAATTGTGTCAGATAGAGATCTGAGGTTCACATCAAACTTCTGGAAGAGACTACAAGAATGTATGGGAACCCAGTTGTGAATGAGTACTGCATATCATCCGCAAACAGATGGCCAAAGCGAACGAATAATTCAGACATTGGAAGATATGTTGAGAGCATGCGTCATGGATTTCAAAGGAAGCTGGGATGAACAATTACCATTAGTGGAATTTGCCTACAATAACAGATACCACGCTAGCATCGGCATGCCGCCCTACGAAGCATTATACGGCTGGAAGTGCAAAACTCCACTGTGCTGGGATGAAGTCAGAGAACGTCAACTATTAGGACCAGAACTAGTACAACAAACTGCTGAGGTTGTCAAACTCATCAGAACAAGATTGATAGCTGCTCAAGATAGACAAAAGAAATATACTGATCAACACAGACAAGATCGTGTATTCGACATAGGAAATTTCGTATTCCTAAAGGTTTCTCCTTGGAAGGGAAAGATTCGATTTGGTAAGAAGAGAAAACTAAGTCCGAGATTTATTGGACCCTTCGAAGTGCTGCGAAAGGTTGGAGAGGTGGCTTACGAGGTAGCTCTACCTCCGGAGTTGCAAAATATTCATAATATTTTTCACATATCGGTGTTACGACCGTACAAACCTTATTACAAGCACGTGATTGAGTACAAACCATTGCAGTTTGAGAAAGATTTGTCCTATGAAGAGGTTTCTATCCAGATAGTCGACAGGAAAGAACAAGTGCTCAAAAATAAGGTGATACCTTCTGTGAAGGTAATTTGGAGGAACCACAATGTCGAAGAGGCTACGTGGGAACTCGAAGCTGAAATGATGAAGAATTACCCTGAGTTATTTTTTTAATCTGTGTCTTCGATTCTGGGGGCAGAATCTTTGTAAGTATAGTAGAATGTGACGAATGAATTGTTTGAATTGTGATTCTGGGGACAGAATCCTTGTAAGGAGGGAATGATGTAACATTCTAGAATTTTAATTGTTATATTAAATATTTATTGAATTATTTAAATATTTAATAGATGTGTTTATTGTTGAATAAATAATTGTTCAAATTTGAATTGATGTGGTTAATTATTTATTAAATAAATAATTAAGGAAAAATAATTATTTTGCTAATTTCATTTAATTATTAAGTTAGAGAATTTTGATTAATTGAATTATTTTGCTAATTTTGATTATTTTAATAAAGTTATAATTATATAGAAAATTATAATTTTGGTGGTATTGATTTATGTGATGAAGTGATTTAATAAATTGTTATTATGATTAATGTGTGACAAATAATCTTGTTATAAAAGAGTTACTAAAATAACTTAAAGGAGTTTTAATTCAGTTTTGCCAAACAAGGCCTAAGGCCTAGTAAGTCTTTAATTTATTTGAATTTTACCAAACAAGGTGTTAGGATTAATGGGTTATTTTGTTAGTGGTTAACCAAACATGCCTTATGGCTTTTGATTTTAAAATTCACATAACTGATATCAGTTATGTTTATAATTATATTATATAATTAATATATATAATATCTATATACGTTATTTGGTTAAGATGTATGTTAGAGGAGAGAGGTTAGAGAGAAGAAAGAAAACTCAGAGAAGAAGAAGAAGAAGAAGAAGAAAAGAAGAAAGAAGAGAGAAAAGAAGGCTAGAGATTGGAGAAGGAGGCTCGAGAGTAGAAAAGATTAGCCATATCACCATCCTCTTCAAGGTATTCTCCTATTCCTTTTAGTTCTTAAAAGTTTAGTTTTATCTTCCCAAATTCTCTGTAGAATTTTTGTGTAAGCATGAATTTTTGTTGTTATGTGGCTTTATATGTCATAATAGTGATGTTAAAACTATTTTCATGGGTTATAATCAAAGAATTGTTTTTATGTATATGTTTTTGAAGAAAATGTTTTAACAAAGAGTTTTTATGAAAATTTATTGTTTAGCTTAAAGTAGAAATTGAGGGTGAATTAGTGGTTTAGTTGATAAATTGATCGTTTAATTTGTTAGAGTATGTATAATCATTGATAAAGACACTTTGAATTAGTGGTTTTGGTTGAAAAACAAAAGTTACAGTGTTGATTTTCATTGAAATATCAAAAAAGTTAGTTTAGCCAAAAATAGTGAATTTAGGTGTGTTAATTTTGTTATTTATGTGGTTGTATGGGTAGAATCATGTTTTAGAGTTTTTGAAAAATGTTTATATGAAGTTTTTGTATGATTTACATGATATTTGGTCTGTTAGAAACGAGCTTGTAGGCCAAAATTGGCTTTTTCTGTGCTGTTGCCGAGGTTTTCTGCCGAGGTCTGCAATTCGGCGCCGCGGCGCGAACTTGCATTACCTTTGTGGCACCGCAGCGCTATGTTCACGCCGCAGCGCGGCCTTGTAGCCTTGATCTCCGCACCGCAGCGCCATGCCCACGCCACAATGCGACCCACAGTGTAAACTGTGGCGCCGCAGATCGAGTTAGTAGAATGGTCTGACAGTGTACTTTTTGTACACAAAATTTTAAGAAAATTTATGTGATGATAGTAGGACTGCTAAATGTTGATTTTAGTATTTTTATACTACGAATAAGTATGTTATTAACAATTAACTTGTGTTATAATTTGATTATGTGATTAAAAATCCAATTTTAAATGATGAACGTACTTAGTTATGTTTGTAAGATGGTAATGACTAATTATGTCATGATGACATATGTTTATAGGATATTGTGATTCGTATTGATTTAGTTTAGCCTACGAGCAAGGAATGTTCTTTAACTCTACTTTTAGAATTATGTAATCGCTTAAATTTTCTTTGAACAAGTTTTTCTAATCCTTTATCTTGTTGAACTAATTATGGTTTTCAATTCGATTATGATATAATGATGTAAGTTATTCTTGAGCAATTTATTCTTGTATTTAACTTGTTGATTAGCATGCAAATTTATATATTCTAATATTGAATATTTTTATCGATCAAATTATTATGCATGCTTAGTATTCAATCCTAATTAACCTTGGCTTTGTATTGTTCAAGCAAGGTGTTATAGTTAATCAAATTGTATGCTCTTAGATTATTCCTAAAGCATGACTTTAGTTTACTATGATTGATTCAATCACGATTATTCTATATTGAAATGTTCTTGGTTTCATTCAACTAATCCTTAGTTGATGTTCGTTGAATTCCAAATTACCCTGAAAGCTTATCCAAACCAAACTTCCTTTGGTGCGGACTTATACTCTAAATACTGAGATGAACAACCCTAATGTTATGATTAGGGGTTAACTTACACGTAGCGTTAAATTTTTGTGCACAATACATGGTACGAAGGGCTGATCCCCCTAAGTACGAGGAGTCCTTATAGTCTTATGACTGTTAAAGTTGGAGTTGAAAGATTGCTCGCAATTGTGGACATAGTTCATGGTCTTATGACCCTCAGTTATATTTATTCCACATTTTGAATTTCAGTTTCTGATTATAGATGATAGAGTACTATTCATTGTTGATGAGCCTATTATTGGCAGTTATTATTACTATACTCCTGTTGATTTCATATTGTATCCAGTGAGCAATTTTTTTGCTCATTCTTGCATATTTTAAAACTCATTGCAGCTAATGAAGAGAAGGTAGATGAACCTTCGTCTAGCAAAGGAAAGGAAAAAATGTGCAAGTGATGAAGACTTGTATTTTTACTTTAGACTTTTATTATGATGATCTTAGACTTGGTTTTAATGAAGTTTATTTAATTTCCGCATTTGAATGATTGTATTTAAAGGTTAGATAACCTGGGAGATTTTATTATGTAACCCTTTAATGGGAAAGGTTTTATTATCCAGTTTTATTGTGATTGGGTAGTTAGATATGAATGTTTGAATAAGTGAACACCAAATCCTATGGGAATGAAGTACCTGGATTTGGGGGTGTCACAAAGACACCTCAATATATTTAACAACATTTATCATCATTATTATAATTCACAATATTAATCGACCAGTCGTTCCCAGGAAAGAGGGGGCTTTCCAATAAGGATTTCTCCCTATTGGAGCGCAATTAGATTATCTAACCTCTCCTTGACAGAACTTCTAGACATCGTTAATATTACAAATAATAATATTAATAACTTTGTCGTCTCAATTATTGATTTAATAATATATAAAATATTGACAATAATTGAATCAAATAACGTGAGATACTATGCAGCAATTACTGTAGCAATAATTAAACAAAACTGAGTGACTTCTCACGTAAGCATCAATAATCAATACAGTGTGCTACTATGCAACCACGCGTATTACTGTACTTTTAACACCGGGTGTTTCAACAGTTAACGGTAAAACTTCCGCCGTTATTTTCATAAAATATTTTTATCGTTTTCTCAATCCGACAATAATTCCATTGTGGGGACCACCAATGATTGTGCCGTCGTACGAATATTCCCTGTTAAAACGAATATTATAAATAATTTCAACAACTATAACATTATATCAAGTTCACTCCATAATATTCAAAAAAAATATTTTGAGAAATTTAAATCTTTATTCATAAAACTTGGGGTTTCAAACAAGGCCCTTACCATCTATGATTCTCAGGCTAAACATGATTTGGGCTAACTATAACATTGATTTTGTAGTAGGAATGTAACACCACCGTATCTAACCATTATTTTGGTTATATAACATCACAACAAGAAGATCTGAGTCTCCACAGTCATTGTCAGACAGTTCTTGGGTTTTCTGGGTAACCCAGAAACTCAGACAGTTTCGAGTGCCTACTCTCTAACTCAATTTCTTTTTGGTTCTGGTCATTAAATGGTCGATCTCATGGTTCCAATATATAGTCCTTGTGTCAAGGAACATTTACATATCAACATCGCAGTTTAACAACATCAAAATCACCAAATTCAGTCTGGTCAAAGTCTGTCTGAAACGATGTTCATACATTTTCTAGAAATTCCAGAAAAGTGACTTCGTGATCAGATGAACTACTTTGGCCATACACTACAACCAACTTATTTGTTGTTTAAGGAATCTAAAGGCATGGATCTAGAGTCCATCTAACAGGATACAAACTCGTTATCATAACATCAACAAATCTTCTAACAGCTGACACATCTCGGCTTGGTAAAATCTTGTCAGACACTGATATTGAGTTTCTGGGTTACCTAGAAACTCCTTGGTCATGCTCGGTCAATTGGGTTTGACCAATAATAACTTGTAATCTAGACATGGAATGACTATTATTCCACTTCCAGATCACAGTCCTCATGTCAAACTTCAAGTCTAAAACATAAAACAACACAAAGCTTTAACAGATAAAGATCTAAGGCCACTTACATATGCTTGTCAGGCCACTTTTAGAGTTCATAGGCAATTTTGAAAAAACATCATTTTAAGGCCTTTTGATGCTATAGATCTATGATATATCATCATAGATCATCATAAAACATCTTCTAGCATGTATTTAAACACATAAACATAAACTTTAACTAAGCATACAAGATTGAACATGGGTTAGTGTTGTATACCTTCTTGTCCAATCCTTGATCCTAGCTCTTCTCCACTGATCTTGATGATCTAAGGGATTATTAAGGGACTCAAACACTTTGTTATTTCGTGGCTAAGGAGAGAAAAGAGGTTTGTTGAGAGTTGGATAACAAATGAGTAAAATACATGAACTTTCTAATTTATCTCTTTATCTCTTATATCTTTGATTTTTGTGGTTAGATTTGTTATTATGTGGCTCAAGTTAACTGATTCAAGGTGTATGGTGATAGATCAAGAGATGTGGCAACAATATTGGCCATAACTCTTTTAACTTAAAAGTTATGTAATGGGCATTTTTGTCTTTTTGTTTACAATTTTAATGGCATCCTTGTCATTTTAATTTATCCCAACCTTTAGGGTTTAACCGTTAGATTTTAACCCTTAGGGTTTATTCTGTAGGGTTTAACCCTAAGGTTTTAAAAAATTCTAGAATTTCTAATCCGGGTTTAAAATTGAAATTAAGCTTTTTAATATAGGAAATTAGGGTTTCCTAATCATGTTAGGTTTCCTAATTAATCATTAGGGTTTATTATGTTTATACCCTATCTGACCAATCATTGATCAAAAATTCTATACAGTACAAACACGTACTCATCAATACAATTATTATAATTGTATTTTCTACTGAATCATTATCCGTAACTATGTTTAGGGTTTCTATTCTCTATTAAGCACAACTTTACTCTTATTTTCTCAGTCAATACATAAATTGACTACTTCTATAAACTCGTATCACAGATTCTCAGCACAATATTGATAATCAATATCGATATTAAATAAAAAAATTATTCAAAAAATTCGGATTATTTGAAATCCTGGGTTATCACATTCTCCCCTTCTAATAAGGATTCCGTCCTCGAAATCACCGCTTTCTTATTCTTTACAATCTTTTAAAGTTGTATCATTAATTCATTCTTATCAACACAATATTAATTTATGTCTCATATACTAACCTGTGATTTGGATCTATAAAAGAAAATAATTCACAGTAATATCTTACCAATATTCCTCGCGTAATTTAATTTCTCAACGAAATTGTTACCTGTCGCCACCTCCTAGGCATCCACTACATCTTGCACCATCATGTTAAATGTACGACTTGTTGGTCTTTTTGGCTGTGCAGGTTCTTGAATCGCCAAGGTTCCGCTATCGGGTCCCTTGTTGACACTTCCCTTCTCCACCTTTCTCTTCGGACAGTTCCGAACCAAATCATTTGTCGATCCACATGCAAAACAACCTTGTATCTTCTTTGGACTAGGACAATTGGGTGACATGTGTCCCTCTTAACTACAGTTATAATAGACTCCCTTTCTTCTCAGACAAACTCCGGGATTATTCTTCCCATAAGTCACACATAGCTCCCCTCCTTTCTTATCCCCTTATGTCTTGTTTCCCGACTGGGTATTCTCGCTCCACTTTTTCTTATTTGGATTACTACCAGCACTACTACCTCCTTCATTTGTCATCTTCTTCTCCTGATTATATCGGGATACAGCTTCGCTCCCCCCCCCCCCTCAGCAATGATTTCTTTCTCCAACAAAGCCGCAAATGTATTGATTTGCAACACAACTATTTTGTTGAATATACTTAGCTTTAATCCATTCTCAAACCTTCTTGCCTTCCGTAGCTCTGTATCCAACTGATGAGGTGCAAATCTCGCTAACTCATTAAATTTAGCAGCATATTCAGACACAGACATGTTCTCCTGCTTCAGTTCTAAAAACTTAACTTCCATCCGAGCTTACATACTCGATGAAAAGTAGTTCTCAAAGAACAACTACTTGAATCTAGTCCAAGTCACTATCGTTGTCCCAGCTCTTTCTTGATTTGTCTCCCACCAGTAATTGGCTTCTCCCTTCATCAAGTATATAGTAGCCCCGAACCCGGGCCCCAAATCGCCGCGGATTCGGTACACTGTTACTATCACTGATTGCGGAAGATATAAACATAAATTGTTTATACATTACATTACACACTATTCCCCAAGGTCGAGTAACCTTAACTTAATACACATTTCCTAAAATATCTATTACACAACAATATTTATCAAATACGCTTATTACAACTAGCTGCAATTTATATTCCAAGCTGAACTTGGCTTTAACCTTTTCCTGTATATGAACGCATTTGCTTTTCCTGCAATGTTTTATCATGATATAGCAAGGGTGAGCATGAAAGTTGCCCAACAAGTTTATATACAATAATATAACGATATATCATGATTGAGGAGTATGAATAAAGGGCTTGCTATAATTCATCAATATAATTGAGAACTAGCACGAACAAATTTTTGACTGAACAAGTATTATACATGAACAAACAATTCTGAACCAACTGGTAATGAAGGTGATCAGCCTTTCATACCTGACTTATACATGCAAGATGTACAGATTACAATTTTCGTGGCAATCGGCAATGATTAACCATAAGCTTGAAGAAACTACTCTTATTAGAGTTAAGTACAAGAAAACTTGCCTGAATCGTTGATTACCGCAACATACTTTATAACGCTTTTACCCGAAGACCTAATATTAATAATATAGATCTCCAATATTAGAATAATATCATCACAGTATAATACTGTTATATTTATACACACAGAATAACCTAAACACATAGAACATAACCCTATCAATCTTTACAACACATAAGACTTAGTATCAGGTCAAACTATTTTAGTCTGACTTGAAACCGACACAATTCTAACATTCCGACAGTCTAGTCGGACAAAAATCGAGTTTAAGTTCAATTAAACTCTGTCTAACCACTTAACCATTATCACAAATAATTTTTTATCAGACAAAACATTTTTTCTAGGCTCGTAATAATTTTCAGATAATTATTACCATATATCAATATTTTTCAATCCTTAAAACTGTATTTAAATAATTTAAATACCACATAATACCTTAATCATTAATATTTATTTATTAAAAATATTAATGAAAATCATTACATAATATTATAATATAATTATAATATATCGAAGTATTTTTAATACCTCAAAATCATAATTATATGATTTTTAAACACTTAAATCCATTATCCGATAATTGCTATTAATATTAAAATATTAATATTTTTATGACTAAATATCAAAAGTTATATTTTATAACTTAAAATATTTTTATAACACTTAAATCATTTTTAAATGATTTTTAAATCATTAATTCTATTTTTCCTTAATTTATTTAATATATCTATTAAATAAACTAATTATCATTAATATTGATTAATTAATAAAATTCATTCCAAAATATTAAAAGTCATCAAAAATAACTTAAATTATTTTCTTATACCATAATATTATTTTTCATGAATTAAAATTATTTTTACATAATTTATTTAATATTATAATTAAATAAATAAATACCATTTATATTCCAAAAATAATAAATATTTTCGAAATATACTCAAAATAGTTAAAAACTATTTTTCAGACTTTAAAATAATTTTTCATAATTTATTATGTATTTTTAATAATTAAAAACCATTTTTTTCTAATTTTTAATTAATTTCCAGAAAAATAATAATAATCTGTCGCTAAAGGCCTATAGCGACACTTTCTGTCGCTATAGGTGTTCTTGAGTGTTCTTGAGTGTTCTTGAGTGTTCTTGACAGATGCGAGGGTACCTAGTTTGACCGGAATTTAAACTGTGTTCTGAATGTTTTCTGGGCTCATTTGAAGTGTGATCATGTAGTATGTATGTAATACTACAACACACAACCAACATCTTGATCATAACACAACATCACAGCAAGATCTGGACTCCCGAAATGTCTGACAACTATGTTCTTCATTTTCTGGGTTTTCCAGAAAATGAAGAACAGACGAGGTACTAGTTTTCGATCCTTGTAACTTGCAGTATATGCTTCGTTTATGAGATCTAATGGTTATATCATGTAGACAATATGTCAGACTACAACTACTAAGCTTCAGATCATCAAATTAACACTACAAACAAAAAATCTAGCTCGGTCAAAGTGATACTCAAGAACCGGGTCTTGAACTTTCTGGGTTTTCCAGAAATCTCATATGGCTGATCGGTCAACACATTTTGACCAACAATATAATCGATTCGGTTCATGATCTGGTGGTTATGAGGACTTTGATCTGTAGATCACATGGCAGGCCACAAGTACAAACCAACAAATGGACCAAAACATTAACAGAAAGCAAGATCAAGAGCTTTGAACATCTTGTCAGACCTTCTGGGAAAATTCTGGGTTACCCAGAATTCATTTCCCGTGAACGGTCAACTACATTTGACTGACTATATCTTTCAATCTAGACATGCTATGAACCTGATTCAAGTTTCAGAATAAAGAACACATAGCATACTACGGATCTATAACATAAAACACACAAAACAACTTAACCTATACGGATCTAAAGGCCCTGACATTTGCTTGTCAGTTAACATTTTCCAACATTTCCAGATTTCATAAATTGCTAGATTCGAGCATCTAGATGTTATGGATCCATGATCCAACAACCCAGATCTCTAATTGACACCTTATTACACATATTTGAACAATCAATTACAACAAACAACATAAGATCAAGGATTTAAAAATTTAGGGTTCATATACCTATTATGCTTTGATTTTCAATTTCTGCCTTCATGATTTGTTCTTGGCTTGCTATTCCTTGATCATAACTCAACATTTAACTCTCCCTCACTTCCTATTTCCGAATTTCTAGAGAGAGAAGGTGGTTGTTCATATGGAAGAAAAAAAATGAGTTTTCTCTCATTTTAGGCTTTTATATTTTTGGAATTCAATGAATGTGGTTGATTTTGCTGGATTTGTTGGACATAAAAGTCACATTCTAGGCTAGGTTAGGGTTAGGGTTGGTCACCAACCCAAGATATTGGCTAGATTTGCAAGTTGCTTAAATAATACACAAAAGGGGCATTATGGACTTTTCCATTTATTTTCTAGGATTCTGCATGTGTTGCAAACCATTAGGGTTAGGATTTGGATCATTGAGAGTTTAGGGTTTGACCCTAAAAATTTAGCAACTTAGTTTCTAACATTTTCCAAATTCATATATTCAAAAAAATAGAAATTTAACATTTTTAACTTATAATTAGGATTTACTAATTATATTAAAATTCCTTAATCATACCTTAAATCTTACTAATTAGGATTAGTATTTCCTAATTAAAATCGCTAATTTAGCAATTAGGGTCTAAATGGTCATTAGGGTTTAAAACCCTTGAATTATGGTTTCTAATAGAAAAATTAATTTTCTAATTTAGAAATTAAATATTCGTAATTAGATTAAGGTTTTCTAATTACTTATAAATTGAAATAATTAGGATTAGGGTTTCCTAATTAGCATCGCTAATTTTAGCAATTAAATCCACCACTGAACAATAAGGGTTTCTGACGGAACAATTAGGGTTCCAAAAACTGGAAATTAGGGTTTGTTAATTAATTAACCTTTACCCTAATTAATACTTAATTAATAACACTAAAGCATTAAAATTCTCCGTTATATTCCTAGATTAGGGTTTCATTTTATCAGAATCTGAAATTAGGGTTTTCAGATCTGGTATTAGGGTTTTCAAACAATCAATTAGAATTTTAAACAATTCATTAGGGTTTTCCCTAATTAATTAATATTAATATTGTTTAACCTTATACATACATTGCATTCCCCATCTAGGGTTTTCAATATCCAATTTAAGATTTCGTACACCCGGAACTGAAACTAGGGTTTCCAGAACCGATTTCTAGGGTTTCTTATTAGACGTTGGGGTTTTCTATCCGAACGATGTCGTTCTTAAAATAAACTTAGGGTTTGTCGCAGATGTAATTTATCTGATCAACCCATGACCCTTAACCACATTCTGAACACATACATAACCATAAACACAAACATATTCACATAAATTCTTAATCCTGAATAATTCACCTATATCCTTCATCGAATTTTGAAATCCTCAAAATTCAATCCCAATAACATCAAACGCATACACTTATTTTTTGTCTAGGTCTATTATTTAACCTTAAATCAATCATTTAAGATTCTCATAAATTATCTAAATTCTCAGGTTGTCACAAAGTATGTAGCAAAAGCTATCTTTTGCTCTTCAGCTACTCTTACAATAATGAATGTTTTCTCCATTTCATTCACCCATGTTTGGGCTTCAATCGGATCTGTAGTTCCCTTAAATTCAGGCGACCCTACCGCTTTAAAATCTTTAAAGTTAGCCAATCAATCGGCTTGTTGATTTCTCGCTCTTGCTCTTCTTGCTGGAGCTCTATTTCCCATAGCTTGGGCTAACATATCCACAAAATTCTACATCGGGTCCTCTTGACCTCCTTCATTATTCACTGACTGCTCTTCTCTTTGATTTCGATTCTGTCGTCTAGGTGGCATTATCTGATTTAAATAAAAATCTTACATTAATTCTCTTTCTCTACACAAATTCCTAACACAATAAGAATTCAACACATAGTTCTCATATAATCACATATTTATTAAAATAGCACACAGTACCTTTAGTACGTAACACATATTACTATCCCTTTTTAAATAAATATCAAGATTAACAACACAACTTTACACAAAAAAGTTACAATACAAACCCTAGGATTATAACCATAAACGAGATAAAGAATACTCATTTAGAGTACTAGGTGAGGGATTGGCGAAGTTTATCAATAATGAGATGTGTGGACATCGTGTGTATTAAGTTTGTATTGTTAAAATACTAACCAAGTTGTTTAAACTGACTGTAGGATGTCAAGAAAAGATGAAATGAGAACGGAGATGCTAGCAGTTGTTGCACCTGTGCCAGTAGCCGAGGTACCAGCGCCGAGTGAGTCAGTTGAGGAAGTGGGAAAAGATGAACCCATGGTGAATCTGGGGAGTGATCATGATGATTATCCCGAGATGTATCTGAATGAAGATGGGGAGGCAGAGTCCAAAGAAGCTAAGGTGAAGAAAGAGAATAAGACTAAACTTGGAGAACATGTCGATGTCTGAATATGATGCTAAATTTAATAAGTTAGAGAGATTTGCACCTCATCAGGTGGATAAGAAGCTATGGAAGGCAAGAAGATTTGAGAATGGATTAAAGCCAAGTATATTCAACAAAGTAGCTATGTTGAAAATCAATACGTTCGCGGCTTTGTTGGAGAAAGCAATCATTGCTGAGGGGGGAATCGAAGCTGCAACCCGATATAGTCACGAGAAGAAGAAGAAGAAGAAGAAGAAGACAAATGAAGGGGGTAGTAGTGGTGGTGGTAGTAATTCGAACAAGAGAAAATAGAGTGAGAATACCCAATCGGGTAACAAGTCAGAAGAGAATAGGAAAGGAGGAGAGCCATGTGCGACTTTTGGGAAGAATCATCCTGGAGTTTATCTGAAGAGAAAGGGATTCTATTATAACTTCCATCAAGAAGGACACATGTCGCCCAATTGTCCTAGTCTGAAGAAGATACAAGGTTGTTTTTCGTGTGGATCGACCGATCATCTAGTTCAGAATTGTCCAAAGAGAAATGTGGATAAGTGAAGTATCAACAAGGGACCCAGTAGCATAACCTTGGAGATTCAAGGACCTGCGCAGCCAAGAAGACCAACAAGTCGTACATTTAATATGACGATGCAAGATGTAGTGGCTGCCCAGGAGGTAGCGACATTTAAAATTTTGTTGAGTAATTAAATTATGCGAGGAATATTGGTTAAATATTGTTGTGAATTGTTTTCTTTTATAGATCCAAATCACACGTTAGAATATGAGACACAAGTTAATATTGTGTTGATAAGAATGAATTGATGATACAACTTTAAAAGATTGTAGAGAATAAGAAAGCGGTGATTTCGAGGACGAAATTCTTATAAGGAGGGGAGAATGTGATAACCTAGGATTTCGAATAATCTAAATTTTATGGAAAAATATTTTTATTTATTTAATATTGATTATCAATATTGTGCTGAGAATCTGTGATACGAGTTTATAGAAGTAGTCAATTTGTGTATTGACTGAGAAAATAAGAGTAGAGTTGTGCTTAATAGAGAATAGAAATCCTAACCCTAGTTAAGGTTAGTGATTCGATAGAAAATACAATTATAATAATTGTATTGATGAGTACGTGTTTGTATTGTATATAATTTTTTATCAATGATTGATCGGATAAGGTATATACATAGTAAACCCTAATGATTAATTGGGAAACCTAACATGATTAGGAAACCCTAATTTTCAATATTAGAAAGCTTAATTTATATTTTAAACCCGAATTAGAAATTCTATATTTTTTTAAACCTTAGGGTTAAACCCTAAGGTTTAAAACCTAATGATTAAAACCTAAGGTTTGGGATAAAATGACAAGGATGCCATTAAAATTATAACCAAAGAGACAAAAATACTATTTACTTAAATTTTAAGTTAAAAGATATATGGTTAAAATTGTTGCCACATCTCTTGAATTACCACCAACCACCTTAAATCAGCTAATTGAAGCCACATAACAACAAATTTAACCACAAGAATCAAGTATAAGTGATTTAGGAGAGAAATAATTCATTTATTTAGCACATTTGTGTTCTGACTCTCAACCAACTCTTTCTCTCTCCAATCCTCTGAAAATCCTAAGTGATTCAGTCACTCATCAAGCCTCTAGATCACCAAGATCAGTTAAGAAGAGCTAGGATCAATGATTGAACTAGAAAGGTAAAACCCTAAACTCAACTTTGATCTTGTATGCTAAGAAAGAATTCATGTTTATGTATTTTAATATGTGTTAGAATATGTTTTATGATCATCTATGATGATATATCATATATCTATAGCATCAAAAGGCCTTAAAATGAAGTTTTTTCAAAACTACCTATGAACTCTAAAAGTGGCCTGACAAGCATATGTTAGTGGCCTTAGATCTTTATCTGTTACAGCTTTGTGTTGTTTTATGTTTTAGACTTGAATTTTGACATGAGGACTGTGATCTGGAAGTGGAATCATAGTCATTACATGTCCAGATTACAAGTTATTATTGGTCAAACCCAATTGACCGAGCATAACCAAGGAGTTTCTAGGTAACCCAGTAACTCAATATCAGGGTCTGACAAGATTTTTCCAAGCCGAGATCTGTCAGATGTTAGAAGATTTGTTGATGTTATGGTAACCAGTTTGTAGCCTATTAGATGGACTCTAGATTCATGCCTTTAGATTCCTTAAACAACAAATATGTTGCTTGTAGTGGATGGTCAAAGTAGCCCATCTGATCACGAAGTCACTTCTTTGGAATTTCTAGAAAGTGTACGAACACCGTTTCTGAAAGACTTTGACTAGACTAAATCTGGTGATTTTGATGTTGTTGAACTGCGATGTTGATATGTAAATGTTACTTGACACAAGGACTATAGATTGGAACCATGAGATCGACCATTTAATGACCAGAACCTGGAAGAAATTTGTGACGCCCCCAAAATAGGTATACATCACCCATCTTGGGTCTCCAGAAAATACACTACTGACAACTTCATTTATACAACTGTCATGCAAAATACGACGACACATATACTGTGAGTTTCAATACAAATATTGTAACGTATATAATACGACAATATTCATACTCAAATTATTACAATTCCATCTAAAGTACAGCATCAAATATTTCAGGTCCCCAAAAGAACACTAGAAGATTTATGTCCTCCTCATTCTAATGGGGTGCATTTTTGACGCTTCCAAATTTGAGTTCACCTCATCCTATTATTGTTCACCAAAATTAAATATTAAATGATATATAAAATATGTCACACACATTTTAAGTTCTCAGTATAATTATTATGCCACACTGTTTCATAATTTGACTTGGCTTGTGACTAATTCGTATCACCACTTTATACCCATGTTCTCTCTGCTAGTTCCAGCTACAATTTTATTACCTGAAAGGGGTGGTGAAGTAAAAGGGTGAGCACAAATAGCCCAGTAAAGAATATCATGACTTAAGATAATTAAATTATCAAAAGAATTCAGATATTTAGAACATATGGTAGAAGATAAAAGTTTTCAACCAGAATAGCAGCGGAATCAACAATCCATTAGAAGAGTCAAGTAGAAGATAATGTCAACTATCTCCTCTAGATTAAAACTCCATCATTAATATTTCATTCCTGTAATACTTATCAATAGTTTTTTGTTATAACCAAGACAAAGAGAACTCTCATCACCTGTCTTCACCTGAACCACTGCAGATTATAATTAAATTCACAATTCATATTTATAATCAAGTAAATTAACAGTCCATCTTTGCAATACAAGCCTAAGACATATAACTGTAAAACCAATAATGTTGAGACTCGACTCAATAGTATCACGATAACGAATAATCCATGCACTACGGGCCAAGGATATTCGTGTTTTCACCAATGGTTATGATTATAACAAATAATCCCAGGTTATAATCATGCCAATCAATAGTCTATCTATGCACAATTGGCTAAAGATGACTTTTACCACATCATTTGTAACATTACAGTCATAATTATACCGAATAATCCCTGGTCATAATCATACCAATGTCATCTATACACTACGGTCAAAGATGACTTTTGCCACATCATTTGTAACATTACGGTCATGATTATACTGAATAATCCTTGGTCATAATCATACCAAGTCCATCTATGCACTACGTGCCAAAGATGACTTTCGTCACAATATAAGCATGAGGATGATGACAATGATATATATAATGAATAAACATAAATAATCAGAATAATAAGATAACATAGATTTTAGTGATTTTCAACTTAATTATCCAGAGTCCAAGTTGCTAACATAATATTAGATTAAGCACAAACTATTAAGGATATTCTAATCCTTTTAGGACTTTTCACCATTTAATGATAAACTGAATAAATGCATAATAATATCTTACCATAATATGGAGTATGAAAGAAAATGATATTCCTTTTGCCATAAAAATGATACCATCTTACCACAATAATGATATCCCTTACCTTAGCATGTGACTTGATTCTGCTTTCTGTGAAATTGATCAACTTAAACAATGCTTGCATTTTTATCTACACTTGGAGTAACATTACACTCAATAGAAATACTCACAATATTATACTCATAATATTTTAGTAAAAGAATTCTATATTTTTAGTGTAGTGATGGTGTGTGTTTAGTTACTCAACCAAGCAACCTATTTATACTGAAAATTTAGTAAACAACTAGCACACCCGCTTTGACAAAATATCCAAATGAGGTATATAAGAATTTATGGTCCCACGGAGAAAAGTAAACCAACTTGTACATGTTTTAACAAAATTTGTTCAATTATAGAGTTGTGGTCCATACTACTTTAGAAAAAGTAGAGTGTCGGCAAGTCATGTCAAACTTATTTTTGAAAAAAGAAAATAATTGAACAAACATCTGTATATCATACTTATCTTTAATCAACACCTTTTATTCATCAATCACTTACACATTTTCAATCTTTCAACAATTATTAACAATTATTAACATAGACTCACAATACTTCCAACTGGTATAATTATATCATATCAAATAATATGAGTTACTGTACAATAACTACTGTGACAATTATTGAATAAAAGACTGAGTGTCTTCTTACGTAAGAATCAAATTAATGCCTTACTATAAACAATTTAAATTCTATTAAAAGTAGGGATCAACACCAAATCATATTTATCTCGAATAACATATAAACCAATTACCAATTCATTATTCATTCAAGTTGTCTTTATTTATCGCATAAAATCATTATTCATATTCCAAAAATTTATAACTGAATAAAAAAAACTTGAGAAATCTAAAACTTCATATATGACAATTCACTATTCTGGTATTATCACTATTTTTACTTTAACAAAATTATTATTTCTGTTTTTATCAAAACTCATTCGTTACTTGTGCATTTACATCCCGACACCTCATGAGCTTACTAACACTTTTAAAATATTTAAAATAGTATTCTGAACTTTCTAAGCAATTTTCATATTTTTTGGATTATTCAACAATTTTCTATAATTATTTCTATTTATAAAAACTATCATTTAACAGCTTCAAAATAGAAATACTAACTCCACATACTTTTATATCTTTAAAACATCATCAATATTAATCTTACATTATTATAATATTTTTCAATAGAATTCATAATTTTCCACCATTCATAGAATTTTCTATGAATTTCCTCTATTTTTAAACTAACCATAAATAGCTTTAAAATACAATAAATATTTTTATTTTTCAATAATTCATCAAAATTTTACAGAAACTCTAAGATGATATAATAAGCTTCCTATAAAAATATTTCAACCAAAATTATTTTTCTGATAAATTAATTATAAACTCCAATATTCAGAAATTTCAATAATTCATACTAATTAGCACTTTTATCAGAAAAATATAGATCTTATGTCCTTTCCATGTAAAATTTAATTCTCTACAACTGTTTAGAAGAAAGTTTTTTCCAAATTCTGACTCTAGCATAGAGAGAAGGCTTACCGAAAAATTCTGCTACAAAATTTTTTGGATCAATCACCTCCTTAAATTCATAACAAACAATATGTTAATCTTTAACGGTTCAAAATTTGTGGGCATATACTCAGCTTTTATATGTATAACATATCCAAAAATCACAATGATCCAACGGTCGGATTAAAAGTTATAACTCATGCAATAGACCTTAAGAACACTAATTTTTCGGACTATGAGTCCTTCGGACCAGTTTCACACAAACAGTCACCACAAAAAAACTATAAAGAATTTTTAGGTGATTCAAATTTTTACGTTTATCTCATTTCCAGGGCTTTCTTTTGATATATGTCTCATCTTCTAAATCATTATACACAAAGAATTATGGATTTTCCAAAATCAAGTAGTAAACTAATTTTTATGAAAATTTCCAGATTTTGTTTTTCATTTGATTTCTTGATTTCTCTCACTTGATTCATGTTTATACAAGTTTAAATCATTCAATACATACATAAGTATGTACTCAATAAAATTCATAAATCTAAGAATAAATCAAAGATTTTAAAAATATCTTTTCTTTTAATTTCCTCATCTTCATCTTCTTTTTCTTCTTCTTCTTCTTTTTCTTCTTCTTCTTCTTCTTTCTCTCTCTCTCTATTTTTTTTTGTTTTTGATGCTGAAGTGCTTGGCGTGGGAAGGCAAATGGAGGTGGGAGGAGTATACTGATTTCATTTCTTTCTTTTTATTCCTTCTTCTCTTCCTTTCCTTTTTCTTTCTTTTCCTTCCTGTCTTTCTTCCCCCCTTCCCCACATGACCCCCCCTCAATTCCCTCTCCCATAATTCTCTGTTTTTCAGTCGCCCACATGGGCAACTTTTCAAAAAATATTATTCTCTCTCCTTTTTATTTGCTCATTTATCCGATTAATTGCTCATTTAACCATTTATCAATTTAACATTTTATAGTTTTAGAATAATAATTATATGAAAATTAAATACTTTCATTTCATAAAATTCGGGTTCTTACAATCTCCCCTCCTTGTGAAATTTCACCCTCAAAATTTACGTACCTGGTAGTTCGAAGAGATAAGGATTTCAAATCCTAGCTCACCGGCTACTTCCTCTGTTTTATTGTTCATCCATTGCTCATTTCTTGTATTTCAGATATCATTCAAGAATACATCTTCAAAACAAAGGTTAATTGACATATCACAATTTGTTAGCTAATTAAGTAACAAAAATACAGCTTAGGTAGGACACACACTAGTGAATGATATTACTCATCTCTCCCCTCCTAGCTCTAGCCTCATATCCCTAAGCTTTGATACCAATTGTGATGCCCCCAAAATAAGTATACATCACCCATCTTGGGTCGCCAGAAAATACATTACTGACAAATTCATTTATACAACTGTCGTACAAAATACGACGACACATATACTGTGAGTTTCAATACAAATATTGTAACGTATATAATACGACAATATTCATACTTAAATTATTACAATGCCATCTAAAGTACAGCAACAAATATTTCAAGTCCCCAAAGGAACACGAGAAGATTTATGTCCTCCTCATTCTAATGCAGTGCATTTTTGATGCTTCGAAATTTGAGTTCGCCTCATCCTATTATTGTTCACCAAAATTAAATATTAAATGATATATAAAATATGTCACAGACATTTTAAGTTCCCAGTACAATTATTATGCCACACCGTTTCATAATTTAATTAGGCTTGTGACTAATTCGTATCACCACTTTATACCTGTGACGCCCCCAAATTCGGGTATCTTCCAACTCGACATAAGGTGCTCCACTGTACTAACATCCATACAATCATTCCATTGAATTACAATAAAATGAATATAATTACTATCTTCTTATTACAATCAAAGTTAAAATCCTTCCCAGGTTCATAAACCGGTTACATCCTTCATTGTTTATAATGTTTTACTTACTAAATTATTACACAATGCCTAAGCATCCATCTTAGCTTTGCCCTTATCTCTCTTGGCATTCACAGTACGTTCATCCTTAACTGCAGTTATATAATTCACGCAAGAAGTGAGCATGACAGCTCAGCAAGTTTTAACAAAAGATAACAGTAATACCACATTCGTGAATTATATAACAGTTCTGACATAACTGAACAATAGTTATGAAGTATTATGAATCAATAATACTTTAACAGCTCAAAACATCAATTCCCAAAGTATAGAATAGAATAGGAATTCTGAACCGGTCGATAGACCATGAACAGTAACTTTCAGTTTTCATACTTGAAAAGGAGTCCACAGCACTAAGGTCGTTCATCCGATAACTTACGAGCACTTCTAGGTGATCAGCCTATAGTACTCTATGTTGATCAACACTCATTCATTAAACGTATTTATATTTAATATTTTTGGCAAACTCGCGTGCCCATCGAATAATCGATGAAAATTATTTTTGTTTGTTCATAGACAAACCTTACTAGACTGGCGCTGCGGCGCTAGTTAGCAGTGTCTGGGCCTCGGTCGCGGCGTTGTGACGCGGAACAGTGGCGTTGCGGCGCCATTTAGCAGTACTCAACTTTACTGTGTCGGTGCTGCGGCGCGGTATTTAACACTATGTCTGGCGCCGTGGTGCCAGACCTTAGTACCAGATTCCAATAAATTTTAAAAAACTTTGTGAAATTCCCGGGGCCATAACTTCTTCGTTATAAGCCCGATTTGGTCTGTTAAAAATCCTACATGTCATAAATAACATAATCTACGCGTTCATATAAGAATTCAACACCTTCGAATTTGATAACTCAAAATTCACTATTGAGTTCATTTTTAGACGTTCGTAAACATTAAAGAGTGTTCAATGCTCGTTTTCTTCGTTTTAAGTCAGAATTCGACGATTCTCGAACCCACAACTCTTAATCACCCTATCTCACATGTTGACATCGAAAACCAACGTTTTCAAGTCTCACGGTAACTTTTGACCTCTAATCCGGAATTCAACGTTTTCGACGTTAAACGTCTAATTACGTAAAATTCGCCATAACTTCGTTACTAGGGTTCTCTGAGCCAAATCACATGGAATACTCCATGGATTTCATATCTACATCCTAACCAAACAAGATGCATATATTAACGTATTGATGGAGTTCAATCGTTTATAAACGATCGATCTCAACAAACAATATTTTTATGGTTCAAAACTATATTAAACCTTATGATTCTTATAATCTCATGACTTATAGAGATTGAATCTATGATAAGTCATCTTTAATCTCTCATACAAGATATAAACCACCCATTCTATGATTCTCTAAGATAAAAGAAAATCTAAAAGAGATGGAGATGAAAGGTAAGGATTATTACCTCAATAACTCTTATGATCTTCCTTGGAAAACTATAAGATCAAGCTCCCAAAGTGTAGGATTTATAAGTATAGCTCTCTTTCTCTCTCAAATAATCTAGGTTAGAATTTGTAAAACTCTCAATTGAAACAATCTAGCCTTATATTTATAGGAAACTAGAATGGAGGGTAATTTAGACTTAACACACTCAACTTCCTTACTATTCATGTGTGGTCACCAAGTAAAATACTTTGTGACCAAGCTTTATGCTTGGCTTCCACTCCAAGGTGGCCGGCCCACCACTTGCCATGCGTCATCCCATGGGTTGCCCCATGGGTTTTACCCATTCGGTGGCCCACCGGTTCGTTCCACGATTCGGTTTAAATGAATTGGGCTGAACTAAATAAACATTGGGCCTTGACTTGGGCTCAACTCACTAATCTCCTTGGGCTTGGTCATTTAATAATTGGACTAATAAAAATCCAACTCAAATGACTTATTCATTAAGACTTAATCTTAATCCTATAATATGAATCGTATTCTACACGTACAATTCACGTATTATTTCCGTATACTGCACGTACAATAATCGTATTGTACTTCGTATTTACTCAATGTATTATACATAGATACTAAATAGTATCATATTTGTATAACACTCGCATTAACCTTTACACAATTCCTTCTACGCATATTATTTCCTTCTCGGAAATCAATATACTCAACCCTTAGGGTTTAAGTCTGCATGCAAAAAATGTGTTTGCCATAAATGAAATATTTACAGATATTCCATCCAATCTCAATATTATAACATTACTCATTTCTCGGAATTTCAAAATAATTCCCCGAACTGAAACGGATAAATAGTGTTTTTACGGAAAATTTCTCAGAAAATAATTATTTTATTCTTGGATATTCCAAACAAATAATTCTAGCACGTAGCCAGATTACTAACCACGTTAGCACATTCTAGGTCATAGAACGACCTTCACATAGCTTACTCACATAATAAATCAATTAAATTCATTAAATTCACATAATCAAGTAAAAATTTAATTGTCATAATAATACGATTTTCTCGGGCGTTACATTCTCTCCCCCTCATAAGGATTCTGTCCACAGAATCTTAGCTTATAATTATATAAACAAATGAGGAAAATCTTCCTTCATTTTACTCTCAATCTCCCACGTTGCTTCTTCAGCATTGTGGGTTCTCCATAACACCTTCACTGAAGGTATTACCTTATTTCTTAAAACTTTTTCTTTCCTATCAATAATTTGAACTGGAATTTCCTCGTAGGACAAGTCTTTCTCTATCTGAATAGATTCATACTCTATTATGTGTTTATAGTCCAGTTTATAAGGATGCAACACTGACACATAAAACATATTATGAATGCGTTCCATCTCAAGAGGTAAAGCCACTTCATAAGCTACCTCTCCTACTCTTCTTAAAATCTCAAAAGGTCCTACAAACCTTGGACTTAACTTCCCTTTCTTCCCAAAACGTATCTTCCCCTTCCAAGGCAATACTTTTAGAAAAACAAAGGATCCTACATCGAATTTTCTATTTTCTCTATGAGGATCCGCATACTTCTTCTGCCTATCTTGAGCAGGAACTAATCGAGAACGTATTCATTTCACTATGTCCGCCGTCTGCTGTACCATCTCAGGTCCCAACATCCGACGTTCACCCACCTCATCCCAACACAATGGAGTTCGGCACTTCCTTCCATACAACGCTTCGTAAGGCGGCATGCCTATACTAGCGTGAAAACTATTGTTGTACGAAAGTTCCACCAACGGCAGATATTCGTCCCAACTCCCTTTGAAATCCATAACGCAAGATCTTAACATATCTTCTAGCGTTTGAATTATCCTCTCACTCTGACCATCCGTCTAAGGATGATACGCCGTACTCAATCTTAACTGCGTTCCCATTTGCTCTTGCAAACTCCTCCAAAAGTTCGATGTGAATCGTGGATCACGATCTGACACGATCGAAACAGGTACTCCATGTTTGGAAATAATTTCCTTGACATACAGCTTAGCTAACTGATCCAAGTTATACTTGACTCCTATTGGTAGAAAATGAGCCGATTTCGTCAATCAATCTACTATAACCCAAATAGCAGAGTATCCTTTTCTGGTTGTCGGAAGTCCCACCACCAAGTCCATCATGATGTGTTCCCACTTCCACTCTGGAATTTCTAACGGTTTCAACAACCCGTTAGGTCGTTGGTGTTCAGCCTTAACTTTTTGACAAGTTAAGCACCTACTAACGTATTCTGCTATCTCCATCTTCATGTTCGGCCACTAAAAGTTCTGATGAAGGTCCTGATACATCTTCGTACAACCGAGATGTATCGAGTACCTCAAACTATAAACCTCCATCATTATTTCTTCCTTTAATTCAGAATCATTCGAAACCCAAATTCTTCCTTCAAAACGATGTAATCCCTCCTTATCGAGGTTATACTTAGTCTTCACTTCATCTTCTATCCTCTTCTGTATCTACTGGCATTCCTCGTTACTCAATTGTACTCCCCTAACCCGTTCTGCTATGGTCTGTTGGATTTCTATGGAAAATAACATTTCCCCCGCTTCTTCTGGTAACTTAACTTCTAGCTCCATACTTTCCATAGCTGTTATCAACTCATTCTGAGTTGTTAACATTGACAGTTTCTCTCTACCCTTCCTACTTAACGCATCGGCTACTACATTTGCTTTTCCTAGATGATATAAGATATCACAGTCATAATCCTTTATTAACTCTAACCATCTTCTCTGTCTCATGTTCAACTCCTTCTGTGTGAAGATATATTTCAGACTTTTGTGGTCCGTGTATATCTCACACTTCTCACCATAAAGATAATGCCTCCATATTTTGAAGGAAAAAATTACAGCTGCCAATTCCAAATCATGAGTAGGATAAACCTTTTTATAATCCTTCAATTAACGTGACGCATACGCAATGACTTTTCCATGCTGCATGAGCACGCAACCCAGTCCCTTATGTGAAGCATCGCTATACACTAAAAAGCTCCATGTATCATCTGGTAAAAACAATACAGGTGCCTCACTCAACCTCTTTTTCAACTCCTGAAAACTGTTCTCACATTTTTCAGTCCACACATACTTCACCGACTTTCTTGTCAGATTTGTCAATGGAGTAGATATTTTAGAAAAGTCCGGAATGAACCTTCTATAGTATTCTACTAACCCTAGAAAACTTCGAACCTCAGTTGGCGTTTTCGGTTTCTCCCATTCATTAACTGCTTCTACTTTTGCCGGATCTACGAAAATTCCATCCTTATCGATAACATGCCCTAGAAACTACACTCGCTCAAACTAAAATTCACACTTTGTGAATTTCGCATACAACTTCTCCTTCCTTAGTGTTTCCAACACTATTCTTAAATGTTCTGCATGATCTTCTGACGTCTTAGAATAGACTAGAATATCATCAATGAACACTATTACGAACTTGTCCAAATATTTTTTGAACATTCTGTTCATCATATCCATAAATGCGGTTGGCGCATTAGTCAACCCAAACGGCATTACCAGAAACTCGTAATGACCATAACGAGTTCTGAACGCCGTCTTAGGTACATCCTCCTTCCTCACCTTTAACTGATGATACCCCGTGCGCAAATCTATCTTAGAAAAATACTTTGCCCCTTTTACCTGATCAAATAGATCATCGATCCTGGGCAACGGGTATTTATTCTTAATCGTCAACTTGTTCAACTCTCGATAGTCAATACAAAGTCTTAACGACCCATCCTTCTTCTTTACAAACAACATTGGTGCTCCCCAAGGAGACACACTCGGTTGAATGTACTTCCTATCTAATAGTTCTTGTAATTGAATCATTAACTCCTTCATCTCAACTGGCACCATCCGATATGGTGCCCTTGAAATTGGTGTCGTTCCCTGTAACAGATCAATTACAAATTCTACCTCCCTATCAGGTGGAATACCCGGTAACTCCTCCAGAAATACATCCGCGAACTCTTGCACTATAGGTATCTGATCCAAGGATGTTCCCACTCTTTGGGTATCCATAACATGGCACAGATAACCTACACACCCTTTTCTCAACATCTTCCTAGCTTGTGTCATAGACAAACAACAAGAGTGTCTCGGTGATTTACTACCGAAGAACACTACCTTAGTTTTCTTAGAAAGCCGAAGGTTTACACTTTTCTTATGGCAATCTATTATCGCCTTATGGTTAATCAACCAATCCATACCAAGAATTACATTGAATTCTTTTAACCTTATCGGTACCAAATCTACCGATAACTTATTCCCTCTAATTTCTACGTAACAATCCTTATGAATATGTTCAATGGGGATTATCTCTTCGTTTGCTACTTTAACGTCTAAAGGTATAGGTAAATTCTCAGGGATTAAACCTAATCGCTTAGCAAATTCACATGCTATAAAACAACAAGTAGCACCAGAGTCAAATAGCACATAAGCATTTATCTTATTGACAGGAATGATACCTGCTACCACATCCGTTGATGCAACCGCATCTTGGACAGTCATATTAAACGTACGAGCTAAGGGTCTACCCACTGATGGTGTTGGTCCAGTAATGGCTAATTGACCACTACCAGAACTCTTATTCCCCTCTAAACCCTTCTTCGGGCAATTTCTTGCCATGTGATCCACTGACCCATAGAAAAAACATCCCTGGTTCTTCTTAGGGTTAGGACAGTTGGGTGACAAATGCCCCTCCTACCCACAGTTGTAGCATACTACTTTCCCCTTTAAATAGACTCCCATGTGAGGCTTTCCGCATGTCTTACATGCTTCTGTCCTCCATTTGGGATCTCCCTGCTTTACCCCGGTATTTCCAGGGTTAAAATTCTTTTTCTTTGGCAAGTTGCCACTTTCGCTGGCAACTTCGGCCTTACTACCTCCCTCTAACTTGGTCTTAATCTTTCGCTCTTTGTGGTACTGAGACAATGCCTCACCACCACCTTCAGTTATTATCGCCTTTTCCAGAATGGTGCCGTAGGAAGCACTCTGGAAAACCGATATCCTACTGTAGAGCTAGGGTTTTAAGCCCTGCTCAAACATGCGCGCCTTTCTCTCCTCTGTATCCACCTGTTGTGGAACAAATCTCGCCAATTCGTTAAACTTGGTGGCATACTGGGGAACCGTCATATCCCCCTGCTTAAGTTCTAGGAACTTAATTTCCTTCCTACCCTGCATGCTAGTAGGGAAATAGTTTTCGAAGAAGACCTTCTTAAACTGTTCCCATGTAACAACCTCTGTCTTAGCCCCGCCCTGGTGAGCCTCCCACCAGTAGTTGGCTTCCACCTTCATCATATAAGTCGCAAAAGAAGTCTTTTGCGCCTCACTTACATTTGTTATCACAAATCCCTTCTCAATCTCTCTTACCCAAGTCTGGGCTTCTAACGGGTTCGTCGTTCCTTGGAACTTGGGAGGACCCACACTTTTAAAGTCCTTAAGGGTAGTTGTTCTTGCTACCCCAGGAGGTACAGGAATCCCACCCCCCCCCCCACTTGGTTAAATGCAGCCGTTAATAAATTAACGAACTCTTGCATCGGGTTATTAGGACCCCCCCTGATTCTCATTATAAGACTCGGCCTCTTGGTTACGTTGTCTCCTTCTCGGCGGCATAATTCTTATTAAATAAATAAAGCTTCATTATTATCTGTTTAACTACTCGGTTATCATTCTCAATCAATAACAACCATTCACACCACAACAAACACATTTAATAAAAACTTCATTATATAAATATGCTTTCATAGTCAAAACTATTTACATCATGTTCCCTTAGCCAAAAGCTATTACATACTTTCTCGCGATTACCTTCTACAAAAATTTGGATTTACAAAAAGACTGCCCTTTAATTATATAAAAGAGGGTTTTACGTCACTACCACCATATACAAAAAGATCTAACGATCTACTAACACTGTCGAACGACATTCTCATATTTCTGATTTGCCAGAATTAACACTATATCTCGACTTATGGTATGTCGAGTCTGCCCTGACTCAATAGAATAACAAGCAATTTTTAGCTTGAAATCCTCATGAGCGCATTCGTGGATGTATGACATCCTAGCTATCTTTTGGTCTTTCTCAACCAGTTTCTTCTGTAGCTCTAGGACCTCATCCTTATCAGTCATAAGCACTTTTTCGTCGTGCTCTGACTCAAAGTCTGCCTCTATAGATTCCTTCGTCTCATAAAGGGTGGTTATCTCCTCAATCTGAGTCTCTACTACTGTGCACAGATGCACATTCCTATCCAACACAGAAAAATTCAATGCTTTCATTGCATCCGGAGGTGTCGGCTCCTGAGTAGGCACCACCATATTAATCGATGTCACCTCCATTTCCTCCTCCACGTCTAGCATCTTGTTAAGGTATGATGCTAAACCCATAGTCTCCTCAGAGTATTCCTCCTTAGAGATGTACTCCTCAATTTCTTAGTCATCTAGTACAACTATTGGTACCTCCGCCACTGGCATTGGTATTATCTCAACTTGATTCACAGAATCCTCACTTATTATTTCCACATTTCTAAACATCAAGCTATTGGTTGACATATACAAACACATAACACGTTGATTAGTACATAATACACAATAGTATAAGCACAAATCACATTTAATATCTTTAAGATTAATTTACATCTTTTAATCCTTTCGATACTGAGTTATCTCAATACCTTATTAATTAAATGGACTTGAATTTCATTCCTCGGACTTTACCTTCCTTACGAGATTATTAGCCTAAGGTTTCCCCCCCCCCCCCCCCTTAAGTTTTATAACCTAAGGCTTTGATACCAACCTGTGACGCCCCCAAATTCGGGTATCTTCCAACCCGACATAAGGTGCTCCACTGTACTAACATCCATACAATCATTCCATTGAAATACAACAAAATGAATGTAATTACTATCTTCTTATTACAATCAAAGTAAAAATCCTTCCCAGGTTCATAAACCGGTTACATCATTCATTGTTCATAATGTATAATACATACAAACTTACTAAACTAATACGCAATGCCTAAGCATCCATCTTAGCTTTGCCCTTATCTCTCTTGGCATTCACAGTACGTTCATCCTTAACTGCAGTTATATAATTCATGCAAGAAGTATGCATGACAGCTTAGCAAGTTTTAACAAAGAATAACAGTAATACCACATTCGTGAAATATATAACAATTCTGACATAACTGAACAATAGTTATGAATTATTATGAATCAATAATACTTTAACAGCTCAAAACATCAATTCCCAAAGTATAGAATAGAATAGGAATTCTGAACCGGTCGATAGACCATGAACAGTAACTTTCAGTTTTCATACTTGAAAAGGAGTCCACAGCACTAAGGTCGTTCATCCGATAACTTACGAGCACTTCTAGGTGATCAGCCTATAGTACTCTATGTTGATCAACACTCATTCATTAAACGTATTTACATTTAATATTTTTGGCAAACTCGTGTACCCATCGAATAATCGATGAAAATTATTTTTGTTTGTTCATAGACAAACCTTACCTTCACATCCGTACCAATCACTTGGCATAGGATAGCGTTAACATTTCTATATAAAAAGATATAATCATAATCAATCTATATATTATGAATAGTCTAGCCGAATTAAAATCTGGCATCGACCCTTTCTTTAAAACAAGTTTTGCAATTCAGTTCAACGAATCACATAAAACTTGGCTAACATGGAAGTTAGACAAGCGTTAAGAAAACTTACCTTTCAGCATCTTCAAATAATTTAATCGACTTACCACAGCCTTTACAGAATCTACAAGATATATTCACATAGCACACTGTAATTAGCTATCAAACAAATGTTCACATTGCTTCTACAAACTTCTTTCTCTTCTAAGTCTTAGTTAACTTAATAACTTTATTAAAGTCAACATGACTTATTACCCTTCGTCCTGGTTTGTTAATTAACTAATGTTATTAACCGAACTCGGACATAGTTGATAAAGTATCAACTTTGTTCATCGTTCATAACTTATTAACATGCATTCAGCTCCTAAGTTCAATACCATATACCTGAGTATAGGTAGTATATAAATAGCTTTAACACACTTATGAAGTGTACAAACATTACCCCTTTAGGTTCCTAAACAAATGAAGTTCAAAACCTAAGTCATTAACAACATTCTTGAACTCGCGCTGCGGCGCAACCTATGCAGTACTAGACTGGCGCTGCGATGCCAGTTAGCAGTGTCTGGGCCTCGGTCGTGGAGCTCTGGCGCGGAACAGTGGCGCTGCGGCGCCATTTAGCAGTACTCAAATTTACTGTGTTGGTGCTGCGGCGCGGTATTTAACACTATGTCTGGCGCCGCGGTGCCAGACCTCAGTACCAGATTCTAATAAATTTTAAAAAACTTTGTGAAAATCCCGGGGCCATAACTTCTTCGTTATAAGCCCGATTTGGTCCGTTAAAAATCCTACATGTCATAAATAACATAATCTACGCGTTCATATAAGAATTCGACACTTTCGAATCCGATAACTCAAAATTCACTATTGAGTTCATTTTTAGACGATAGTAAACGTTAAAGAGCGTTCAATGCTCGTTTTCTTCGTTTTTAGTCGAAATCCGACGATTCTCGAACCCACAGCTCTTAATCACCCTATCTCACGTGTTGACATTGAAAACCAACGTTTTCAAGTCTCACGATAACTTTTAACCTCTAATCTGGAATTCAACGTTTTCGACGTTAAACGTCTAATTACGTAATATTCGCCATAACTTCGTTACTAGGGTTCTCTGAGCCAAATCACATGGAATACTCCATGGATTTCATATCTACATCCTATCCAAACAAGATGTATATATTAACATATTGATGGAGTTCAATCGTTTAAAAACTATAGATCTTAACAAATAATATTTTCATGGTTCGAAACTATATTAAAACCTTATGATTCTTATAATCTCATGACTTATAGAGATTGAATCTATGATAAGTCATCTTTAATCTCTCATACATGACATAAACCATCCATTCTATGATTCTCTAAAATAAAAGAAAATCTAAAAGAGATGGAGATGAAAGGTAAGGATTATTACCTCAATAACTCTTATGATCTTCCTTGGAAAACTATAAGATCAAGCTCCCAAAGTGTAGGATTTATAAGTATAGCTCTCTTTCTCTCTCAAATAATCTAGGTTAGAATTTGTAAAACTCTCAATTGAAACAATCTAGCCTCATATTTATAGGAAACTAGAATGGAGGATAATTTAGACGTAATGGTGACCAAGCTTTATGCTTGGCTTCAACTCCAAGGTGGCCGGCCCACCACTTGCCATGCATCATCCCATGGGTTGCCCCATGGGTTTTGCCCATTCGGTGACCCACTGGTTCGTTCCATGGTTCGGTTTAAATGAATTGGGCTTAACTAAATAAACATTGGGCCTTGACTTGGGTTCAACTCACTAATCTCCTTGGGCTTGGTCATTTAATAATTGGACTAATAGAAATCCAACTCAAATGACTTATTCATTAAGACTTAATCTTAATCCTATAATACGAATCGTATTCTACACGTACAATTCACGTATTCTTTCCGTATACTACACGTACAATAATCGTATTGTACTTTGTATTTACTCAATGTATTATACATAGATACTAAATGCTATCATATTTGTATAAAACTCATATTAACCTTAACACAATTCCTTCTACGCATATTATTTCCTTCTCGAAAATCAATATACTCAACCCTTAGGGTTTAAGTCTACAGAAAAAAATTGTGTTTGCCATAAATGAAATATTATCATATATTTCAGTCAATCTCAATAATATAACATTACACGTTTCTCAAAATTTCAAAATAATTCCCCGAACAGAAACGGATGAATAGTGTTTTTACGGAAAATTTCTCAAAAAATAATTATTTTCGTCTTGGAAATTCCAAACAAATAATTCTAGCATGTAGCCAGATTACTAACCACGTTAGCATATTCTAGGTCATAGAACGACCTTCACATAGCTTACTCACATTATAAATCAATTAAATTAATTTAATTCACATAATCAAGTAAAAATTTAATTGTCATAAAAATACGATTTTCTCGGGCGTTACAATATCCATGTTCTCTCTGCTAGTCCTAGCTACACTTTTATTACCTGAAAGGGGTGGTGAAATAAAAGGGTGAGCACAAATAGCCTAGTAAAGAATATCATGACTTAAGATAATTAAATTATCAAAAAAATTCAGATATTTAGAACATATGGTAAAAGATAAAAGTTTTCAACCATAATAGCAGCGGAATCAACAATCCATTAGAAGAGTCAAGTAGAACATAATATCTATTATCTCCTCTAGATTAAAAGTCCATTGTTAATATTTTATTCCTGTAATACTCATCAACGGTTCTTTGTTATACCCAAGACAAAGAGAACTCTCATCACCTGTCTTCACCTGAACCACCACAAATTATAATTAAATTAACAATTAATATCTATAATATGGAAAATTAACAGTCCATCTTTGCAATACAAGCCTAAGACATATAACTGTAAAACCAATAATGTTGAGACTCGACTCAATAGTATCACAACCACGAATAATCCATGCACTACGGGCCAAGGATATTCGTGTTTTCACCAATGGTTATGATTATACCAAATAATCCCAAGTTATAATCATGCCAATCAATAGTCCATCTATGCACAACTGGCTAAAGATGACTTTTACCACAACATTTGTGGCATTACGGTCATGATTATACCGAATAATCTCTGGTCATAATTATACCAAGTCCATCTATGAACTACGGCCAAAGATAACTTTTAACACATCATTTGTAACATTACGGTCATGATTATACCGAATAATCCCTGGTCATAATCATACCAAGTCCATCTGTACACTACGTGCCAAAGATGACTTTCATCACAATATAAGCATGAGGATGATGACAATGATATATATAATGAATAAACATAAATAATCAGAATAATAAGATAACATAGATCTTAGTGATTTTCAACTTAATTATCCAGAGTCCAAGTTGCTAACATAATATTAGATGAAGCACAAACTATTAAGGATATTCTAATCCTTTCAGGACTTTTCACCATTTAATGATAAACTGAATAAACGCATACTAATATCTTACCATAATATGGAGTATGAAAGAAATTATATTCCTTTTACCAAAAAAATGATACCATCTTACCACAATAATGGTATCCCTTACCTTAGCGTGTGACTTGATTCTGCTTTCTGTGAAATTGATCAACTTAAACAATGATTGCATTCCTTATCTACACTTGGAGTAACATTACACTCAATAAAAATACTCACAATATTATACTCACAATATTTTAGTAAAAGAATTCTATATTTTTAGTGTTGTGATGGCGTGTGTTTAGTTACTCAACTGAGCAACCTATTTATACTGAAAATTTAGTAAACAATTAGCACACCCGCTTTAACAAAATATCCAAATGAGGTATATAAGAATTTATGGTCCCACGGAGAAAAGTAAACCAACTTGTACACGTTTTAATAAAAAAATTCAATAATAGAGTTGTGGTCCATACTACTTTAGAAAAAGTAAAGTGTCTGCAAGTCCTACCAAACTTACTTTTGTAAAAAAAAAATAATTGAACAAACATCTGTATATCATACTTATCTTTAATCAACTCCTTTTATTCATCAATTATTTACACATTTTAATTCTTTCAACAATTATTATAATTATTAACATAGACTCACAATACTTCCAACTGGTATAATTATATCATATCAAATAATATGAGTTACTATGCAATAACTACTTTGGCAATTATTGAATAAAAGACTGAGTGATTTCTTACATAAGAATCAAATCAATACCTTACTATAAACAATTTAAATTCTATTAAAAGTAGGGATCAACACCAAATCATATTTATCTCGAATAACATATAAACCAACTAACAATTCATTATTCATTCAAGTTGTCTTTATTTATCGCATAAAATCATTATTCATATTCCAAAACTTTAAAAGTGAATAATAAAACTTGAGAAATCTAAAACGTCATATATGACGGTTCAAAATTTGTGGACATATACTAAGCTTATATATATAACCTATTCAAAAATCACAACAATCCAACGGTCGGATTAAAAATTATAACTCACGCAATAGAGCTTAAGAACACTAATTTTTTGGACTATGAGTCCTTATGACCATTTTCACTCAAACAGTCACCACGAAAAATCTCTAAAGAATTTTTGGGTGATTCAAATTTTTGTGTTTAACTCAGTTCCAGGGCTTTCTTTTGATATATGGATCATCTCCTAAATCATTATACACATAGAGTTATGGATTTTACAAAATCAAGTAGTAAACTAATTTTTATGAAAATTTCCAGATTTCGTTTTTCATTTGATTTCTTGATTTCTCTCACTTGATTCATGTTTATACAAGTTTAAATCATTCAATACATAAACAAGTATGTACTCAATAAAATTCATAAATCTAAGAATAAATCAAAGATTTTAAAAATAGCTTTTCTTTTAATTTCCTCATCTTCTTCTTCTTCTTCTTCTTTCTCTCTCTCTGTCTCTCTCTATTTTTTTTGGTGTAGATGCTGAAGTGCTTGGCGTGGGAAGGCAAATGGAGGTGGGAGGAGTATACTGATTTATTTTCTTTCTTTTTATTCCTTCTTCTCTTCCTTTCCTTTTTCTTTATTTTCCTTCCTTTCATTTTTCCCCCCTTCCCCACATGTTCCCCCTCAATTCCCTCTCCCATAATTCTCTCATTTTCAGCTGCCCACATGGGCAACTTTTCTAAAAAAAATTATTCTCTCTCCTTTTTATTTGCTCATTTATCCGATTAATTGCTCATTTGACCATTTATCAATTTAACATTTTACAGTTTTAGAATAATAATTATAAGAAAATTTAATACTTTCATTACATAAAATTCGGGGTCTTACAAAATTGAGTTAGAAAGTAGGCACTCGAAACTGCCTAGGTTTTTGGGTTACCCAGAAAACCCAGGAACTGCCTGACAATGACTTTGGAGACTCAGATCTTCTTGTTGTGATGTTATATGACCAAAATAATGGTTGGATATTATAGTGTTACATTCCTACTACAATATCAATGTTCTAGTTAGCCCAAATCATGCTTAGGCTGAGAATCATAGATGGTCAAAGTAAGGGACTTGACCACTAGCTGTCAGTGTTCTTGAGCCCAAGAAAACTAACAGCGACAGTTACCGTCACTATAGCCTATAGCGACCGTTTTAATTATTTTTATTTTTTGAATTTTCGAAATATGATGAAAAATAGAAATAAATTTCTAAAAATTACAAAAATAGTTTTAAAAATTATTTTAAGTTATGAAAAATAACTTTTAATAATTTGGGGTATTTTTCATTAATATTTATATTTATTTGAATATTTATGGTATTTAATTTATTTAATTAGTATATTAAATAAATTAGTGAAAATGATCTTAATATTATAAAAATTATTTTAAATAAGAATAAAGTGTTAGAAAATATTTTGAATTATAAAATGTAACTTTTAATATTTTTGGAGAAATTTTATTAATAATTTAATATTAATGATATTAGATTTATTTAATTATTATATTAAATAAATGAGTTTAAAATAGTTTTATTGATTTAAACATCATTTAAAAATGAGAAAAGTGATTTAAAAATATTTGAAGTTATAAAATATGACTTTTAATATTTTGATGATAAATTCATTAATATTTACATATTAATGGTGATGGTTTAAAAATGATTTTAATTGTTTTAAAAATCATTAAAGGGGAAAATTGGTAATTTAAAAATATTTTAAGTTATTATTAATAACTTTAATATTTTGATAAGTATGTATATTAAAATATTAATGATAATGGGATTATTTCGGTATTTGAAAAATTATTATAAAATATAATAATTGTTTAAAAAATTATTAAAGACTTCCGAAAAATATTATAAACGATATTTGACTTATCTAAAATAATATTGAAGCTTTGAGACCAAGTTTAATTGACAATACATGTTTTAATTGTCAAATAGGGTGACCAGTACACCGAGAACAGACTGAAGTCCAATCAGACTGAACGTGATGGAGAAGACTCATTTAGAGTTCTACGTGATGGATTGAGAAAATTTATCAATAGTAAGATGTGTGGACACTTAGAGTTTAGGGATTATGTTTGTGACGCCCCCAAAACAAGTATACATCACCCATCTTGAGTCGTCAAATACATGGTACAGAATACAAATAAAAACTTAATTATATAACTGTTGTGTAAAATACGATAAAACATAAGCTGGGAGTTTTAACACGAATATTGTCTTCTAGATAATATCCACACTCAATGGAGTCCTCATTACCATTATTTATCACACTATTTCATAAAATAGTGAGGACTACTAAAGCCACTTATCCTGGACCATCACTCCATTCCCCGACTCATCCCAGCTATATTCTCATTTCCTGAAGAGAACAATGAAAGAAAATGGTGAGGTCAACTAACTTAGTAAGAAATATTATGTCTAAGATAATGCAGAATAAATTATCCTTAGCCTTCAACAATATAACAACTGATAGAATACAATAGACAACAAGTTTTAGATCAACAATTCCAGCGGAATAAGCAATCCATTAGAAGAGTCGAGTAGAGCATGATATCTATTATCTTCTATGATTTAAAAAGGGTTTTCATCAACTTTATCGTTGAGACTCAACTTAATAAATAAACCACATCATTGAATCATCCCTGCACTACGGGCCAAGGATATTCATGTAATCATCAATGGTCATGATTATACCAAATAATCCCTAGTCATAATCATACCAATAACTGTCCATCAATGCACTACGGGCCAATGAGGACTTTTACCACATCATTTATAACATTACGGGTCATGATTATACCGAATGATCCATGGTCATAATCATACCAATCAGCAGTCCATATATGCACGTAAGCCAAAGATGAATTTCATCACAATATAAGCATGAGGATGATGACAATGATATAAGCATTAATCAAACAAAATCAAAGATAAATATTAAAGAATTTAAATTTATCCAGAGTTTAAAAATATCCAAATTTTCAACATGATACTGCTTTGTGGAGTAAAATTCAAGAATGATATTGTATCAAAAATGATTTGGACCGAAAAGAAATCAATTTTTGACATAAATAGTACTTTGGGTGAATAAAAGAATGGGTAGAACCGGTATCTAACAAGGTATAGACTTCGCAAGAGTTTATGATTAACTAACCCATAATAACTTCGTTCGGGTAACTCACTTTTTTAGAAGTCACAAAAAATGCTCTTCCTGAAACCACCAACTTTGTTTTATCCGTATCCGCATTTGGTGCCACCGTCCCAGTTGTATTTGTGACAACCTGAAAAATTAGACAATTTATTAAAATCTTAAATGATTGATTTAAGGTCAAATAATAGACCTAGACAGAAAATAAGTGTATGCGTTTGATATTATTAGGGTGAAATTTTGATGATTTTAAAATTCTGTGAAGGATATAGGTGAATTATTCAGGATTAAGGGTATACGAGAATATGTTCTGTGAATATGATAATATTTGTGTACAGAATGTGGATAAGGATCAAATTTTGATCAAGATTACTTACATAGGTGACAAACCCTAAATTCATGATAAGAATATGGTGATTAAGTTAGAAAACCCTAATGATATGTTCAGAAATCCTAATTTCAGTATTGAGAATTTAAACCCTAATTTGGGAATCCTAATGCGAAGTATTAAACCCTAAGGTTTAAAAAGTTGTGTGTAAGTAATATAAACATTATGTGATGGATTATATTTGTTTATTATATAAACAAACAAAAGAAACTAGTGTAACCCTAATTATATATATTAGGAATGAAGGATTTAATAACTTAAGGGTTAAGGAAAAAGAGAATTGTGGTATTTAGAATACTTACTAATTCTAGGAGATTTATTTTATATATTTCAAATGATTAATTTTATAACCTAATTATAGCAAGTCTAATTGGGTTAAGGAAATAAGTGAGCATGAGTAAGGATTTGTGTTATAATTGAGGAAGTAAAAACCCTAATTAAATGAATTGGGTTGGATAAGAATTAAGGTATTGAACTATGTATATTTTATAGCCCATGTGTTGGCCAATGAAATTAGTTAGAGGCCCAAGCAATACATTAATTGAGTGGCTCAAATATTTTTATTGATAAGCCCAAAATATTTAAGGGTGGCCCAAACTTAGAGCCCAATTGAAGGAAGGACATGATGGACATTTGATATTATTAAAAGTGTTGGACTATGATTGATTTACATGGCCGGTGGATAGAGAAGGAAAAAGGATGAGAGATTGAGCATGTGACTAAGATTTATTTTGGTCTCTTATTTGTCTAAAGTTGGTCACCAACTCTCCACCAACTCTCCTACCAACTCTCCACCAACTCCCACCTACTCCTCTTATGTGTCATTGTTTTATTTATCCAACATCTTTGTTCATGCTTGTAAGTAAAGCTTTGGTAGTTTAGTGGGAGAAAGGAGAGAATTATATGCAAAAACATCTCCCACTTTAAGCACCACACATGTGGTAAAAGGATAGTTCATTAATACAAGCTAGGTGTCCAATGGTTTAAGGAGCCACATGATATACTAATCTCCCACATGTTTATGATTAAGAAAGAGAAAGATAGAGTGAGTGGGGAGATGATTATTAGATATACAATTATATCTATTCATTTTTACAAAGTCACCAAAGTTATTTCATCTCTCTCATGATATCACTTGCTTTTTGGCCAATCAATAATTTAATTAAAGCTCAAAAATTTGATCCAAGTGAGGAGGGACATTTTTGGAAAAAGAGATTTAATCAAACTTGGTAGATATTAGCCACATGGCCGGGTAATGGAAGAGGTGAAAGGAGAGGGAGATGTGCATGTACATCATCCATTTATACACTACACAATTGGCAAAAGATAATTCACCCAATTAGGCTAGGTGTCAAATTTTTTTTAATAAGGTAGCTTGCATATCTAGCCTTGATAGTGGTTTGGTGACCTACCCTAAACCATAAATGCTCCAAACCCTAAAGCCTAAGGGTTTCATCAAATGGAAAATTCTAGATATATAGGGAAATGTCCAAAATGCCCTTTTACATTTTTTTATTATGTAACTTGTGAATCTTGCATCATCTTTGGTTGTTCACCAACCCTAACCCTAACCTAGCATAGCATATGACTAAAATCCATACAAATCAGCCACTCTTGCCATCTTGCAAACTTAGATGCTTTGAATCAAAGTTTTATAACTTAAAACTTAAGTAAAGTAACTTACTTTACTTACAAAACCAACCTAGACCTTCTCTCTCTTCATGTTTCGAAATTTAGAGTGAGAGAGGAGAGGAGTATGTTTGGTAGCTCCTAGGGAGGAGAAGGACAGAAGATTTTGATCTTTCTTTCCATTCAAGATCCATCTCGTATCATAGAAGAAAAGGAGCATGAAAAATCAAAGGTATAAACCCTTTTTGTTCATGTAATTTTTGGTTGAAGATCAAACCTTGAATCTATAGTTCTAATCTCAAAAACCTTATATCTATGTGTTAATGAGTGTTTCATGTTTAGATCTAACCATATTGAGTGTTAAATTGGTGGGAATCAAAGGAATTGAAAAATAGAATTTTTCCGAAAAAGTTTAAAACTAGAAAGTATGAACTAGCTTTTGATTTTTCTTGAAATCTATGATGGATATTTGTGATTTATGTTCTTGGGATGCTAGATATATGTGTGTAGGATAAAACCCCTTTGGAATCTCTCAAATAGGTTGAAAAATGAGCAAGTTATGGAATTTTTCCCAAACTACTCAAAGTTAAGAAAATTGTTAGAAGGACAGTTTTGAACAGCCACTTCAGGGCTAAATTCTAGGAGCTTAACATGTCCAAATATGGATTTTGATAGACTAAAATTGAAGATCGGAAATATACGAATCCAAAAAATTTGACGGATCGTTAATCGGAGTTACAGATCTCGTTTTATATAAGTTTTAGCAAAGGACTCCAAAACTGTAAAATGGCAAAAAGTTTATTTCTAGATCTGTCCAGGGGCTGTTTTGGCAACTTAAAGTGTGAAATAAATTCCGGACTTTTGGAAAATGAAAATATATGGTATTATGTAGCTCGTGTCCAAAAATGAACTAATTCCGATTTAAAACGACCAAGTTATGACCATTACAATTTTTGTGATTTTCCGACGGAAATCGCTATAAACGGAGTTCTACAACTCCGATTGCCACAAAATTTAAAATGGAGTATCACGTTAACATATATAAGGTTATACCAAGAGATGGGAATGTTTGGAGTTAAGCACGAGGTAGCTAATTTCTTAAGCTACGCACTAGAATTAATTTTTGAAAAATATCAAACGAAGTTGAAATATTATGGAAAAATAATTTTTTGTGATGAAATATGTGTATATATGTTTGGAATAAGGATAGAAAAATAATAAACGGATTTGGTATTTTTGTGATACAAATTTAGAATACAGTTTGCTGGATTATATAATTTGTGATTCCAGTTTGCTGGATTGAGAAATAGTTTACTGAAATTGAAAATATGTTAAATCCAGTTTGCT
Organism: Panax japonicus; assembly: GCA_020205505.1. Classification (NCBI taxonomy): domain Eukaryota; kingdom Viridiplantae; phylum Streptophyta; class Magnoliopsida; order Apiales; family Araliaceae; genus Panax; species Panax japonicus. The sequence goes on from CM035092.1 coordinate 33,413,863, forward strand.
GAATTGTAGTTTAGATTGATGGATTTGGAATTCAGGTTGCTTGATTTGGAATCCAGGTTGCTGAGTTGGTAATTTAGTTGCTAGATTTAGGATCCAGGTTGCTGGATTAGTATTTGACTTATTAGATGTTAATGAATACTTATGAAATGAAAAAGCGAGTGTTAAATCATATAAATGTGACTCTATGGCATGATTAAGTGCTTAGGAAGAGTTTAATTGAACTTAAACTCGATATTTGTCCGACTAGACCGTCGGGATGATAAAATTGTGTCGGTATCAACTCAAACTTAATAGTCTAATTTGATGTTAAGTCTTATGTGTATTATAGACTAATAGGATTATGTGCTATGTGTTTAAGTTATTCTGTGGATATAAATATAACAGTATTATACTGTGATGATATTATTCTAATATTGGAGATCTATATTACTAATATTAGGTCTTCGGGTAAAGCGTTATAAATTGCGTTGCGGTAATCAACGGTTCAGGCAAGTTTCTTTTTACTTAACTCTAATAAGAGTGTTTTATTCAAGCTTATGGTTAATCATTGCTGATTGCCACGAAAATTGTACTCTGTACATCTTACATGTATAAGTCAGGTATGAAAGGATGATCACCTTCATTACCAGTTGGTTCAGAAATGTTTGTTCATGTTTAAAACTTGTTCAGTCAAAATTTTGTTCGTGCTAGTTCTCAATTATATTGATGAATTATAGCCAGCTTATTATTCATACTCTTCAATCATGATATATCGTTATATTGTTGTATTTAAACTTGCTGGGCAACTTTCATGCTCACCCTTGCTATATCATGATAAAATATTGCAGATAAGGTGAATGTGTTCGAATACAGGAAAAGATAATACTAAGTTCAGCTTGGGATAAAATGTGCGGCTAGCTTGTAATAGCGTATTTTGATAAATGTGTTGTATTTTAGATAGTATATGAATTGTGTAAAAGTTAAGGTTACTCGACCTTGGGGATAAGTATGTAAAGTTTAATGTATAAACAATTTATGTTTATATCTTCCGCAAACAGTTATAGAATGATTAGTGTACCGAATCCGCGGCAATTTGGGGCCCGGATTTGGGGCTGCCACAGTATTTCATTTTTCTACAGGAAAAAATCGAGATATGTGATCGTCTTTTCCATAACAAAAATAAACCTTGGAAGGCTGTGAACAGTTTGGACTTATGTGTCCCTCCTCTCCGCATCTGTAGCATCTAACTGGCGGTCGTTCTTCTCCCCAAGAATTTGTTACTGGTGTTAGTGTTGCTGCCGACGTCGTCCCATTATCGTTAAATCTTCTCTTCTTAAACTTTCCACTTAAATCATTTCTTCTATTATCTTGGCCATGATTACCACCGAAGTGGTTACCATTTATTGCCTGATAATTTCCATCATGATGGTTATCATTGTTCTGATGGTCCTTGCCACCGGTACGATTATTATCGTGTTGTTGGTCATTATCTTTGGGTTGGGCTAGCTCATTATCGCGCTCCAATAACTGAGCCCTATTCACAACATCTGAATATAAATAAAGTTTGTGAGAAATGAGGTATTAACGTATCTCAGGTTTCAAACCTCTTAGAAAAATTCGCGTCATTCTTTTCTCATTATCAACCAAGTGGGACGCAAATCGGGACAACTCAGCAAACTTAGTTTCGTACTGTGACACGATCATATTATTTTGCTCCAGCTTGATGAACTCTGTGAGACCCCAGATTTTATGAATAAATATTTAATTTTTTCGAAATATTTTTTTAAATATTATGGTGTGGATTTGATATAATGTTATAGTTGTGGGTAGTATTTAAAATTTTTGCAAAGTATGCAAGTTGTTATAAATATTCGATTGGTCGGGGAATATTCTTTTTGTTGGGGAATATTCGTACGATGGCACAATCATTGGTGGACCCCACAACGAAAGCACTGTCGTAGTTAGAAAACGACAAAAATATTTTATGAAAATAACGGCCGACGTTTTACCGTTAATATTGTTGAACTACCCGATAGTAAAAGTACAGTAATACGCGTGGTTGCATAGTAGCACGCGGTATTGATTATTGATGCTTAAGTGATAAGTCACTCAGTTATACTGCATTATTGCTACAGTAATTGCTGCATCATATCTCTCATATTATTGATTCGATTATTGTCACAGTATCATCTGCATAATATGTTATTTTATTAAATCAATAATTGAGACGACAAAGTTATTCACATTATTAAATTGAAATATTTACAATGTCTAGAAGCTCTGTCAAGGAGTGGTTTGGTTACCTAATTGCGCGCTAATAGGGAGAAATCCGTATTGGAAAGCCCCCTCTTTCCTGGGAACAACCTAGTTGTTAAATATTATGAGTTATGATATTAATGATGGATAAGTTCGTTTTGATTAAAGATGAATTTGATAGTTCCATTGTGTTGAAATTATTTGTGTTAATGAGAATCGATATTTATTTCGAAAATAATTGATGTCTGGAGGTTATATTGTTCAATCGGGTATTCGGAGTACTTTTTGTGTCAGAGTACTATTCATGAGTTACTATTCATGAGTTACTATTCATTGAGTTACTATTCACGAGTTACTATTCATGAGTTATTATTCACCCGATTACTATTCAATCTAGTATTGTTCACTCGGGTATTTGGGTACAATATTATTTCATGAAGATATGTGCTAATTTTTCAGACCGTTAGTTGAAATTATAATAGTAAATCAATATGGATCATTGATTTAAAGTCTTAATAGTAACTTGTCCCTTCAATATTACCAAGAGTTAATTATCCCTTCACAAATAGTAGTTGTCTCTTCAATATTACCAAGAGTTATTTGCCTCTTCGGTGTTCCAAGGGTTAATTGTCCCTTCGCAAATAGTAGTTGTCTCTTCAATATTATCAAGAGTCGTTTTGACCCTTCGTTAAGACAAAGAGCCACTCTCAGTTTTTCTATAAATAGAAGCTCATTCCTTCATTATTTCTTACAAATTCACTGAAACTCTAGAGAGAGAAATTATAGAGAGAAAGAAGAAGAGTATTTTGCTACTTCACTACTTCTATATCTAGTTTTTTTTACGGTAAGGGGTGTTATTCTTTCTTATTCAGAAGAGAACTTCTATTATTCCATTCTTTATTATTCTGTTGGAATAACCTGTAAACGCGGCATACCCTATACATAAACTGTATACGCGGCATACCCTATACTTGGTGAAATCCTTCAGTTATTCCATTCTTTATTATTCTGTTGGAATAACCTATATACGTGGCATACCCTATACATAACCTGTATACGCGGCATACCCTATACTTGGTGAAATCCTTCTGTTATTCCATTCTTTGTTATTCTATTGGAATAACCTGTATACGTAACATACCCTATACATAACCTATATACGTGGCTTACCCTATACTTGGTGAAATCCCTCTGTTATTCCATTCTATATTATTATGTTGGAATAACCTGTTTATGCGAAGTACCACATACATGGTGAAATTCTTCTATTATTTCATTCTATATTATTATGTTGGAATGATATGTTTATGTGAAGTATCGCATACATAGTGAAATTCTTCTATTATTCCATTCTATATTATTATATTGGAATAACCTGTTTATGCGAAGTACCGCATACGTGGTAAAATTCTTCTATTATTCTATTCTTTATTATTCTATCGGAATATCCTGTCGGTGCAAATTTCGCCTGACCTGGTTCCATTATTTATTATTCCGCATTTATTATTCTGTCGAAATATCATGTCGGTGCAAATTTTGGCTGACCTGGTTCCATTATTTATTATTCTGCGTTTATTATTCTGTCGAAATATCCTGTCGGTGCGAATTTCGCCTGACCTGGTTCCATTATTTATTATTTCGCATTTACTATTCTGTTGGAATATCCTGTCTGTGCGTTTACGTCGAACCTGGTTCCATATTTATTATTCTGTTAGAATAACCTGTCTGTGTTATCTATCACATGCCTGGTGATTTCCTTTGTTATTCCATTCTTTATTATACTCAGTTGGTTAAAGTTTTGACTTCTATACTCAATGAAATTAGTGGAATATTCTTGATATTTGCGCTTCATCCAGTATCTTTTCATGGAAATATTCTTCTAAGCATTCTTAAATTTTACTCTACAAAGAAGTATTATGTTGACAATTTGGACGTTATTAGTTCCTGGATAAATTAATTCGTGTACTTGTTTTATTGAATTCTTATATCATTGTCATCATCCTCATGTTTATATTTTTTTTAAAAGTCATCTGTGGCCTGTAGTGCATAGATGGACTTGGTATGATTATGACCTAGGATTATTCGGTATAATCATGACCGTAATGTTACAAATGATGTGATAAAAGTCCTCATTGGCTCGTAGTGCATTGATGGACAGTTGTTGGCATGATCTTGACCATTGATGAATACATGAATGTGCTTGTCCCGTAGTGCATGGGTAATTTGTGGTCGTGATACTAAAGAATATCCTTGGCCGTAGTGCATGGGTGATTCGATGATGTGGATTATTTATTAAGCTGAGTCTCAGCGATAAAAGTGATGAAAAACCTTTTAAATCATAAAAGATAGTAGATTTCATTCTCTACTTGACTCTTTTAATGGATTGCTTGTTCCGCTGCAGTTAAACTTGATGTCAATTATATTTTATCAGTTTAACATTGTTGAAGACTATTGATAATTTACTCTACATTATCTTAGTCATAATATTTCTTATTGGGCTAGTTGAGCTCACCCTTTCTTTCACTGTTCTATTCAAGAAATGAGAATATAGCTGGGACGAGTCGGGGAATGGAGTGATGGACCAGATGATAGTATTAGTAGTCCTCACTATTCTGTTAAATAGTGTGATAATAAAATTAATGAGGACTTATTCTGAGAGTGGATATTATCTAGAAGACAGTATTTGTATTAAAACTCACAGCTCTCTTGTTGTATATTAAAGATTGTATTTGTATTCTGTACCATATATTTGGCGACTCGGAATAGGTGATGTATACCTATTTTGGGGGCGTCACAGTTGGTATCAAAGCTTAGGGATATGATCCCTGACTAAGATGTGAGACAAGAACTAGGAGGGGAGAGAAGGGGAATTCCTTCGCTAGTATGACCTACCTAAGTTTATTTGGTATTTAATTGGTCGGTCAGAGTATAGGGATAATATGTGAGATGTTAATTAACCCTTGTTTTGTGACAGTATTTGAAAATGGCATCTGAAAATGTTGAGATAAGCAATGGAGCAAAATAATATAACCGTATCGCAGTACAAGGCTAAGTTTAAAGAGTTATCCCAGTTTGCATCCCATTTGGTCGATAATGAAGAATGAATGACGCGAATGTTTCTAAGAGGTTTGAAACCCGATATACGTCAATACCTCATTTCTCATAAACTTTTTTTATATTCAGATGTTGTGAATAGGGCTCAATTATTGGAGCGCGATAATGAGTTAGCACAACCAAAAGGTAACGACCAACAACACGATAATAATCGTACCGGTGGCAACGATCATCGGAACAATGATGACCATCGTGGGGGAAATTATCATGCCAAGAATGGTAACCACTTCGGTGGTAATCATGGCCAAGATAATAGAAGTAGAAATTTTCAAGAAGAGAAGGTCATTTAGCCCGATTTTGTCGTGCACCAAAGTCAAGTCCAGCTGGGACGGTGGCACCAAAGGTGGATACGGACCACACAAAGTCGGTGGTTTCAGGAAGAGCGTTTTTTGTGACTTCTCAAAAAAGCGAGTAAACCGAATGAAGTTAGCACGGGTTAGTTAATTATAATTTCTTGCGAAGTCTATACCTTATTCGATACCGGTTCTACCCATTATTTTATCTCTCTTGCTTGCGTTCAACGTTTAAATTTGACTCCGGAGAAGTTAGACTTTGACTTATTGGTTGAATCTTCGTTAGTAGGAGCCTTCGTTACCTCCACTGTTTATAAATCTTGTTGATTCAAATCGACATTTTCACGTTACCTGTCGATCTTATCTCTTTAAAAATAATTTCCTTTGATGTGATCTTAGGAATCGATTGGTTAACTACTCATCATGCTTTTCGTAAGGTTGTTAGCTTTTATATTCATAACCAACCTATTATGAGAATTCAAGCAAACAAACCACTAAAGTCAATCACTATCATATCAAGTCATAAGTAAAGAGCCCCAATCCTTTTGTTGTTGACTTCCTTGTGTGGAATGCACCGAAGCCAAACTTTTTGTAGGCGACATCGTGAATGAAGATGGCAAGTTGATAGGTATCATTGGGAGGTGCTATCCAGGTTAAGGGATAAAAGTCACAGTTGGTACCGTTAATAAATTTCCTGACGTATTCTTGAAGACTTCCTAGCCTACCCCTAGAGCGTGAAATCGAATTTTGTATTGACCCCAATACAAAACCCATTTCTTAAACCCTCAAATATTTCTTTAACTAAAATGAACGCTTGAGTTGTTGAAGATTACGATCGAACCATTCAATACCATTGTGGAAGAGAGAACGTGGTAGCTGACATGTTGAGTAGAAGATTGATGCGTTTACGAGTGCGATCTTGTTAACATAAAGACTCATTTCGTATAACTTACAAATGATGAAGATAGAGTTAAAGACTCTAGGGACCCATGTGAAGATAACGAATATACGAGTAGAATCGACTTTAATCGATAAAGTTTAATCCGCTCAAGCTACATACTTAGAGCTGATGAATGAAGAAGGTTCAATAGGACGTTATTCTAGAAGCAAAAATTGATGAAGAGAGGAAATCACAACCCTCGATTTAATTGGCCCATATGAAATCCTTGGTCGAGTAGGAACTGTGTCTTATAGACTCGTTTTACCGCCAAGTATGTCGCGTGTTCATAACGTTTTTAACGTATCGACGTTATATAAATATGTGGACAACCCGAACAACATTATTGATTTAGAACCGGACGACATAGCGGATAATTTAACGGATGAAGATGTACCTGTTTAAATCCTGGAATATATTCTACGCTTAAAGGTTATACCTCAAGAGTTAGAATCTGAAATAAAGTTAAGGTATCCTCACCTCTTCGGCATACCAGGTACGTACGTAAATTTTGAGGGCGAAATTTCATAAGGAGGGGAGATTGTGAGACCCCAGATTTTGTGAATAAATATTTAATTTTTTCGAAATATTTTTTTAAATATTATGGTGTGGATTTGATATAATATTATAGTTGTGGGTAGTATTTAAAAATTTTGCAAAGTATGCAAGTTGTTATAAATATTCGATTGGTCGGGGAATACTCTTTTTATCGGGGAATATTCGTACGATGGCACAATCATTGGTGAACGCCACAAGGGAAGCACTGTCGTTGTTAGAAAACGACAAAAATATTTTATGAAAATAACGGCGGAGGTTTTACCGTTAATACTGTTGAAGTACCCGGTAGTAAAAGTACAGTAATACGCGTGGTTGCATAGTAGCACGCGGTATTGATTATTGATGCTTAAGTGATAAGTCACTCAGTTATACTGCATTATTGCTACAGTAATTGCTGCATCATATCTCTCATATTATTGATTCGATTATTGTCACAGTATCATCTGCATAATATGTTATTTTATTAAATCAATAATTGAGACGACAAAGTTATTCACATTATTAAATTGAAATATTTACAATGTCTAGAAGCTCTGTCAAGGAGAGGTTTGGTCACCTAATTGCGCTAATAAGGAGAAATCCTTATTGGAAAGCCCCTTCTTTCCTGGGAACAACCTGGTCGTTAAATATTGTGAGTAATGATATTAATGATGGATAAGTTCGTTTTGATTAAAGATGAATTTGATAGTTCCATTGTGTTGAAATTATTTGTGTTAATGAGAATCGATATTTATTTCGAAAATAATTGATGTCTGGAGGTTATATTGTTCAATCGGGTATTCGGAGCACTTTTTATGTCAGAGTACTATTTATGAGTTACTATTCATGAGTTACTATTCACGAGTTACTACTCATGAGTTACTATTCACGAGTTACTATTCATGAGTTACTATTCACGAGTTACTATTCATGAGTTATTATTCACCCGATTACTATTCAATCTAGTATTGTTCACTCGGGTATTTTGGTACAATATTATTCCATGAAGAGATGTGCTAATTTTTCAGACCGTTGGTTGAAATTATAATAGTAAATCAATATGGATCATTGATTTAAAGTCTTAATAGTAACTTGTCCCTTCAATATTACCAAGAGTTAATTACCCCTTCGCAAATAGTAGTTGTCTCTTCAATATTACCAAGAGTTATTTGCCTCTTCGGTGTTCCAAGGGTTAATTGCCCCTTCGCAAATAGTATTTGTCTCTTCAATATTACCCAAGAGTCATTTTGACCCTTCGTTAAGACAAAGAGCCACTCTCAGTTTTTCTATAAATAGAAGCTCATTCCTTCATTATTTCTTACGAATTCACTGAAACTCTAGAGAGAGAAATTATAGAGAAAAAGAAGAAGAGTATTCTGCTACTTCACTACTTCTATATCCAGTTTTTTTTATGGTAAAGGGTGTTATTCTTTCTTATTCATGAAGAGAACTTCTGTTATTCCATTCTTTATTATTCTGTTGGAATAACCTGTAAACGTGGCATACCCTATACATAACCTGTATACGCGGCATACCCTATACTTGGTGAAATCCTTCTGTTATTCCATTCTTTATTATTCTGTTGGAATAACCTGTATACGTGGCATACCCTATACATAACCTTTATACGCGGCATACCCTATACTTGGTGAAATCCTTCTAGTATTACATTCTTTATTATTCTGTTGGAATAACCTGTATACGCGGCATACCCTATACATAACCTGTATACGCGGCTTACCCTATACTTGGTGAAATCCCTCTGTTATTCCATTCTATATTATTATGTTGGAGTAACCTGTTTATGCGAAGTACCGCATACATGGTGAAATTCTTCTATTATTCCATTCTATATTATTATGTTGGAATAACCTGTTTATGCCAAGTATCGCATACATGGTGAAATTCTTCTATTATTCCATTCTATATTATTATGTTGGAATAACGTGTTTGTGAGAAGTACCGCATACGAGGTAAATTTCTTCTATTATTCCATTCTTTATTATTCTGTCGGAATATCCTATCGGTGTGAATATCGCCTGACCTGGTTCCATTATTTATTATTCTGCATTTATTATTCTGTCGGAATATCATGTCGGTGCGAATTTTGCCTGACCTGGTTCTATTATTTATTATTCCACATTTATTATTCTGTCGGAATATCCTGTCTGTGCATTTACGTCGAACCTGCTTCCATATTTATTATTCTGTTGGAATAAACTGTCTGCGCTATCTATCACATGTCTGGTGATTTCCTTTGTTATTCCATTCTTTATTATACTCAGTTGGTTAAATTTTGACTTCTATACTCCATGAAATTAGTGGAATATCCTTAATATTTGCGCTTCATCCAGTATCTTTTCATGGAAATATTCTTCTGAGCATTCTTAAATTTTACTCTACAAAGAAGTATCATGTTGACAATTTGGACGTTATTAGTTCCTGGATAAATTAATTCGTGAACTTGTTTTATTGAATTCTTATATCATTGTCATCATCCTCATGTTTATATTTTTTTAAAAGTCATCTGTGGCCTGTAGTGCATAGATGGACTTGGTATGATTATGACCAGGGATTATTCGGTATAATCATGACCGTAATGTTACAAATGATGTGATAAAAGTCCTCATTGGCCCGTAGTGCATTGATGGACAGTTGTTGGCATGATCTTGACCATTGATGAATACATGAATGTCCTTGTCCCGTAGTGCATGGATAATTTGTGGTCGTGATACTAAAGAATATCATTGGCCGTAGTGCAGGGGTGATTCGATGATGTGGATTATTTATTAAGCTGAGTCTCAGCGATAAAAGTGATGAAAAACCTTTTAAATCATAAAAGATAGTAGATTTCATTCTCTACTTGACTCTTTTAATGGATAGCTTGTTCCGCTGCAGTTAAACTTGAAGTATAATTAACTAACCCGTGCTAACTTCGTTCGGGTTCCTCGCATTTTGACCGGTCACGACAAACGCTCTTCCAGGGACCGTTGACTTTGACTTTTCTGGGACATCCTTTTGAGTCATCATTCCCGCTGGACTGGGTTTCGATACCGTACAATCTCGAGCGATATGTCCTTTTCCACAATTATAGCATACCTTAAACTGTTGTGGGTAGTTTGGGCTGATATGTCCCTCTTTCCCGCATTTGTAACATACGACCGGTGATCGTTCTCCTCCCTTAGAACCAGTTGCTGCTGGTGTTGACGTCTTCACATGGTCGTTGTTGAATCTCCTCTTTTTAAAATCTCCTCCTGACTCGCTTCTTCTATTTTTATGGCCGTGATTACCACCAGAGTGGTTACCACCTTTGCCCGTATTCTTCTTTCTTCGTAGGTTATCGTTGTTCTGATGACTGTTGTCACCAGTATGATCCTGGTTGTGGTCCCTCGGTTGAACGTACTCGTTATCTCGCTCTAACAATTGAGCCATGTTGACAACATCTGAATAGAGAGAAAATTTATGAGAAATGAGATACTAGCGTATGTCAAGTTTTAAACCTCCCAAAAATATCCGCGTCATACATTCCTCATTCTCCACCAAATGAGGTGCAAACCTGGATAAATCTGCAAACTTTGCCTCGTACTGGGATACCGTCATGTTGTTCTGTTGTAGTCTAATAAACTCTACCTCCTTCATATTGCGAATAATTTCAGGAAAGTATTTTTCATTGAAAAGTTTCTGAAACGTTTCCCAAGACATGTTGAGTGCAGCTGGATGGAAATGCTTCACAGATTCCCACCAGTAATCTGCCTCACCACGGAACATAAAGGTGGCAAATGGAACCTTCTGTTCCTCCGTGCATCCCAAGACATCGAATATCTTGGTAATTTGTTTGACCCATGTTTCCGCCATGATCGGATCTGGCTTTCCCTTAAATTCTGGTGGTCCCAACTCTTTGAACTGCTTGGCTGTGACAACCCGTGAATTGCTATCATTTACTCCTGTATTTTGAACACGAGTCTCCCTCGTCTAATTTTGCATGAACTACAAAAAGCTTCTAAACATCCCCTCGTACATCATCTGCTCATTGGTGTTGTTCACAGGAGGAACATTGTCAGCCTGTTGCACGTTCTCCTCGTTGGTGAGTACAGGCGTCTCCACGGTCTCATTTACTCCACTATTAATATTCTCAGTCGACATTCTCAAATACTATCATAAAACAAGTGTTAATTAAGGAAATCAATATATCACATAATATCACTATATACTGACCAACTAACAAATTATCTTAGGAAGGACACACTAGCGAAGGATTTACTCGTCTCTCCCCTCCTAGTTCTATTCCCTGATCTCCGCCAGAGATCGTATCCCTAAGCTCTGATACCAACTGTGACACCCCCAAAATAGGTCCATTCCATCCAACCCATTATGAGTCGGCAAATACATGGTACAGAAATAACTACAACTTTATTATTACAACATATAAACTGTGAGTTTAAATATAGATATTGCCGTCTAGACAATATCCATACGCAAATAAATCCCCATCATAATTATTGATACATTATTTTAAAAAAATGGTGAGGACTACTAAACAACTCTTTCTAAAATCTTCATTCCATATCCCGACTAGTACTCGCTACATTCTCGCCTCCTGAGAAGAAAAATGGAACAACAAGGAAAAGGGTGAGCTCAACTAGCCTAGTAAAGAATATTATGACTAAGATAATATACAACAAATTATCGTTAGTCTCCAACAGGAAAAAATCTAATTGAATACAATAGACAACTAGTTTTAAATCAACAACTGCAGCGGAAACAACAATTCATTAGAAGAGTTAAGTAGAGAATGCAAACTACTATCTTCTATATATGAATTTAAAAGTTCATCGTCGATATTTTATCCCTGTAACATCAATCAATATATATCTGGAATCAAATATTCATCTTTGAACTACAGGCCAAAGATATTCATCAGTTGGTCATGTTCATCTAAACACCTGTTCATCTTTGCACTACGGACCAAAGATATTAATCAGTCGGTCATGTTCATCTCAACACCTGTTCATCTTTGCATTACGGGCCAAAGATATTCATCAAGAAATCATTCATCTTTGCACTACAGGCCAAAGATATTCAGTAATTTCATCATTTAAGACTGAGGATGATGAAAAATATTTTAAAGGAAACGAATCCAGTGAAGCAAAAGAACAAATATTAAGGATTCGTACTTTAAACAATTCTCATTCAAAAATACTTCATAAATAACCAGACTGGGGAAAAATTCAAGAATGAGCAAAACATGGATACAATCAAAACTAGTATCCAGAATAGATATTTTGGACAAAAAGAAGAAATTTCATTTCTCGGTGAATAGTGTCGTATTCATGAATAGTGCCGTATACGTGAATAGTAACTCCGACACCAAAAGATAGAAATTTCACAAAAAAATATCATCATGTTTCATGAATAGTACTCGTGAATAGTAACTCATGAATAGTAACTCGTGAATAGTAACTCATGAATAGTAATCCCGACATGAAAAAGTTCTAAATTTGATAAAAAGTTTCAACCAATATTTCAGCATAATGATATTGAAGAAATAATATCATTTGAGAAGAAAATAACATCCCTTACCTCGAAAGACAGTACTTCTAGTTGAAACACCGGATATAGGCTATGACTTGAACTAGCACTGTATAGAAATACTCAAAGTATACTCAAAATACTCACAAGAATACGCTCGATAATATAGAGAGAGAAAACTTCAGTTTCTGGTGTGATTTTCAATTCTAACCTAAGCACCCTATTTATAGGAAATTGCTTAGAACACCAAAACAAAAAATTTAATATAATATATTATTAATAATAAATTTTCCTACGCCTCTTTGGAAATCTGCACCTAACATTTCCCACATGCCAACCTTCTAGAAAAAATAAAAAAAACGTTTTCCTTTTAAAAAATATTTTAAACTTCCAAAAATCAATTATTTCGGAGCTTCGGAACTTCAATAATTCATAATAAATAGCCCTTTTATCATAAAATTCAAATCTCGTGAGTTTTTATAGGAAATTCAATTCTCTACAACTTTGCAGAAGAAATTTTTTACAAATTCCAAAGAGAAATGGACCGAAATCCACAAACGAGCGATTTTACAGGCTATAATCAAATTTTCAGTCAAGAAATAGGTCTACCGACACACAAAATCTGTTTTTAATATTTATTGCAACAAAAATACTCTTTCTCCTCATAAACTCATATATCCCACATTCATTGTAAAAATATCACCATTATTATATTATTAAAAATATAATAATATATTTAAATGAATTATTTTATCAGAAAAAGATAAAATATTAATTTTCAACAATTGTCACATTAAAAATTTTCTCCATCTATATCCACATAAAATCAATATTTTCCTCATCATATGAATCAATAATTAATTATTCATAAATAATATTACAGAATCACAATATTGACAACCAGGCAGTTCCCAGGAAAGAGGGGTCTTTCCAATAAGAATTTCTCCTTACTGGCGCGCAATTAGGTGACCAAACCTCTCCTTAGACAGAACTTTCTAGACATTGCCAATAATGTTATCTAATAATATTATTCAAATAATATGAATTATTGCTTCGATAATGAAAAATATTGTGTAGTGACAATTATTGAAACAACGGTAATATAAAATATCAATGCAGCAATTATTGAATCAATAACATAAAATACTGAACAGTAATTACTGTAACAATTATTGAGTAGTGCCTTCTTACGTAAGAATCAATAATTGGTGCAATACCATGTGATACTGTTTAACAACGCATATTAGTGTGTTTTAACCACTAGGTATTTCAACAGTATTAACTGTAACAACTACGCCGTTATTTATAAACAACTTATATTTGTCGTTTTCTTCATCCAATCGATTTCCGTTATGGGACCCACACATGGCTGCGCCTTCGTACGAATATTCCCCGACAGTACATATATTCTACGACCAAATGAATATTCCCCGACAACAATGAATATTTTATAACCACTTGCTTATTTTGAAATATTTGCGTATTTTACCCATAAATATCCACATTAATCAAATCAACCCTTACTATTCAAAATAATAATTAGAGGAAATTAAATTTTATTTATTAATTATTTGGGGTCTTACAACCTCCCCTCCTTATGAAATTTCGTCCTCGAAATTGACGTACGTAACTGGTGTTTCGAAAAGGTGAGAATACCTCGCTTTTATTTCCGTTTCCAACTCCCACGTCATTTCCTCAATAGCATGGTTTCTCCACAAAACTTTAACTTGTGGTATAACCTCGGTACATAGGACTTATTCTTTCCTATCCAAGATCTTGACAGGTACCTCCTCATACGTTAAGTCTTCGACTATCTCATCCGGTTCTAACTCAATGACGTGGTTCGGGTCATCCACGTATTTACGTAACATCGATACGTGAAAAACGTTATGAACACGCGTCTTATTTGGCGGTAAAACGAGTCTATAGGCCACAGTTCCTATTCGATCGAGGATTTCAAATGGACTAATAAATCGAAGGTTTGAGCTTTCCTCACATCACTGATTCTCGCTTTTGAAATAACAACTTCTTGCATCTCTTTCTTCAAATTCATCAGCTCCAGTGTGTAGCTTGAACAGCTTTAACTTTATCGATTAAAGTCAATTATACTCGTATATCATCACGTGGGTACCTAGTGTATTCATCTCCATCTCTATTATTTATAAATTATACGAAATGAGTATTTGACAATATCGTACTCTTACTTGTATACGATCTTCTACTCAACACATCAGCTACCACGTTCACTTTTCCAGGATGGCATGGTCAGAACATGTACTGAAATGAGTCTCCTCTTGAGTTCTTCGTAGCTCTTCCCATATTCCTTGCTCCATTCGAATTTTGTAACTCTATGAGTCAGCTGAGTTAATGAAATAGCGATTTGAGAAAATCTTTCCACGAATCTCCGATAATAACCAACTAATCCTAGAAAGCTACGTATTTCGATTACTGACTTAGGTTGCTCTCAACTGTGACTCATATCCCAATCTTGGATAGCACGTCACAATAACACCTATCAGTTTACTACCGTACGAATATGGCGTCCCCTACGAAGAGTCTGGCTTCTGTGTATTCCACAAAGGAAGTCACCAGATAAAGGCTCAGGTACCAACTTCTACAGTTGGGTTTTTAACTCCTGAAGTTCAATAGGAGCCATTCGATATGAGATTTTAGAAATGAGTTTTGTACCGGGTTCAAAGTCGATACAAATTCAATATCACACTTTGGGAGTAAGCAAAGAAATTCTTCAGGAAATACGTCAGGAAAATCAATAACAACAGGAATATTATTCAAATCTGACGTGTCTTTATTCAAATCCAAAACATGGACTAAGAAAACATGACATCTGTTTTTCAATAAACGAATGACTTCATGGCTTGATATGAAAATGTTTGACTACAATGATTTGATTTCTTGAATTCGAATAACAGGTTTCTTAGGAATATGGAAACTAACAATCTTACGAAAGTAATCAATTTCGGCATGATGAGTAGTTAACCTTAAAATTACATCAAAACCAAATATCTTTATAGAAATAAGGTTAACAGGTAATGTGATAGTGCAAACCTGAATTAAGCAAGATTTCTAAACAACGGATGTAACAAAAGTTTCTCCTAACGGAGTCTCCACAGATAGGTCAAAGTCTAATTTCTCCGGAGTCAAGTTCAAACGTTGAACGCAAGCAAGAGAGATAAAAGAATGGGTAGAACCGGTATCTAGTAAGGTATAAACTTCGCAAGAATTATAATTAACTAACACGTGCTAACTTCGTTCGGGTTCCTCGCATTTTGACCGGTCACGACAAACACTCTTCCAGGAACCGTTGACTTTGACTTTTCTGGGGCATCCTTTTGAGTCACCATTCCCGCTGGACTGGGTTTCGATACCGTACAATCTCGAGTGATATGTCCTTCTTTTCCACAATTATAGGATACCTTAAACTGTTGTGGGCAGTTTGGGCTGATATGTCCCTCTTTCCCGCATTTGTAACATACGACCGGTGGTCGTTCTCCTCCCTTAGAACCAGTTGCTGCTGGTGTTGACGTCTTCACATGGTCGTTGTTGAATCTCCTCTTTTTAAAATCTCTTCCTGACTCGCTTCTTCTATTTTCATGGCCGTGATTACCACCAGAGTGGTTACCACCTTTGCCCGTATTCTTCTTTCTTCGCAGGTTATCGTTGTTCTGATGACTGCTGTCACTAGTATGATCCTGGTTGTGGTCCCTCGGTTGAACGTACTCGTTATCTCGCTCTAACAATTAAGCCTTATTTACAACATCTGAATAGAGAGAAAATTTATGAGAAATGAGATACTGGCGTATGTCAGGTTTCAAACCTCTCAAAAACATCCGCGTCATACGTTCCTCATTCTCCACCAAATGAGGTGCAAACCTGGATAACTCTGCGAACTTTGCCTCGTACTGGGATACCGTCATGTTGTTCTGTTGTAGTCTAATAAACTCTACCTCCTTCATATTGCGAATAATTTCAGGAAAGTATTTTTCATTGAAAAGTTTCTGAAACGTTTCCCAAGACATGCTGAGTGCAGCTGGATGGGTACGCTTCACAGATTTCCACCAGTAATCTGCCTCACCACGGAACATAAAGGTGGCGAATGGAACCTTCTGTTCCTCCGTGCATCCCAAGACATCGAATATCTTGGTAATTTGTTTGAACCATGTTTCCGCCATGATCGGATCTGGCTTTCCCTTAAATTCTGGTGGTCCCAACTCTTTGAACTGCTTGGCTGTGATAACCCGTGAATTGCTATCATTTCCTCCTGTATTTTGAACACAAGTCTCCCTCGTTTGATTTTTCATGAACTGCAAAAAGCTTCTAAACATCCCCTCGTACATCATCTGCTCATTGGTGTTGTTCACAAGAGGAACATTTCCAGCCTGTTGCACGTTCTCCTCGTTGGTGAGTACAGGCGTCTCCACGGTCTCATTTACTCCACTGTCAGTCGACATTCTCAAATACTGTCATAAAACAAGTGTTAATTAAGGAAATCAATATATCACATAATATCCCTATATACTGACCAACTAACAAATTAGCTTAGGTAGGACACACTAGCGAAGGATTTACTCGTCTCTCCCCTCCTAGTTCTATTCCCCGATCTCCGCCAGAGATCATATCCCTAAGCTCTGATACCAACTGTGACGCCCCCATAATAGGTCAATTCCATCCAACCCATTATGAGTCGCCAAATACATGGTACAGAAATAACTACAACTTTATTATTACAACATATAAACTGTGAGTTTTAATATAGATATTGCCGTCTAGACAATATCCACACGCAAATAAATCCCCATCATAATTATTGATACATTATTTTAAAAAAATGGTGAGGACTACTAAACAACTCTTTCTAAAACCTTCATTCCATATCCCGACTAGTACTCGCTACATTCTCGCCTCCTGAGAAGAAAAATGGAACAACAAGGAAAAGGGTGAGCTCAACTAGCCTAGTAAAGAATATTATGACTAAGATAATATACAACAAATTATCGTTAGTCTCCAACAGGAAAAAATCTAATTGAATACAATAGACAACCAGTTTTAAATCAACATCTGCAGCGGAAACAACAATTCATTAGAAGAGTTAAGTAGAGAATGCAAACTACTATCTTCTATATATGAATTTAAAAGTTCATCGTCGATATTTTATCCCTGTAACATCAATCAATATATATCTGGAATCAAATATTCATCTTTGCACTACAGGCCAAAGATATTCATCAGTTGGTCATGTTCATCTAAACACCTGTTCATCTTTGCACTACGGGCCAAAGATGTTAATCAGTCGGTCATGTTCATCTCAACACCTGTTCATCTTTGCACTACGGGCCAAAGATATTCATCAAGAAATCATTCATCTTTGCACTACAGGCTAAAGATATTCAGTAATTTCATCATTTAAGACTGAGGATGATGAAAAATATTTTAAAGGAAACGAATCCAGTGAAGCAAAAGAACAAATATTAAAGATTCGTACTTCATAAACAATTCTCATTCAAAAATACTTCATAAATAACCAGACTGGGGTAAAATTCAAGAATGAGCAAAACATGGATACAATCAAAACTAGTATCCAGAATAGATATTTTGGACAAAAAAAGGAAATTTCATTTCTCGGTGAATAGTGTCGTATTCGTGAAAAGTGCCGTATACGTGAATAGTAACTCCGACACCAAAAGATAGAAATTTCATAAAAAAAACATCATCATGCTTCATGAATAGTACTCGTGAATAGTAACTCATGAATAGTAACTCGTGAATAGTAACTCATGAATAGTAACTCATGAATAGTAACCCCGACATGAAAAAATTCTAAATTTGATAAAAAGTTTCAACCAATATTTCAGCATAATGATATTGAAGAAATAATATCATTTGAGAAGAAAATAACATCCCTTACCTCGAAAGACAGTACTTCTAGTTGAAACACCGGATATAGGCTATGACTTGAACTTGCACTGTATAGCAATACTCAAAGTATACTCAAAATACTCACAAGAATACGCTCAATAATATAGAGAGAGAAAACTTCAGTTTCTGGTGTGATTTTCAATTCTAACCTAAGCACCCTATTTATAGGAAATTGCTTAGAACACCAAAACAGAAAATTTAATATAATATATTATTAATAATAAATTTTCCTATGCCTCTTTGGAAATCAGCTCCTAACATTTCCCACATGCCAACCTTCTAGAAAAAATAATAAAAAAAACGTTTTCCTTTTAAAAAATATTTTAAACTTCTAAAAATCAATTATTTCGGAGCTTCGAAACTTTAATAATTCATAATAAATAGCCCTTTTATTAGAAAATTCAAATCTCGCGTGTTTTTATAGGAAATTCAATTCTCTACAACTTTGCAGAAGAAAGTTTTTCCAAATTCCAAACAGAAATTGACCGAAATCCACAAACGGGCGATTTTACAGGCTATAATCAAATTTTCAGTCAAGAAATAGGTTTACCGACACACAAAATCTGTTTTTAATATTTATTGCAACAAAAATACTCTTTCTCCTCGTAAACTCATATATCTCACATTCATTGTAAAAATATCACCATTATTATATTATTAAAAATATAATATTATATTTAAATGAATTATTTTATCAGAAAAAGATAAAATATTAATTTTCAACAATTGTCATATTAAAAATTTTCTCCATCTATATCCACATAAAATTAATATTTTCCTCATCATATGAATCAATAATTAATTATTCATAAATAATATTACAGAATTACAATATTGACAACCAGGCAGTTCCCAGGAAAGAGGAGGCTTTCCAATAAGAATTTCTCCTTACTGACGCGCAATTAGGTGACCAAACCTCTCCTTAGATAGAACTTTCTAGACATTGCCAATAATGTTATCTAATAATATTATTCAGATAATATGAATTATTGCTTCGATAATGAAAAATACTGTGTAGTGACAATTATTGAAACAAAAGTAATATAAAATATCAATGCAGCAATTATTGAATCAATAACATAAAATACTGAACAGTAATTATTGTAACAATTATTGAGTAGTGCCTTCTTACGTAAGAATCAATAATTGGTGCAATACCATGTGCTACTGTTCAACAACGCGTATTAGTGTGTTTTAACCATCAGGTATTCAAACAGTATTAACGGTAACAACTACGCCGTTATTTATAAACAACTTATATTTGTCGTTTTTTTCATCCAATCGATTTCCGTTATGGGACCCACACATGGCTGCGCGGTCGTACGAATATTCCCCGACAGTACAAATATTTCACGACCAAACGAATATTCTCCGACAACAATGAATATTTTATAACCACTTGCTTATTTTGAAATATTTGCGTATTTCACCCATAACTATCCACATTAATCAAATCAACACTTACTATTCAAAATAATAATTATAGGAAATTAAATTTTATTTATTAATTATTTGGGTCTTACACAAACTATTTATAAGATAAAATAATTCAAAATGATAATAAATTAGTATTAATAATCATATTTCACCCATTATTTTTATAAACAAATGTAGTTATGGTACAATGAAGAATTCAAAGATTATTGTGATGCTTGGGGGCAAATGAGAGATGACTCAACAATATATCTTGTTAGGATGAATAAAAGTGATAATTACTCATATAAATAGTAAACAAACTTCACCTTAATATAAAAGAAATTTTATAAAAATATTAAATTTTACTTGTAAAAATATTAATTTTTTATTAATTATAAATCAATTGATAATAAATCAAATGACATGTTGATTTCAATTATAATTGTTTAAAAAGTTTTTTTTATGTATTTGATGAAACTTTTTATGCACGAACGCTATGTATAATGGCTTATTATGTTAATTATTAAGATAATCAATTAAATATATAATAGATATTTAATTAAGATTTTGAGAAGATAGTTGTAATTATTAAATTACTAACTATTTATTTAAAGAATAAATTGTCGAATTGTATAGTATTAGTTTCTTTGATCAATTATTAAGTTAAACATTTAAACGGAATGTAGATTTATTTAGTTTTGATTATCAAAAAAATAATTATATTAATTTTTTTAAGTTGTTAATCTAATTTTATATTAATGTTTATATTGATAAAATTTGGTTGAAATTCTAATCCGAATAGAACTTTAAAACTCAAACTTTAATAAGTTTTAATTCAGTCATGATCGATAATTAGTTAGTAATAAATCCATCGTAATTTTTCAGGCAATTTCATAGTTATTATAAAAAAAACTCAAAAATATTAGTAATACAATTAATCGTATGATTTGATAAATTCTAGTTAAGATACTAATTTAATAATAATATTTTATGATTAATATTAATATAATTAAATCTTATGATATATTAAGAGATTTTTTTGATACCGTTATATCTTAATGAAATTACTCTACATAAAATTTGTGAAGAAATATTATCTTACATAAAATCGTGATAAAATGAAAAACTTGTTATAAAACTAGTAGAACCGAAAATAATTTTTTTTTAAATTCCTTTTCCCATTAGACATATAAAAACAAAAAAAATCTTCCTTTTTTAACAATTTGGGGGTTCTTTCGAATATTTTACAAATTTGGATACTACTTATACTATTTTCAAAGAAAAGAAAAAGTCTATATCAAAAATTTGTGAAATCAAATTTTTATTTTTAATTATATAGTTGATTGGAGAGAAGATATATTGACGGGGAGCCAAGAAAATTGTTTTATTTTGTTTTTTTGTTAGCTATTTGAACTCCATATCCAAATTAGATAGAGAATTTAAATATATGCATTAATTACTGAAAATTAGGGCAATTAATTTGTAGATTTACTTGAGCAAAACATTAATATTAATTTGTATAGTAATATTGTCATAAAAGAAGACGGTGAAAAGCAAAGTCTTAACTCCATACTCAAGGCTATTAAATTCTAAATTCTAATCAGAATTCTCTAAATCTCACCAGCTTTATTTCTTAATTTTTAAATTTTTTTTTGATATTTTTACAAATTCTTTACATAAAAAAAAACATTGTAGAATTATCATTTTTTCCGGTAAAAATATCAATTCTTTTTTTTCTTTCCTTTATTAGAAAAATGGTCATAATGAAAAATTGTGATAATTATATTATTTAGGGCAACAATAATATAGTCAAATTCTCCAAATCTCACAAGTAATTGAATTATTTAGGGTATGATACCAAAAATATCAATTAAAAACAAGTATACTCACTTTATAACAATCAATTAAATAACTTATTATATTATAACAACTATTTATTTAGAAATGATATTTGCACTCCAAAATTTTCATTTTAAGTTTTATCTAAGATAATTGTTCCATTTTATATTGTCCAAGAAGTGCATATGAAATTTTTTGAAACGCATTTATCACTTATCTTTTAAAAAAAATAATAAAATTATAACCATTAAATAAGTTACGGTCGTTCATCTCATAATAAATATTTTAATTTAATTTTTATATTTAAATTAATTATTTTTAAAATTAATAAAATTTTAAAATTATCAGATATATTCTATAATATTATGAGTATTAATTATTTTCATATTTATTATATTCCATTATAGTAGTCATATTATGAAAATCATATTATCACAATTATTTATTAATGCCAAAATTATGTGCAAAATTAAAGATTTGTTTGAAAACAATGCCATTAAATAATTTCAATAAATTTCCACAAAAAAAAGACCTTGTTTGGTTTTAAATTTACTAAAATACCCTTCCGACGTTACAAATGTGCTGGCAATGTTATTACAAGAATCCAACATTCCAACCAGTACCTGACTGCCACGCCTATATATTGACGCCTCTCCCTTCTCATATTTCGTCTCCGTCTTTTCTCCTCCCTCCATAAAACTGAAGTCCTTTCAGACCCTTTGAGAAATCAAAGAGAGAAATTGAAAACAAATCAACAATGGCGTCTAGGTTTTTGGGTACCCTTTTGGGTAGCTTAATGTTAGTGGGTCTGGTTCTATTGAACGTTTCGATCTTCTCAGTAGCAGAGGAGACTGAGTTTGTGTTGACTCTGGATCACTCCAATTTCAGTGAAACTGTGGGAAAACATGGTTTCATCGTGGTCGAATTTTACGCTCCTTGGTATGTTGAAAAACCCTTTGTTTTTGTTTGATTTGGGTATTTTTGTTTAGTTTATTTGATTGTTGTTTTGTGTTTGATTTGATCGTGTAGGTATCAATTTGCACATGTGTAGTTGTAGAAATGTGTTTTTGTTTTTGTAGATTTATGTTTTAGATAATTATGGATGGAGTTGAGGTTTATGTTAATGAATTGTTGTATATAAATTTTATTTTTTTGGTGGAATAATTTGAGTTTATGTTTAAAATTAAGAATTTAGTGTGTTTAAAATTAAGTATGATTTGTTGTTCACGTGCCTTATTTTTTCCTTCTCTCTCTGATCTTTTTATTAAAAAAATGCCTTTGAGAGATTTATGGGTTCACAAGGGATTTGACATTTTGTGCTGTTTTTTATTTTTTTTAACTATTTTATGCACTGAATTGTAGATCAAGAGTTCCATCTTTTTTTTTCTGGATTTGCCAATTAAGAAAATTTACTTATTTTCTTTTCTTTTTCTCGTTTTTTTCAAATTAATTATTTTTGCTTTCTTATTTTTCTTCCAATTATTCTTTCCAATTTATAAAATTTACTTTGTTTTGGGGAATGAGACTTCTCTTGGGGCCAGTTAAGTGCAAGTACAATAGATTTTCAAATTAAAGATGAAAAAGTTGTATATAATTGCATACAATAGATTTTCAAATTAAAGATGACAAAGTGGTATCTAAATTAGATGTGAGACCAATTCTTTTGAAACATATCCTTCTTTACTGGTAAATATTATTATTTTTTCAACAGTTAAGGCCTAATAAATGAAAATATTTTCCCCATTGTTTACCAGCCAGCTCCTCTCCATCCCTGGCGTAGGATATGTCCGCTTAAATGCTGATTAAGTAGAACAGATTACATTGTGATTGCTACTTGATTCTTGCAAAATGAGATATGGTCTTTGTTTTCATCTAATGAAGATTTAAATTAGACATGATGGTGTTCTGGTCTACCCTAGTTATATATAGATACAAGGACTTTGTTCCTGTCTACCCTAGTTATTTATATGTATTGTGTGATGATTCGTTGTTTAACTCCTAAAATTTAGATGGTGTTGTTCATTAGCAGTGACACATTGCTTAGACCCTTGATCACTCTGGATTACCCTTATTTAGATGAGATGAACCGATTTGGCACATGTGTGAAAGTGTATTATTCATTGATTTATTGATTTAACAGCGAAAGAGATATTGTTTTTTAGGCCTGAATATGTTTTTTCGTTATTGTATTGACTAAAATTAATATGAATTTTGCATTCATATGTAGTTTCTTACTCATGTTTGGGATTTTAATCTACCCAAATATCTCTGTAATAAATACAATTTTTTTTTCTTTGTTTTGATATTTCTTTTCCCCATCTCTTATTACAGGTGTGGTCATTGTAAGAATCTTGCCCCAGAGGTATTATTTTCTTATCTAGGATGTACAAATAAAAGGATATACGTTCTCTATCTTGTAAATGTGTTTGATAAATATGTTAACATATTTGTTTCAAATGTCTTTTGTTCGTTGATGTGTAGTATGAAAAGGCTGCATCTGTATTAAGCAGTCATGACCCTCCAATCATTTTGGCAAAAGTTGATGCAAATGAAGAAGCAAACAAAGAACTTGCCAGCCAATTTCAGGTCAAAGGTTTCCCAACTATCAAGATATTAAGAAATGGAGGGGAAAATGCTCAAGACTATAAAGGCCCTCGTGAAGCTGATGGTATAGTAGCTTATTTGAAAAAGCAAGTGGGTCCTGCATCTGCTGAGATAAAATCTGTTGAAGATGCTAGCAATGTTATAGATGAAAAAAAGATCACCCTTGTAAGTACTTGTTATCATTATCCTATCTTTTTCATACTTTTAGTTCTGTTATATTTGTAGTTGTAAATATTCTATGCTTTCTCTTTTAGGTTGGATTGTTTCCAGTTCTCTCCGGGGAGGAATTTGAGAACTTCACAGCACTATCTGAAAAATTGCGCTCTGACTATGATTTTGGTCACACTTCGGATTCCAAACTCATTCCCAGGGGTGAATCTTCAGTAACTAAGCCTACACTTCGGTTGCTAAAACCATTTGATGAACTCGTTGTTGATTTACAGGTCTTGCAATTATCTTTCATTTTCTACACTTGTATATGCATTTTTAACTTCACTTTCTAATACTATTGTAAGTGGCTTTCAGTCCCAGTCTTAATACTTATCTTGTGTGACATTTTCTTTTGGGCTTGCAGAACTTCGAAGTTGATGCTATGGAGAAGTTTATCGAAGAAAATAGCATGCCTACTGTGACCATTTTCAACCAAGACGAAAGCAACCATCCATTCCTAGTCAAATTCTTTGACAGCCCCAATGCTAAGGTACTTCTATTCTTAGCTTCCCAAAGTAAAAAAAATCTCAATTTTGAATATGCTACTTGATATCTTCAACCTGTGACATACCTAGGGATTGTAATTCGAGATTATTATAAATAAATATATTATACTGCATGTATAATTAACTCTCCCTCGGTCCTTTAAATCATGTCCTTTCTTTGTATTTGTGACAATCTTGAAATATAATATGTTTTTGGTTGCAACAATCAGTTTTCTGAAAATTTCATTTCATTTGCTTTAGGCAATACTGTTTCTGAACTTTAGTTCTGAGCTTATTGATGCTTTCAAGTCAAAGTATAATGATGTTGCTGTGCTCTACAAAGGAAAAGGACTAGGCTTTCTTTTGGGTGACCTTGAGCCCAGTCAAGGTGCTTTCCAGGTTGTTATCTATTTCTTCCACCTGTACTGCTGTGTTGGTATTTTCAACTTGACATATGATTTGACAAGTTGGTCTTCCTTTTGGTTTGGGATGAGCAGTATTTTGGGTTGAGCAAAGATCAAGTGCCTGTCATCCTCATACAGACCAGTGACAATCAGAAATATCTCAAGTCAAACGTGGAGCCTGATCACATTGCACCTTGGTTGAAGGAATACGTGGTAATGCCTCAGTCATTTTTTTTTGGTTTGTGTGTATGTGTGTTTTGGGGGTGGGGTTTGTTTCCTTTACTCTCTCTTTTATATTTGATTTATGATGCAACTGTTAAAAATCCTCAAGTGCAAGTGCTGTCCATCTTTTGGCTCGATCCTTGTTTAATATCTTTTATTGTTTACTTTATATTTTTATTTCTTTCCAATCAAGTATTTATGTTCCGAATATTAACTCATCTCTATTCTTGCACTAACTTCTTGGCTGCTAGGACGGAAAATTAAAGCCATATGTGAAGTCTGAGCCTATTCCTGAAGTTAACAACGAGCCTGTGAAAGTGGTTGTTCGTGACAGTCTTCAAGATCTGGTCTTCAACTCTGGAAAGAATGGTATGTGTTTTTCATATATATATATATATATATATATATATATATATATATATATATATATGGTTTACGTATTGTTGTTAAATCAAAATTCACTTAATAGTACTTTGGAACTTTGCTATTTAGATTCAATAAACTTTGGCTTTTCCTGTATCCAAAATTGATTTGATTTATTTTACCTTGATTAAAAAATTATAGCTTGCTTCAGAGAAGAAATAAGATTAAGTCTTACAGATTTGAGGTAGGATTATTGTTCCGAGTCAAATACTGTCTTTTGGTCCTTTTTCTCAGGAGTTTACATAAAGTTAAGGCTAATATGATTGTAATTTAGTTTCTTTCTAACTAGTGTGTTACATCTTGAAACCAGCGCAAATAGAATCGTTCAAACACTGGTTAGGTCTTGAAATTTGGCTTTACCTTGTAAATCTATCCAC
Source organism: Panax japonicus (assembly GCA_020205505.1). Taxonomy (NCBI): domain Eukaryota; kingdom Viridiplantae; phylum Streptophyta; class Magnoliopsida; order Apiales; family Araliaceae; genus Panax; species Panax japonicus. Next base: position 33,440,422 of record CM035092.1, read on the forward strand.
TCGTTTAGCTGTTCTTGAGGAGCATCACGTTTGGATAGCTGACAATCAACTGGCATTGCTTCTTTGTTTTTCAAGTTCAATACGTCGTAGTTATGGACCCAATAAATTAACCTTTCTGTTTGTTTATTTAAGTCCTTTCTTCCAATTAGATTCTTCAATAACATATATTTTTAAATCTTGCAGTTCTGCTAGAGTTTTATGCGCCTTGGTGTGGACATTGTAAAAAACTAGCTCCAATCTTGGATGAAATTGCTGTCTCATTTGAAAATGATCCTGAAGTCGTGATAGCAAAATTCGTAAGCTTTCATTCTGCATTCATTTCTAGTGATTATTGACACGCCTGTTTGTGTAATTTAGTCTTTTTTATTTCCCCCTAATATGTTCATGTGCTTTTGCTCTCTCTAGGATGCAACAACAAATGATGTCCCAAGTGACATCTTCGATGTTCAGGGCTTCCCTACAGTGTACTTTAGATCTGCAACTGGTACAGTTGTTCAGTATGATGGGGATAGAACAAAGGATGATATCATTGAGTTTATTCAAAAGAATAGGGATAGCAATGCCAAACCAGTCTCGGCTAAATCAGAGTCGGCGAAAGATGAGTTATGAGAAGGTAAGCTTGTTATCCATGTCGCAGCAATTGTTTCTCTTTATTCAAACTAGATGGGTGAAAACGTGCTCTACAGGTCAGTTACCTATTATGTGCTTGTTAGTCTACCAAGGTTTGGTGCGTTTGTCAATTCCAAACTCACTTGAAAATATTGTTTGTTTAACAACTCATTCCGAAAGTCAGCTTATTTAACTTACAAACGCCACGTTTAGTGCGTTTGTCAGTTTTAAATGCACTCGTTTTTAAATTTTTTTTTTTCATATTATAACAACTTATAACCTTTGGTCGGAAATGCAGAGATTTATAATTGGTTATCAATTATCAATATAATGTCCGACTAATTTCTCTCCTGTTTATCATCTCTTGTAAAGTTTATCATCAATATAACTGGTAAGTTATTGAACAAATTTATTAGATGTGTTACTAATTCTATCTTTCTTGAACAATTGCAGGTCACTTTCAAGAGTGAGAAACATTATCTTTACATGGCAGACTTTAGTTATGTTAGTGGAACACCAAAATCTCTTTTTATTATCCTTTCTAGAATAAAAGTAAAAGTTCTACCGTCTTATTAGTATTTGTAATGTTTTAAGCTTTTTAATTTTAATGAACATCAATTTTCCCATCTCCCCCCTCCCCCCTCGCCCTCGCCCTCGCCCTCGCCCTCCTATCCCCTCCTAAAATGAGCTGGTTGTTATAGTTATGGTTCAATGGCGAAATTCCAATTCTTACCCGAAATTTTAAGGTTATGTTTGTTTATAAAAATTATACCTGGAATATGACTATTAATTTTAAGTTATGTTTGTTGGATTATAATTTTAAGACTATTAATTTTAGGATTAAATAGTTTTAATTGCGTGTTTGTTTTTTTATAGAATTATTGGGACAATTTAAAATAATTTTATGTTATGTTTATTTTTTTAGGATTAATTAAATTATTGGATTAAAAAATATCATTTGGATTATTATATACTCTTACTAATAATAACATTTTAAATTTATTTATATATTAAAAAAATATATTTATCAATTATGTATACATTCTCACTCCACCCCAACCCAATTCAACTCCAAAAAATTTATATTTTTTGATTATATATACATTCACCCTGTGCACCTCTCACCCTCCACTTTCCACTCACTGACCCCTACTCCCATACCCCACCTACACCCCCACCCCCACCCCCACCCCCACCCCCTCTAAAATAATATGTACTAATTATGTATACACTTTTACCTTCGCCCCCACCCCAAGCCCCACTCCCACCCCAACCTCAAGCCCCACTCCCACTCCAAAAAAATATATATATACCCACCCCGACCCTTACCCCCAAAAAATAATATTTTTTAATTATGTATATACTCCCACTCTATCCCCGCCCCACCCCCCCTCCCCCACCACCCCCACCCCCCCACCACCCCATCCCCACCACCACCACCACCACCACTCGCACTCACCCCCGAAAAAATAATATTCACTACTTATGTATACACTCTCACCCCTCAGCCCCTCCCCCCACCCCTTACCCCCCACCCTCCACGTCGTCCACCCAAACCCCACCCCCACTCTCAACTTCAAAAAAATAATATTTACTGATTATGTATACAAATTTCAACCCTCCACCACCCCCACCCCACCCCACCCCACCCTTACACCTACCCCTACCCCCACTCAAAAAATAATAATATTCAGTGATTATGTATACACTGTAACTAGGGGTGGGCAAATAAACTGACTTTTTCGATTTTTGGACGAATCAGACCGGTCCGAACCGATCAGTTCGGTATAAATATAAATCGGTTCGGTACCGATAAAGAAAACTGGTATATATCAATTAAACGGTTCTAAAGTTTCGGGACATGGTTTTTATGGATCGGTATAAATCAAATCGGACCGGACCAGTTATACCGGTTATTTACTTAATTTCTAAATTCAGACTCGGTTCACTTGTTCAGTCTTTCTTCCCTTTCCAGTTTCCAAATAGATCTAGGGTTCGATTTTCTCTCGTTCGCTTCACAACACTCTGCTCCATCTACGAACTACGATCCTCTCACTCTCAAGCTCTTGGCTCTCCCTTCGGGTTCCGACCACCGATTTATCTTCTCTCTCTCGGGCGAGACCCAACCTCCGTCGTCGCGTCGCACCTTTGCCTCCTACAGACTACAATCCCACTCCAGACTTTAGATTCTAGGATTTTTCTTAGGTAATTTTTCTAATTGGTGTTGGTGGTGGGATCAGATGGTGTTGATGAGTTTATTTTGTGATTTGATTTCTGTATTTATGTCTACTTTTGTCGATTTAGTCAATACTCAATATATTTCTGATCCAATATCAAACATGTGCAGCTGCTGCATATATTTGGTGAAAAAGTACGTTTTGCTTTGTGGACATTATATATATATATATATATATATATGTATTATGTTTGTGGTCTTATATTATTTATTTATTTATTCTGTTTATTAAAAGTAAAAGGACACTACCATGATGGGATAGTCTTATTTTTTCTTAGAAACTTATATTTGATTTTTCTCTTTCTGTGGCTTGGGTTGAATCTAATTAAACCTAGGGAACTCGTTTGGTGCTGTTATGATGTTGTATGAAGATATATTTGTTATTGCCAATGTTTATGAAGGATTTAAGATGGAATTTTAAGCCGTAATGAAGCTGATGAAGCCTGAGAGTTAGAACAGAAGTTGAGATTGAATAGTGAAGAGAATGCAAATTGAGAAAAGATATTAGATTAGAGTATGGAACTTTGAAAAGCAATAAGAAGACTGAAAAACAGATGAACTTGGGGAAGAAGATAATGAAGACTAACTCAACATATATTGAGAAAGATCATAGTGATTTGGTGCAAAAAGAATAGAAAGAAAAATATTAAAGTGCCCCTAACTGACTCCCATGGAATGTGGTTCTGTTGTTTTATAGAATGTTATACTACTAATTATTATGTTTCTCCTCCTATCTATTTCTCTATTTAACAGTTCCGGAGAAAAATTCCTATATTGTTCAAAACAAACATAGATTGGTTAATTTTTGATTGAAAAATCTTGAAATTATGTTTAATTGTTTGTATGCTTGTAAATTAAGATTTTGAAAAGTAATTTTCATTCTCTCTTTTGCTCATAGCCACACCCTCTCATCTCTTATCATTTGTTCTTTTTTGTGTTTTTATGTACAGTGATGGAAAATATGGATAATAGTATACCAATATCATCGGATGCAAATCCAATCCAAGTCCCAAGAAATGGAGACGAGACATGCGAAACACAAAAGCAAAATGAAGAAGAAGAGATCGAGCAAATAATCGGTAAGACTCGTGCTATTAGGGGTGAAAACGAGTCGAATCTCAGCGAACACTCTAATGCTCAGATTCGGCTCGACTTGAAAAAATTGAGCTCAGATTCGACTCGAATTCGATAAGAAATTTCTAGTTTTGCTCCAAATTCGACTCGGATCATTACTTAGACCTACTCGGCTCGTTTACAAAACGAGTTACTCACGAGCCTTCAAATCGAGTTTCGAATATGAACCATTTCGCTTAATACTGAACCACTACATACTAAATTAATTATTGAACTAATGTTATATATATAAAAGTCTTTTACTTTTATTTATGTAAGGAAATTACAAAGAATGTAATACGAATTGACAATCAATTCACTGATTTATTCAAGTACAAGTTTACGCAATTTAATACTACACTTTATAAATTATAAAGATTGATACAAATATCACATTTTTAGTTTATTAATATGGATCAGACCAGTATTCGAATATGATCCATCGAGCAGGTATCGAGTATGGTTCGATAAAAAATGAAATATTGGAACCCTAATCTAAGTGAATACTGGTATACTCGAATTCGATTCGTGTATCATTAAACAGAAATTAGTATGGATCATATTCGACTCAAATTAACTTTGAATTCGAGCTTTGGATCATATTTTCGAACCGATCTCGAATCGAGTGCCGAGCTACTCTGCTCGACTAACACCCCTAATTATATGGGAACATTATATAAGATTTAAGCAAAATGATGAAATAAAGGTAAAGTGTAAATATTGTGGTCAAGTTTTAAAAGCCGACTCGGGAAAGAATGGGACAAGTGGTTTAAAAAATCATAATGCAAGATGTAAATTGTACCCTCCTAAAATCCAATTAAAGAAAAGAAAACAATCACTATTAAATTTCCCACAATCAAGTATTAATGAAGGGGTCAAGAGTTGGAAGGGGAATCAACCAATAGTGTATGTTTATGGAAATTTGATCAAGAGTTAATTAGGAGGGCAATTTCGTTTATGATAATTGTAGATGAACTTCCTTTTAGTCATGTGGAGAATGTGGGCTTTAAATACTTGATGTCGGTTGTATATCCAAAATTCAATGTGCCTTCACGTACCACCATAACTAGAGATTGTTTGAAGCGCTTTGTAGAGGAGAAATTGAAATTGAAAGCTTACTTCAAAAATACATCTCAAAAGGTTTGTCTTACTATCGATATATGGAGTTCCATACAACGAATTAATTACATGGTATTGACTGTTCATTATGTTGATGATAAGTGGAATATGCAAAAGAAAATTATTAGCTTTATCCCAATTACTAGTCATAAAGGGGGAAGACATAGGTATGTCGGTTGAAAATTGTTCGAGGGAATGGGGCATTGATAAAATTTTCACAATCACAGCTGATAATGCTAGTTCCAATGATGTTGCAATTTCCTATTTGAAAACTCAATTGAAAGTTTGGGGTCATAACATTTGTGATAATAAATTTCTCCATGTGAGGTGTGTTTCTCATATACTTAATTTGGTTGTATATGATGGGTTGAAAGATACGACTCCTTCGATATCTCGTGTTAGATCTTTGGTTAGGTGGGTGCGACAATCTCCTTCTAGGATTAACACAAAATTCAAAGAATGTATTAAAATTGAGAAAAATACTTCATTGATCCTAGATGTGTCCACTAGATGGAACTCCACTTATTGTATGTTGAACGTGCTTTTAATAGGCTTGCAAGCAAAGACCCTTTATTCAAATTGGAAATAGAATCGGGTGATGGGTAGCCTACCATAGAAATTTGGGATGTTGTGAGACAGTTGGTGGTATTCTTGAAGTGTTTCTTTGACATTACAGTAAAGGTTTCGGGTACATCTTATATGACATCAAATACTTTTTTTCATGAATTTATTGATCTTGACGATGTATTGAATGACTTGTTATATAATTTGGATGAATATGGCATGAGAGAAATGGCGTTGAGGATGAGAGCAAAACTAGATAAATATTGGGGGAATGTTGAGAAGATGAATAAATTGTTGTACGTTACGGTTGTTCTAGATCCTAGACATAAATTTACATTTGTGGAATTTGATTTCAATTCAATGAATGGGAGTGAGACTGAAATGGCAAACAAAATGATAAAATCGATGCGTGATGCCATTGAGGAATTGTTTAAATGTTATAGTATCAAATATGCATCCCAAAGTGCACAATCTAATGTGTCTAGTGAAAGTTTAGATGTGCATGGTCGAGAAAGGTCAAGGAGAATGTTGAGTGAAAAATTTGTAGAACACATTGCAGATGTTCTAGGAGGGGATAATATCAAATTAGATAAGTATTTGAGTGAGCATGTTGATCAAACGACTTTAAAATATAATGTTTTGGGTTGGTGGAAAAATAATTCTCCTATATTTTCCATTCTCTCTCAAATGACTAAGGATGTATTGGCGGTTCCTATATCAACCATTGCTTCTGAGTCGGCATTTAGCACCGGTGGTCGTGTACTTGATCCATCTAGGAGTTCTTTAACTCCTAGAATGGTACAAGCTCTTATTTGTGCTCAAGATTGGCTTCATTCAAGAAAATAACCAATGTTTGTGGCGGAGAACTTAGATTCACTTGAAATAATTGAGAAAAGTAATCCTTCATTTTAAATTATATAGCTTTCTTTTATAATGTTTAATTATTTATATGTTAATGACTTTCTTTAACTATTTTTATTTTCTTTTGATATTCTTAGAATTTGCGAAAGTTTTGGATATGGATGGTGAAATTTAATGGAGATATGACACTTGACAGTTTTTAGATCAGATGTATAACAAGTTTGTTTTTGTTTTGCATCTAATTAGTTTGTATCTTTTCTTTGTCAAGGTGATTACTAGATAAGGGGTTTTCATCTTTTAAAAATGAGAAAGGGACATGATAATGGGATGGTTCATACTTCATGAACCTTCTCTATCTCATCGATAAGTAAATTTCTGATGACATTCTTAACCATTATATAATCTAATCCAAATAACATATTGATTATTCATTATTGAGTATTGATTATTCATTTAATGCTTAATTGGTCAAATGTGTCATATGAATTTGTCATTTTTAATTGAGCAAGTATATTATACTTTTCGTTAGTAAATAAATGATTTTGTATTAATACTTTTATTCTTTTTGAAAAGAATTGATGATAAAGTATATTATTTGAATGCTTATACGACTAATCAAAAAAGAAAAGTGCTTATATAAACTTCATTCAAGTAGTGATCATGTGACAATTTCCTTTAGTTGAATCTTTCTTTTAGTTTAGGAGTGTAAAAATGTGATTTTGGACATATGCTATGTAACATCCCCAAAATAGGTCTAATCCACCCAACCCATTCTGGGTCGCCACTAATTACACTCAACACAATTTCCAAATACAAATCTTCAAATTCTAACTTTTAAACTGTCTTACAGAATACGACCACAGTTAAACTGTGAGTTTTAATATAAATATATGTAACTCTCATGGTGCCTTGACCACAACACCTTACAATGGTACTTTACATAAAGGTACAGTCAATAACTGTTTTAGAAATTAAAATATTTGGGAGACCATGCATCTAAGTTATAATAGATATCATATGACTCGAGAATTATCCTTTGTTGACCCAATAGACCCCAAAGAAAAATAAGAAGATTACTATCACATTATTTCCAATGGCGAGTCTTCTCTTGCCATATAATTATCTCTTGTGACGCCCCCAAAATAGGTATACATCACCCATCTTGGGTCGCCAGAAAATACACTACTGACAACTTCATTTATACAACTGTCATGCAAAATACGACGACAAGTATACTGTGAGTTTTAATACAAATGTATGTAACTCTCATGGTACCTCGACCACAACCTTATAATGATACGTTACATAAAAGTAGAGTAAAAAACTATTTTAGAAATTAAAATTTTTGGGAAGTGCTCAAGGAAACCTTCGTACATAGGAGGCCATGAATCTAAGTTGTGATAGATATCATATATCTAGAGGATTATCCTTGGTTGACCCAATAAATTCCAAAGAAAAATGAGAAGATTACTATCATCTTCTTTACAATGGTGAGTCTTCTCTTGACATATAACCATCTCCACTGTCTCCAAGTGAAAATTATATTTCAAATAAACTCCAACATCATATAGGTAGTGCTCGTAGATATACTCAGCAAGTGGATGTGCACAACCCTGTCTTATGATAACACGAGGTTGTATGTCATTAGACATCTTGTATGATAGTGGCAAAACACCCTTCCAAAGTTAGGTTCACCTCACCCTATTCGGTTCACCAAAATTAAATATCAAATGACGTATACAATACGACACACTTATCTAAAGTTCTCAATAAAATTATTTTCATACTATTTAGGGAGAACCTCAACAGCTATAAACCACCGTTCTATTCCCCTGTTATCCCCGCTTGACTTGACAACACTCTTATTATCTGAAAGGAATTGTGAAGCAAAAGGGTGAGCACAACTAGCCCAGTAAAGAATATCATAACTAAAGATAATTAAATTATCAATAGCTTTCATCAATAATAAATCAGAGATTTAGAACATATGGTAGATGATAAAACTTTTCAACCATAGTTGCAGAGGAACGAGTAATCCATTAAAAGAGTCAAATAGACCACCAGGTCTATTATCTTCTCCATGTTAAAAGTCCACCAATAATGTTTTATCCCTGTAATATCAATCAATAGTTCATATCCACAATTATAGGAATAACTCATAATCATAATTGTGATTTTGAATTCCTTTTTGCACCCAAGAAGAAGATAATTTACATCACCTATCTTCACCTAAAACATCAAAAATTATGGTTATACCAAATCATAATTCCTGCTCATATTCATACTAATAAGTTTATCTTTGCACTACGGCCAAAGATATACAATTGTATAACCAATAATCAACAGTTCATCTTTGTACTACAGGCTAAAGATATACAACTGTATAACCAATAATCAACAGTTCATCATTGCACTACAGGCCAAAGATATACAACTATAAAATCAATAATGCTGAGACTCAGTTTAATAGTATCACGACCACGAATTATCCATGCACTACGGGCCAAAAATATTCGTGTTTTCCATTACGGTCATGATTATACCGAATAATCCCTGGTCATAATCATACTAAGTCCATCTATGCACTACGGGCCAAAGATGACTTTTACCACATCATTTATAACATTACAGTCATGATTATATCGAATAATCTCCTGTCATAATCATACCAAGTCCATCCATGCACATAAGCCAAAGATGACTTTCATCACAATATAAGCATGAGAATGATGACAATGATATAAGCATTAATCAAACAAAAACAAGGATAAATATAAAGACTTTAAATTTATCCAAATATTATCAATCACTTAATAAACTCATAATCTAATATTATTAATATTATAACAATATTTAAATCACTTCTTAAACTTATAAACAATTTATTTCAATTATTTACACTTTACTAAATAATGCATTTAATCATTCAAAAATGTCATACTCATAAGATTTCATCACCAATGATCAAATCCCTCATTAAAAAAATCTGCATATACCCTATATAGGATTCCCAAGCCATAAAATCCTATTTTCCAACTTTGTTACTTCACATAACATATTTAACTCATTTACTTATAACTAGATTATTTTCATGAAAAATATCAAATTAGTCCCAAAAATATTTCTTTTCTGGGATTTAGCAGAATATAGTCCCATATTGAACATATATTTTTCTCGGAATTTTTAAAATTCATTTACTATTTTTCAAAAATCAATTTCTAATTAATTCCTTAAGAAATTAGCTACCTCAAGTTTAACTCCAGAAATTCCCAAATCTTGGCGGGATCTTACACATGTTAACGCGAGCTTCTAATTTAAATTTCATGGTCATCGGAGTTATAGAACTCCGGTTATAGCGTTTTCATCGAAAAAACCAAAATATTGAAATAGTCATAACTTTCTCATTTTAAGTCGGAATGAGCTCATTTTTGGGCAGGAGGTACTTTATACCATATATTTGCATGTCCCAAAAGGACGAAATTTTTCTCACAAATTAAGTGGCCGAAAATTCCCTTTTAAATTTCTAGGCAGTAGTTTTTCATATTTTGTAGCTTTTGACTCCTTTGCTAAAATCAGTCCACACGAAAATATACAACACCTTTTCCGGTGATTCTACCTGGATAAGTTAGAAAACTCATAGATCTAAATCTAGAACTTGACCATACTCAAAAATTCAAAATATAATAGGAGATATGATTAATTGAATTTCATGTTTCATTTTCTCCCAAAATCTGATTTTTAACCCTTTGTGATTTCTAAGAAACTTTCATGTTTTCACATAATAACCAACATAACTTATCGTAACACTTACTAATACTATATATACCCATGATTTTCATCAGTCCAATGCTTTTAGTATGACTTTCATCATAATCCACGTAAACATATCATTTCCACAATTTAATAAGGAATGAATACAAAAGATCATTCACCATGCATGTGGTAATCCACATAGACAGGTTATTTCAACATAATAATAAAGAATGAAATAACTGAAGAATTAACCATGCATGCGATAGATCACACAGACAGGTTATTCTCAACAGAATAATAAAGAACGGAACCAGGTCAGGCGTAATTCGCACCGACAGGATATTCCAACAGAATAATAAATAATGGAACTAGGTCATGCGTAAATGCACAGACAGGATATTCCGACAGAATAATAAAGAATGGAATAATAGAAGAATTTCACCATGTATAGGATAGTCCGCGTATATAGGTTAATCTAACAGAATAATAAAGAATGGAATAACATAAGTTCTCTTCATGAATACGAAAGAAATAATACCCTTACAAGTACAACAAATAATATCCCTTACCTTAGAACAAACTGGATATAAGAGTAGTGAAGTAGCAGAATACTTTTCTTCTTTCTCTCTATAGTTTCTCTCTCTAGAGTTTTAGTGAATTCGTAAGAAATAATGAAGGAATGAGCTTCTATTTATAGGAGAATGGACTGAATAGTAACTAATTCCTGAACGGTCCAGATTGATTTACTTTTAAACGGACGGTCTAGATTGGTTTACTATAAAATATTCTAATAAAACAAAATCTTTTAAATAAAATATAATATATTCTATTTATAATCTAATAAAATGAATAACTTTATAAAAGTATTCTGTTTTATATAAAAAAAATTTACTATGCAAACACTATGCATGTACTATGCAAATACTATGCATAATAAAATATAATATATTTTAATTATTGTCTTATAAAACAAATAACTTTATAAAAGTATTCTGTTTTATATAAAAAGCTTTTCTGTTTTATTACATTAATAATAATAATAAAACAAAACTTCATCATTATTATAATTCACACTATTAATCGACCAGGTCATTTTCAGAAAAGAGGGGGCTTTCCAATAAGGATTTTTTCCTATTGGCGCGCAATTAGGTGACCAAACCTCTCTTTGGCAGAACTTCTAAACATCGTTAATATTGCAAATAAAAATATTAATAACTTTGTTATCTCAATTATTGATTTAATAATATATAAAATATCGACAATAATTGAATCAAACTTAATGACTTCTCACGTAAGCATTAATAATCAATACCGTGTGCTACTATGCAACCACGCGTATTTTATCACCAATTATTTTATGACAACTTGCTTACTTTGAAAAATTTTCAAATGTCACCCTTAACTTTAAACTTTTATCAATTTAACTATTCACCAAAATAGAAAAATTGAATACTTTTATTTCATAAAATTCGGGGTCTCACATCTCCATTGTCTCCAATTGAGAATTATATTTCAACCAAACTCCAATATTATATAGGTAGTGTTCATAGATATAATCGGCAAGTGGATGTGTACAACCCTATCTTATGATAACACGAAGTTGTATGTCATTAGACATCTTGTATGACAGCTAGTGGCAAAACACCATTTCAAAGTTGTGTTCACTTCACCCTACTCGGTTCACCAAAATCAACGGTTAAAATGACGTATAGAATACTACACACTTATTTAAAATTCTCGATAAAATTATTTCCATACTATTTTAAGAGAAGCCTCAACAACTATAGACCACCGTTCTATTCCCATGTTACCCTTGCTCAACCTAGCTACACTCTTATTACCTGAAAGGAATTGTGAAGCAAAATGGTGAGCTCAACTAGCCCGGTAAAGAATATCATGACTAAAGATAATTAAATTATCAATAGCATTCGTCAGTAATAAATCAGAGATTTAGAACATGTAGTAGATGATAAAACTTTTCAACCATAATTGCAGCGGAACGAATAATCTGTTAGTTCCTAGTAGGCACGATAGATCTAGACGACGGGGGGGGGGGGGGGGGGGTTGAATAGATCCTTTTTCATTCTCAAATACTTTTCTAGTTTATTTTGTATAGATAATAATTTAGCATATGACAAACATAAGAATCTTATCAAGCATAGCAGAATAAGTAAAAGATCCCCTTCATTGATATATTCATAATCATACATACATTATTCATAGAGTTAGTTCAGTGGTAAGCAGTTAGAACATACGTAGAAGTTATAGCAGTTAATGTACATAATATAAATGACATAAAGTAAAAGACACAAGGGATTTTAAGTGGTTCAGAGACTCAAGCTCATAATCCACTCTTCTGCTTTCAACTAGCAAGATTTCTACTAAGGAAGGGCAGCACCCTGAATCACTAAGATTCCTTCAAGGCCAGCAGCCTTGGGACTTCAGTTCACTAAAAACTCTTCAAGGCCATCATCCTTGGAACTCTTCTAGTTCCCTAGGAACTGTTTAAGCCCAGCAGGCTTAGAACTTCATTTAGTCCCTCTGGACAAGGACCCCTCAGGCCCTGGCTTCTTGTTGTTGTAGTTGTTGTTGGTGGTGGTGCTGAGCTGCTAAGATGTCTTTAGGCTTGAACATTGTGACGCCCCCAAAATAGGTATACATCACCCATTCTGAGTCGCCAAATACATGGTACAGAAACAACTATAATTTTATTAATATAATTGTCGTGCAAAATACGACAACACATAAACTGTGAGTTTAAATACAAATATTGTCATCTAGATAATATCTACACTCAAATAAGTTTTCATTATAATTATTGATACATTATTTTACAAAAATAGTGAGGACTACTAAAACAACTTTCTAGAACCATCATTCCATACCCCGACCAGTACTCGCTACATTCTCGCCTCCTAAGAAGAAAAATAGAACAAAAAGGAAAAGGGTGAGCTCAACTAACCCAGTAAAGAACATTATAACTAAGATAATATAGAAAAAATTATTGTTAGTCCTCAACAGGGAAAAATCTGATAGAATATAATTGACAACAAGTTTCAGATCAATATTCGTAGCGAAAATAACAATTCATAGAAGAGTTACGTAGAGAATGAAATCTACTATCATCTATGAATTTAAAAGTCCATCATCAATATTTTATCCCTGTAACATCAATCAATATTCATCTTGAATCAAATATTCATCTTTGCACCACATGCCAAAGATATTCATAAGTTAGTCATGTTCATCTCAACACCTGTTCATCTTTGCACTACGGGCCAAAGATATTCATCAAAAAATCATTACTCTTTGCACTACAGGCCAAAGATATTCAGTAATATCATCATTTAGGACTGAGGATGATGAAAAATATTTTTAAAGAAAATGAATCCAGTGAGACAAAAGAACAAATATTAAGGATTCGTACTTTGGTTTATCCATGTCCAAAAATACTCTATAATGAACCATAGTGGAATAAAATTCAAGAATGAAGATCAAAATATGAAAACAATCAAATATAGTACCCATAATAGACATCTTAGACAAAGAACGAAAATTTAATTTTTCTGTGAATAATATCGTATTCGTAAATAGTGCCATATACGTGAATAATGTCATATACGTGAATAGTAACCCCGATACAGAAAGACAAGAATTTCACAAGAAAAATCTTACCAATATTCTGGCATAATGATATTGAAAGAAATAATATCATTTATAAAAAAAAAATAACATCCCTTATCTCAAAAAGACAGTACTTCTGACTGAAATATTGGATATAGTGTTGAAGGAACTTGCACCGTATAGCAACACTCAAAGTATCAAAATACTCACAAGAATACGCTCGATAATATATAGAGAGAAAACTTCAGTTTCTGGTGTGATTTTCAATTCTAACCTAAGCACCCTATTTATAGGAAAATGCTTAGAACACCAAAGTAGAAAATTTAATAAAATATTGTTATATATAAAAATTTTCACTCCCACCTCTTGAATCTGAATTCAGCACATTTATATCACATGTGGGGCCCACTCAATTGCAAAAAAACATTTTTCTTAAAAACATAATTAAAACTCCAAAAATCAATTATTCTGGAACTTCAATAATTCATAATAAATAGCCCTTTTATCAGAAAAATTTGAATCTTATGTCCATTCTATAGAAAATTCAATTCTCTACAACTTTGTAAGTTTAAGTTTTTCCAAATTCTAAGCAAAGATTGATCGAAATTCACATACGAACGATTTTACGGGCTATAATCCAATTTCAGTCACAAAATGGGGCCCACCGACATGTTTAACATGTTTTAAATATTTATTTTTACAAAAATACTGTTCCTCCTCATTTATTCATATATCACACATTCAATACAAAAATATCACCATTATTATATTATTATAATATAATAATATATTTAAATGAATTATTTTATCAGAAAAGATAAAATATCAATTTTCAACAATTGTCATTTTTCTAAAAATTCCTCCACCATTTCTATAAATAAATATTTTACTTATCATATAAATAAATAATTAATTATTCACAAATAATATTATAGAATCACAATAATGACAACCAGGTCGTTCCCAGGAAAGAGGGGGCTTTCCAATAAGGATTTCTCCTTACTGGCGCGCAATTAGGTGACCAAACCTCTCCTTAGACAGAACTTCCTTAGACATTGCCAATAATGCTATCTAATAATATTATTCAAATAATATGAATTATTGATCTGATAATGGGAAATATTGTGCAGTGATAATTATTGAAACAATAATAATATAAAATATCAACGTAGCAATTATTGAATTAATAGAATATTGAACAATAATTACTGTAACAATTATTAAGTAATGCCTTCTTACGTAAGAATCAATAATTGGTGCAATACCGTGTGCTACTGTGCAACAACGCGTATTACTGTGTTTTAACCACCGAGTATTCCAACAGTGTTAACGGTAACAACTACGCCGTTATTTATAAAAAACTTATACTTGTTTTTTTTTAATCAATCGCTTTCCATTATGGGGCCCATACAAGGCTGCGTCGTCGTACGAATATTCCCCAACAGTAAGAATATTCCACGACCAAACGAATATTCCCCGACAACAATGAATATTTTATAACCACTTGCTTATTTAAGATATTTGTGCATTTTACCCATAACTAACCACATTAATCAAATCAATCCTTACTATTTCAAAATAATAAATAGAGGAAATTCAATTTCATTTATAATAATTTGGGGTCTTACAAACATCTTATGTACTTAGCATCTTGGTGCGGTCCTCTTTACATTTTGCCTCTAGTCTGGACCACATCTTCTCTCGTGCAGCTGATCTTTACTCTTTTCTGCTCATCTTCATCTGATGTCAGCTGTGCACCATCACCATCTAGATTTGCTAAGTCTCTGAGCTTTTGGTAGACTTCGTCTGGTACTTAGCAATTCCTGAACCCTTCTTGAATGTTTTGCAGACATGATTCTGCTTCTGTTCTTTTTCAGCTTTTGGTTCATGGTGATCTGTAGAGTGGCTCTCTTGAACTTCTTTGTACTCTGCCACTTTTCTGAATGCTATCTTCTTTGCCTTCTCGGCTCTTAGCTTGGCTTCCATCTTCAGTGGCATTCTCATCTTTGTTGAGTGAAGCTCTAATCTGTTTAAGTCCTTCTTGAAAGCTGCTTCACTTCCACCTATGTAGTCTCACTGTTATTGAGACTTGTTCTCTTAATCTCTGGTGGAACTCGTAGAGTCAACAATAGCATTTCAACAACTCAACGATTCTGCAACTTAGAAATCATCAGCCTTTTTGATCTTTGAAGCTCATTCTGATTTATACTCCTTGCCAATCTTCCCGTTGGAAAGTAGCCGTTGAAAGCTATTCAAATTGCTTCACAGATCTCGAGTTATTTGGTGTAGATTGCAGATGTGACATGACATGACTTTCTGACACTGCAGTCTACTATTTTACCTACGCCATCAGAGATGTCACTTTGATGTCTTGGGTAGGTCGACAACTTTATTTCTCCCTTCTGATTTTTCGATCAGAGGTTGTCCTTTTGCATCGATGCTCTCAATAAGTTCTTGTTCAAATACCAACCTTTAGATTGAATCGTTACCAATGCTTCAATCTTCAGATGACCAAACTCTACGATTCTGATGCACATCTTCTTGGACCTGATCGTGGTGTCTTGTTG
Organism: Panax japonicus; assembly: GCA_020205505.1. NCBI lineage: Eukaryota > Viridiplantae > Streptophyta > Magnoliopsida > Apiales > Araliaceae > Panax > Panax japonicus. The sequence continues at coordinate 33,456,868 of CM035092.1, forward strand.
ACTGTTGCTCATTGACGTGAAGAGTTAACACTACGATCTTTGAAGAGTGTTCAATAGCTCTTCAATGTGGAATACCTCTTCCTTCTCTTGTACAGTACTTTATCACTTCTATTTGCCTTGACTGCTCTCTGAAACTGATGGCTTGATTCTTTGTTCTGGCCCCTTCAGAACAACAAGACACTTCAGATTTATGGCGTGTCCAGCTCGCTTTTTCCTTGTGATCTCTCATTCACTTATCATCAATGGACTGACCCAATGCTTAATCACTTTAGTCTTGTTCTTCAGAAGCTGACCAGTATCTTTGTGTGCACTCCATTCAGTTCTTTCTTTGTTCTGGCAAACAATACGATCCTGGTTACTTTTAAGATCGTCATCTTCTATTTACTTGACAGCTACTGCACTTGCTGACTTTTCTTAGTCATTTACTGAAGTCTTTTTCTAATCAACTTGTGGAAAACATCATCTCGAATGACTTCACAACTCAATCTGGATGTTGATTGAGTTGGTGCTTAGATCTTCTGTTAGCTTTCATGCCATTCGTTGAGTGCTCTCTAGTTTACTTCATGTGGGATGTATCTTTGTAGTATAAACTAGAGGCTTTATTCATTTGGATATTCTGGGAGTGCTCATTTGTTGAGACTCGTATTTTCTCTACGATTCTTCCTTGGTGTTGTGAGCACATTTGTTGAGGTCTTAGTTCTGCACTCTACGATTCAGCTTTGACTGTGCAGACACTACGACTCCGAGATCAGATCTTGACACTCTTCGATTTCTATCGTTGTACTTGTGGTCTTCATCTGATCTTGCTTGACTACTATCTCTACCTCTGATACGATTAGTAGACTCTACGGCTCTGAGTGTAGTCTACGATTCTTGACTTGGCTTTGATATCAGTAGACTTTACGACTTCGAGTGTAGTCTACTATTTTTGACTTAGCTTCGACAGATGCTCGGTCAGCTCGTAGACAGGCTGTCTCTACGATTCTGAACGTGACTTCCTCAGCAGACAATGGCTCCGAGGAAGTGCTACTCGACACACTACGATCCTTCTTCGTCTCTCCTGGCAGTCTACGAACTCCGAGATCTACTATCTTGCAGACTTCGATTCTGCCTTGATAGCTCTCGAGTTTTCCTTGACTCTCTTGGAAAACTACGATTTCTAGTGCAGTGTCCGACGATCAGACAAGCCTATCTATTACATCAGAAGATCAACCTAACATGCTTGATCTTTCTATATTTATAGTCCTTGTACATCATTTCTTTTTAAGGACTTTACAGACCTATTTTTCTTATGTAGGATCAACCTAACATATTTGATCAATTCATTGTAAGTCCTTGTACACATGTTTCTATAATCTATCAAAGGACTTTATAGCTTTTCTTAATGCAAGCATACTTGCATATTCATATATATATATATATATATATATATATATCATAATTAAATCATATGTAAATAGGAATATCATTCACATGCTTATTCCTAACAATCTCCCTCTATTTGAATATAACAAAAATAATAAGTGCATATGCATGTTATGAATGAATCTTATATACAGTGAGCAACTGTATTTCTAAAACAGATAATTATGAATGTCATTTATAATGATATGGAATTTAATACACTATGACATTTTACATCCTGGATCCAAAATATACCTAACTAGTTAGAGATGTACCTCTTTGGCTCTATGTATGTTTCCAGGATGTCTGTTGATCAGCTATTCATCTGTTTGATCTTCTTGTACCTGCTCACCTTGGGACGTCGACTTCATTTCTTTTGTTTGCTCCCCCTCAGATGTATGCTTCTCTTCTTCTTCTTCTGCCTCCCCCTCAGCCTTTGCAAACACAGGCTCATCATCCTTTTGCTTCCCCTCAGATAATGACCCAACTTCTTCTTCTTCTGCTGTCTTCTTCTCTTGTTTCCTTTTGCTCTCTTCTTGCCCTTTCTTGAATGCCTACTGTGCCTCTTTCTATGTCTCTTTTTCTTCCCCTTTTTGTCATTAATCACTTGAGAGAGCTATTCCATATTGGACATAAGCTGCTCCATCAGATAAGAGGAGTTACCAACTTCAATTTTGAGTTCTTGTTGACTTAACTCAAGTTGCATAGAGAAAGACTGATTCATGTTGTCAATCTTGTCAAAGAGGGCTTATAGTTGCTCTTCATTTTCTTTCTGAGCTCGTAGTGTATCTGCCTTCAGATCATTTATGGCCTTCAGATAGATGTGATCTCTCTCTTTGATTTTGAGAGATTCATCAGCTATAGTTGCTTGAAGTCTATCTTGAACTGAGTTGTCTCCTACTGCTTTCAATATCTTTGACTCTTTATTAATTAGAGATATCTTCTCAACTAGTTCATCAGACTTTTTCAATAGTTCCTTCTCCATAGTAATTTGAGCATCTGGTTAGGCATCCTCTTGTTGAACACCAGATTGGACTCTACGATTTTTATCCTTGGACATATTTTTGAAGGTATTGAGAATCTGAACAATCGTTGAGTACCAATAGCTATTGATAGATGAAGAAATGTTGGGCAATTGTGCTTGAGCATATGGAGGCTTGTTATTTTGGACTTTAACACCATCTGTAGTGGAGTGAACAGACTCTATGATTATTTCCTTGGTTATGATCCTTTTTCCTTCAGAATTCACTCTACGATCATAAGGAATATAATGGTTTCCATCATGTCTGTAGACTTTGTAGTGGGGCTTGTCTTTGATCATCATTTTTGCATCACTCTTCAACTTTGGGAAGTTCTGAGCCACCAGTTCTAGTCTTGGAATTTTTGGAAGTACTTCTGGTAGTTCATTCGAGGCTTCTACTTCTATTCTTCTATTACTCCTAGTTGGAGAGATGACAGGGTGATCTTCTGGATCTTCTGATTTCTGATGTGCAGAGTCAAAATCTTTCTCCATTTCTTCTCTTTCTGAGCTTGAAACATTTTGATCAGATCCATCAGTGAATTCTTCTTGCTATGTTTCATTTCCAGACCCTTTTTCACCAAGATCCTCCTTGGATTCATCTTCTTCATCATCACTTAATTCAATGACTGCAGTAGAGTGATCATTCTTCTTTTTGGAGACAAATTGAGCAAGTAGTCTGTAGCTCTTTCTCCTTTTTGGAGGTTCAGCTATAGGAGAGTCAGACTCTTCTTCCTCTTCAGACTCTGAGGCCTTTGGATCATCTGCCGAACTCCCTTGAGGTTCAACATTAGCAGGGGCATGTCCTTTTCCTTCTGAATCATCATTTGACTCATCATTGGGGCTTGTTGGAGTATTTACATTTGGAGATGTAGTTGAGTCATCTTGTAGCTTTTCTTCATCATCTGAGTGAATAATCTGAGAGTTAGCTATAGGGTTTACATATTCATTTTTATTAGAAGGGTTTACATTTTCTTTCATGAATCCAGCCCCACTTTCATCGCTGGATTTGTTTTTTGGGGACTCAGTCTTGAGACTATCAGTTCCCTTCTCTTCTTCTGACTCTTCATCCGTTTCTTTGTAAGATGTACTTTCTTGGGAAACTGGGGCTTCCTTGTTTACCCCCTTAGCTTTTTTTCTTGATGGCTCTTGAAGCGGTCTGTTGCTTCTCCTCTTTGTGGTCTTTGGTGCAGTTAAGACCTTTTCACCTTCATCTTTGTTTTTAATGGAGAGACTTCTTGGTGGAGCCTCTGTTTTCTTCACACCCCTGGATCTCTTCCTTACAGGTGTGGCTGCTACTGGTGCAGAGTCATCAGACTCAGAGCTTTCCACCTCCTTTGCTTTTCTTTTCTTTGCAGAGACTTTGCTGCTGCTTTCAGTTGTTATTAGCCTCCTATTTTCCTTTGGATTTTTCTTCTTGTTTATGAACAGCTGAGGAGACATTACTTTGTGAACATTTAGATACTCTCCTTCATCATCCTTGATTTTGCTTCCCAGCTTATTCTTTAGCACTATACTCAACAATCTTCCTTGAAACACTTTTATTAGGGGTTTTTCTGTAGACCTCTTCAACTTAGCCTTTTCTACCCATTTGGATATCTGATCAAACAGGACAACTCCAAAGTTGATTCGCTTCTTCAGCACTATTGCAGACATAATCTTCAACTGTTGATCAAGCACAGTGTCATGTGCCATATCCTTGCATAGAATACATTTGCCTACTATATATCTCAGCAAGGAACTCGAATTCCATAGGAAACTCCTTCTTCTTCATGTCCTTTAGAATAGGGTTTCTTTGGTACCGCATTAGCCTCTTGCCTTCTTCAATGTCAACTTCATCCAGGTTTATCAGACCTTGATTGGTAAACCCTAGACATTAATTGATGTTTGGTCAGAAGCCTAGAATTAGTTGAAGCATTTGAGTTGAACTGCTTCACTAGCTCTGTATATACTGGAGTGTCGACTTCCAAGCACTCAGAGAACCCAACCTTCTTTACGAGCTCAAGTATGTTCATGAACTTCGTTTATGATCTTTCAAACTTTTTGAAGCCGAGTTGGATTCTGGTTATAACTCGCCATTCATCCATTTGAAGAGTTCAAGGTATATGGGTATGTAATTTAAGGAGTCAAAAAAAATAGCTGATTGTGATTCGGGTTCTGGAGGTTTAATTGATTTAAGCTTTGAAGAGGATTCTAGGGTTTGAAAATGGGAGGGAGAGAGGTTCGATGGTTTCTGGTAATTGTTTGTAGATTTTTAATTTGTCTTTATGGCAGTTCCTTCTGACTCTGCATACGCTGTGATGTGTCAACTGGCCATTGGTTGCACGATGCCCAGTAATGAAGTATAACTCCCCCATTAACTCTTCAGTTTAATGCCCTTTTAAAAAAAACAAATAGTCATCAATGACGTGGATTCACCGTTTACCATCTTGGTTCGTAGAGTATCATGGTAAGGAAGCTATGGACTCTACGTTTTCCTTTGTTGACTCAACGATCAACTTTTGAGAGATGGTTTTGACATTACTCCTCATGTTGAAACTGCATGGCTCAACCACTGATGAACTTCATGAAGCCTTGGGCACTTCTCTTCAGTAGAACATCTTTCCAACCAATATTCGAACTTTTCTCCTCATAATCTGAGTGGTTGAGCAATTTTCCTGTTCTTCCAAGCTGTAATGAAATCCATGTTGATGTGTTCTAACTTCCATTTTGGAATTTCAAGTGGTTGCAATGGACCTTTTGACACTTGATGCTCTGCCTTGTGATGAGTGGGATTCATATTCGTGATTTAGCCCTTTTTGTTGCTTAATGTTGACGCCTATGTTCAATCTTTTGGTTAGCTTGCTTAGTTATTTCATTGTATATCCCTTTAGTTCTTTTCAGGTTGGCTTTGCAGATGGCTTGAGCATTGTTACTGTAAAGTGGTGCCGCAGTGCCAACCTTTAGTGGACTCTACTGGAAAGTGGCCCCCCGGCGTCATCTAGAGTGCTAAAAGTCGCGCCGCAGCGCGAGAAATAGCTCAATAGCTACTGGAAAGTGGCGCCCCAGCACCAAGAGTCGCGCCCCGGCGCCATCAGCTATCGCACCGCAATGCCGTGTGCCACGTCCCTGCGCCATCACCAGTCACGCCCCGGCGCCAGAAGTAGCGCCCCAGTGCCATTAACTTTGTTTATGCTCGCGTCGCAGCGTGAACTCCAATTTCTCTACAGTAACTTGTATTTAATGACCTAGATTAAAGGGAGGACAATATAAATACTTAGCGAAGATGCCGCTTTCAAGGATCGGATATCAGATAAATATCAGACAAAATTTATTACAGCTAGTTCTTTTTGTTTTTCTAGAAGAAAAAGAAGCTTGTGGAAGGAAGTAGAGTTATTACACCCAGCATTCAGATTCTACACGTGAAGAGAAGATTTGGCAGAAGAACACTTCAATCAGGGGTTTTCTTATTCCAAATCTCCCATTCCTCGTATTTATATGATAATGTGTAGTGTATTAAAAATGCGTGTTAGTACCATAGTTATGAACTAACTCCATTTTTAGGATTGTAATGTAACCTTGTGATTAACTTAATCAACTTTCTCTCTCATTTTATATAATGAATCTTTTTGGAATGGGTTGTTGTATTTTATATTTAATGTCCGATTGCTTGATAAAGAAATTGGTATTGATAGTGATGGAGATTGATAAATGGATATTACTGTCTATCTTTAAATACAACAACACCTGTTATGACCATGACTATGGAATGTGTGCATAATGTGCTAATAGAATAGACATATTCTTTTTGCCTTGTGTGACCTTGGGACTGAGCTTAATGACCTTGACCTAGTTAGTGTCACCAATAAACATATTGTGTTCTAGCTGGTTAGGGATGTGCATTTGACCTTCGACAGAAGCTTATGCCTATTAATGTTCTCAGTTGGCCATTTCTTAATTCGCTTGTATTATGGAGAGTTAGAAGATTAGGTGAAACATTAGGTGAGTTGCAATCCTATCTTAACTTCCTAGTACAACTACTTCCCATAAATTTACAGTCTTATTGAAATAGCTTAACCAACCACTTGTTTCACTCATTTAGATAAGATTAGTAACGACTTACCTTAGTATTTGTTTTCTATTAAGACTTCGTCCTCGTGGGTTCGACACTCTACTTACATATATTACTTGTGGACCGCGTATACTTGTGCGTGTTTATCGATTGCTAAATCAACCAACAAGTTTTTGGCGTCGTTGCCGGGGACTTAGAATTAATTGTTTTATAATATTAAAACCAAGTCATTACGATCTTACTTTAAATTGATTTTTCTGTTTAAATTCTCTTTTCAGGTAGTCCTCATTGTTTATGCCACCTCGGAAGGGACGAAATATAATTCCTCTCGATCCCGAGGTTGATAGAACATTCAGACGACTGCGGAGAGAAAAATCCGAGGATACACCCAAGGACATACCTGCTCCTATCATTATGGCTGTGGAACTTCAGAAATCTCTGAGGGAGTACGCTATGCCTCATATTGACAATCTTCAGGCGAGCATTCAAAGGCCCGCCTTCCAAGCCTATAATTTCGGGATAAAGCCGGGCACCATTTAAATGTGCACCAACATTCAGTTTGGGGGACTGCCGAATGATGACCCCAATGATCACCTGATAAATTTTGTGAAGGTATGTGATACCTTTAAATGCAACGGAGTGTCTGACGATACTATCAGACTTAGGTTGTTTCCATTTACGTTAAGGGACAAAGCCAAGAGCTGGCTTCATTCACTTCTTTCAGGCTCCATTACTACATGGGCCGACTTGGCACAAAAATTTGTGGTGAAGTTCTTCCCGCCTGCCAAAATAACCAGGCTTAGGCATGATATCACGTCCTTTGTTCAGTTCAAATCCGAATCCTTATACGACTCGTGGGAGCGGTTTAAGGATCTTCTGAGGAAATGTCCGCACCATGGACTGCCGGAATGGCTCCCCATCCAAACCTTTTACAATGGGTTATCCAGATCAGCTCGTTTGAGTATAGATGCCGTATCTGGAGGGGAATTCATGGCCAAACATCACACATCAGGATATGAGCTGGTGGAGACAATGGCGGCCAATAATTACCAATGGCCAAATGATAGGCAAGCCCCGAGAAGAGCAGCGGGGGTTTATGAAGTGGAATCTTTCACATCGTTAGCGGCTCAGGTAGCAGCGCTAACAAAAAGGCTAGACACTATAGGACCTTCAGTGGTTCAAAACATGCAAAGTGTCGTGGTTCAATGTGAATTATGTTAAGGGAACCACCCCACTGATCAGTGTGCAATAAGCCCTAAATTAGTTCAATTTGTTTCCAATTATGGGCGGCAATAAAATACCAGTCTTCCCACTCATTACCACCCGGGTTTAAGAAATCATCCAAACTTTTAATGGGGCAACAACAATAACAACAACCCCAATCCACAGCAACCTCCATCTACCAGGTAGAATTAGCTAACCCTCATGGATTCCAACCTCAAACTCAGTTCAACCCACAGCCACAGAGCACTCAGCATCAGTTTCACCATCCTCCAACTCAACAGGAAAGGAAGCATAGTTTAGAAGATCTTCTGTCGAGGTACATAGCCCAGAACGAAACCTGAAGTAACAATCAAGAAGCTTCCATTAGCAATCTTGAAGTACAGATGGGACAGTTGGATATTGCATTAAACAGTCGTCCGCCAGGCGCATTGCCTAGTGACACTGATGTCAACCCGAAACGGGAAGACAAGGAGCAGTGTAAAGCAGTAACCCTTAGAAGTGGAAGAACCACTAAAGAACAAAGTGGAGAGAGTATTCCTTTGGAAGAAGATGTAGTAACTAAACAGGAACCTCCAGCGAAGGAGAATGCTAAGACAAGTGGGGGTGAAGAAAGTGGTCAAGACAGACCTCCAATACCATCTCCTCCAATGGCTATGCTAACTCAGCCTCTCCCTCAGTTGCCTTTCCCCCAGCGGGTGCAAAAACAGAAGCTGGATAAGCAGTTTTTCAAATTCTTGGAGGTGTTCAAAAAACTACACATAAATATCCCATTTGCAGAGGCATTGGAGGGAATGCTTAGTTACGTCAAGTTTATGAAGGACATTCTGTCCAAGAAACAAAAAATGGGGGACTATGAGACGGTGGCACTGATAGAAGAGTGTAGTGCCATCCTTCAAAACAAGCTTCCGCTGAAGCTAAAAGATCCAGGAAGTTTTACAATCTCGTGCACCATTGGGGACTAGTTTATTGGGAAGGCTCTATGTGATCTAGGGGCCAGCATCAACTTGATGCCCCTTTCTATTTATAAGAAGCTGGGCCTCAATGAAGCCAAGTCGACAAGCGTCACCCTTCAATTAGCTAACAGATCTCTGACATACCTGAAGGAAATTGTGGAGGATGTGCTAGTAAAGGTTGACAAGTTCATATTTCTGGCGGATTTCATAGTCCTTGATTTTGAGGAGGATAGGGAGGTCTCGATAATATTAGGAAGGCCGTTCTTGGAAACTGGGAGGACCCTAATCGATGTCCAAAAGATGGAGTTGACAATGAGATTTAACAATCAGGAAGTGACGTTCAATATCTTTCGATCAATGAAATATCCTAATGCACCTGAGGATTGCTTCCAGATGACAGTTCAAGTCTATTAATGATAAAGAGGCATCTACTTCCAAGGCCTAGCTGTCAATTATCCAGCCTCCTGTCCTTGAGCTTAAACCTTTGCTTATTCACTTGAGGTATGCTTACTTAGGAGATTCATCTTCATTACCTGTGATAATTTCTGCTTCTCTAACAAAGTGTCAGGAAGAAAAGCTGCTGCTTGTGCTCAAGAGGTACAAAACGGCCTTGGGGTGGTCTATTGATGATATAAAAGGGATCAGCCCGACTCTATGCATGCATAAAATTCTTCTGGAGGAAGGCTCAAAGCCATCTATAGACCATCAGAGGCGGTTAAATCCCATTATGAAAGAGGTCCTCCGGAAGGAGATCATTAAGTTGCTAGATGCGGGCATTATCTACCCCATCTCTGATAGCCCTTGGGTTAGTCCAATCCAATGCATGCCAAAGAAGGGAGGGATGACAGTTGTGTCCAATGAGAACAACAAACTGATTCCCACCAGGACGGTGACCGGGTGGAGAGTGCATGGATTACAGGAGACTTAACAAATTAACTTGTAAGGATCACTTTCCCCTTCCTTTCATTGATCAAATGCTTGACCGGTTGGCTGGGTACGAATACTACTTTTTTCTTGATGGGTACTCGGGGTACAATTAGATTTCTATTGCTCCTGAAGATCAAGAGAAGACGACATTCGCATGTCCTTATGGGACCTTTGCCTTCCGAAAAATATCTTTTGGGCTATATAATGCTCCTGCAACATTTCAACAATGTATGATGTCTATCTTCTCTGACATGGTTGAAAAGACCTTAGAGGTCTTCATGGACGATTTCTCAGTTTTTGGGAGCTCGTTTGACAACTGCTTGACAAATTTGACTGCCGTTCTCCATCGATGTGTTGAAACCAACCTGGTGATAAATTAGGAGAAGTGTCACTTCATGGTCGAAGAGGGCATTATTTTGGATCATCGGGTTTCTATAGGCGGAATTGAGGTTGATAAGGCAAAGATAGATGTGATCAATAACCTTCCACCGACCACCTCAGTTAAAGGGGTAAGGAGTTTCCTCGAGCACGCCAGTTTTTACAGAAGGTTTATTCAGGACTTCTCACGGATCACCAAACCTTTGTGCACGCTCCTGGAAAAGGACATGCCTTTCCAGTTCGATGTCGCCTGTCTGAGCACTTTTATATTATTATAGAAGAGGCTTGTCTCGGTATTTATTGTGGTAGCTCCAGACTGGGCATACCCTTTTGAGCTTATGTGCGAAACCAGTGACTTTGCTATCGGGGTAGTGTTGGGCCAGAGAAGGGAAAAGGTTTTCCACACCATTTAATATGCCAGCAAGACATTGACTGATGCTCAGTTAAATTATACCACCACTGAGAAGGAGCTGCTGGCAATAGTGTATGCTTTTGATAAGTTCCGTTCCTACCTCATCAGAACGAAGGTGATCGTGTACACCAATCACTCGGCGATCAAGTATTTGATTGAAAAGAAGGATGCTAAGTCGAGGTTGATACGGTGGGTTCTGCTTCTACAGGAGTTTGATTTAGAAATTAGAGACAAGAAGGGAACTAAAAATCAGGTTGCCGACCACTTATCTAGATGGGAAAACACCACATCTTCGGGCGAAACCGACAAAGCTATAAATGATTTTTTCCCAGACGAGCATCTCTTTATGGTCAATGGAAAGGTTCCGTGGTATGCGGGCTTCGCCAATTATATTGCTTGCCAAGTTCTTCCCAATAATCTGAGCTATCAACAAAGGAAAAAATTCCTCAAGGATGCCAAGCAATATCTTTGGGATGAGCCCTTCCTGTTCAAGCAGTGTTCTGATCAGATTCTGTGTAGATGCTTGCTTGAAGAAGAAATTGAAGGTGTGCTACATCATTGCCACTCTTCAAACTATGGAGGTCATTTCGGAGGCCAACGAACTGCTGCTTAGGTGCTTCAGTCAGGATTTTACTGGCCCACCATATTCAAGGATGCACACGCATATGTAATGCACTGCGACAGATGCCAAAGGGTGGGAAAAATATCAAGAAGACATGAATTACCGCTGCAGAATATCCTAGAAGTGGAGTTATTTGATGTATGGGGCATCGACTTCATGGGACCGTTCCCGTCCTCCTTCAAAAATCTTTATATTCTAGTGGCAGTGGATTATGTCTCAAAGTGGGTGGAAGCAATTGCCTTGCCAACTAATGATGCTAAGGTGGTGCTTCAGTTCCTCAAGAAGAACATTTTCACCCGTTTTGGCACGCCTCGGGCCATAATCAGCGATGAAGGGTCACACTTCTGCAATAAATACTTTGAAGCCCTTCTAGCCAAGTATGGGGTAACTCATAAGATCGCCACTACATACCACCCACAGACCATCGGTCAAGCTAAAATTTCAAATCGGGAGGTGAAACGTATCTTGGAAAAGATCGTTAACCCAAACTGTAAGGACTGGTCTTGATGATGCATTATGGGCCTAGCGCATGGCTTATAAAACGCCTATCGAAATGTCCCCGTATAGGCTAGTCTATGGTAAGGCATGTTTATCTCCCAGTTGAGTTGGAGCACAATGCTTATTGGGCTATTCAAAAGCCCAACTTTGATCTTGAAGCAGCCGGCGAAAAATGGCTGTTGCAGCTTAATGAATCAGATGAATTTTGTCTGCAAGCGTATGAAAACACTAAGTTGTACAAGGAAAAGACCAAATGGTGGCATGACAAGAAAATCCTCGAGAGGCACTTCTAACCGGGCCAGAAGGTTCTTCTTTTCAATTCCCGGCTAAATTTATTTTCGGGAAAGCTAAAGTCTCGATGGTCGGGCCCCTTCACAGTTGCCAAGGTTTATCCACACAGGTCAATAGAGGTTGAAGACCCGAATTCGGATGCAACCTTTAAGGTCAATGGGCAGAGGTTGAAGCACTACTGGGGCGGCAAAGTGGATCGACAGAATATCTCCATTACACTTGGAGACCTGGTGTAAGACGGGAGTATAGTCAAGCCGATGACTCAAAATCAAGCCCTTGATGGGAGGCATCCCCATCTTAGTATCAAACAACTTGTTTTATCTGTAATTTCTCATTCCTCAGTTATAATTCATTTTCTGTTTCTGTCTGTTTAATCGATAAAGTTAAAGCCGCTCAAACTACACACCTGAAGCTGATGAATGTTTAAGAAGGCATTATCTCAACCCTCGATTTTAATTGGTCTATTTGAAATCCTCGATCGAGTAGGAACTGTGGCCTATAGACTCGTTTTACCACCAAGTATGTTGCGTGTTCATAATATTTTTCACGTATCTATGTTACGTAAATAAGTGGACGACTTGAACCACATTATTGAATTAGAACTAGACGAGATAGTAAAAGATTTAATGTATGAGGAGATACGTGTTAAAATCTTGGATAAGAAGGATCGTATTCAACACTCAAAGGTTATACCTCAAGAGTTAGAATCTGAAATGAAGTCAAGGTATCCTTACTTCTTCAGCATACCAAGTACGTATGTAAATTTCGAGGACGAAATTTTATAAGGAAGGGAGATTGTGAGACCCCAAATTTTATTAATAAAGATTTAAATTTCTCGAAATAATTTTTTTCAAAATTATGGTGTGGATTTGAGATAATGTTATAGTTGTGGGTAATATTTATAAATTTTGAAAAGTATGCAAGTTGTAGTATAATATTCGTTTGGTCGGGGAATATTCTTTTTGTCGAAGAATATCCGTACGACAACACAATCATTGGTGGACCTCGCAACGGAATTATTTTCGGTTTGAGGAAACGACAAAAATATTTTATGAAAATAACGGCAGAAGTTTTATCGTTAACTGTTGAAACACCCGATGTTAAAAGTACAGGAATACGCGTGGTTGCATAGTAGCACACGATATTGATTATTGATGCTTACGTGAGAAGTCACTCAGTTTTGTTTAATTATTACTTCAGTAATTATTGCATAGTATCTCACGTTAATTGATTCAATTATTGTCGATATTTTATATATTATTAAATCAATAATTGAGACGAAAAAGTTATTAATATTATTATTTGTAATATTAACGATGTCTAGAAGTTCTGCCAAGGAGAGGTTTGGTCACCTAATTACGCGCCAATAGGGAGAAATCCTTATTTGAAAACCCCCTCTTTCCATTCTTTATTATTCTGTTGGAATAACATGTATACGCGGACTACCCTATACTTGGTGAAATTCTTCAGTAATTCCATTCTTTATTATTATGTTGGAATAACCTGTCTATGCAAAATACCGCATACATGGCGAAATTCTTCTGTTATTCCATTCTTTATTATTATGTTGGAATAACCTGTCTATACGAAATACCATATACATAGTGAAATTCTTTTATTATTCCATTCTTTATTATTATGTTGTAATAACCTGTCTATGCGAAGTACCGCATACATAGTGATATTCTTCTGTTATTCCATTCTTTATTATAATGTTGGAATATCCTGTCTGTGCGTTTACGCATGCCCTGGTTCTGTTATTTATTATTCTGTTAGAATATCCCGTAGGTGCGAATTTTGCCTGACCTGGTTCCGTTATTTATTATTTTATTGGAATATCCTGTCTGTTCGTTTACGCATGACCTAGTTCTGTTATTTATTATTCTGTTGAAATAATCTGTCTGTGCGGTCTATCACATGCCTGGTGATTTCTTTTGTTATTCCATTCTTTATTATACTCAATTGGATAAAGTTTTGACTTCAATAGTCCATGAAATTAGTAGAATATCCTTGATATTTGCGCTTCATCCAGTATCTTTTCATGGAAAAATAATCTTCCGAGTATTCTTGAATTTTACTTTACAAAGAAGTATCATGTTGATAATTTAGACGTTATTAGTTCATAGATAAATTAATCCTTGAACTTGTTTTATTTATATCATTGTCATCATCCTCATCTTTATATTATGTTGAAAGTCATCTGTGGCCTGTAGTGCATAGATGGACTTGGTATGATTATGACCAGGGATTATTCGGTATAATCATGACCGTAATGTTACAAATCATGTGGAAAAAGTCCTCATTAGCCCGTAGTGCATTGATGGACAGTTTTTGGTATGATTTTATCTATGGAATCTCTTCGGCCAAGGGTGTAAAGATTAATTGTTTTATGGCATGATCGTGACCATTGATGAATACACGAATATTCTTGGCCCGTAGTGCATAGATAATTTGTGGTCGTGATACTAATGAATATCCTTGGCCGTAGTGCAGGGATGATGTGGATTATTTATTAAGCTAAGTCTCAGCGACAAAAATTGATGAAAACATTTTAAATTATAGAAGATAGTAGATTTTATTCTCTACTTGAATTTTCTAATGGATTGCTTGTTCCGCTGCAGTTAAACTTGATGTCTATTGTATTTTATCAGTTTAACATTGTTGAAGGCTAATGATAACTTATTCTGCATTATCTTAGTCATAATACTTCTTACTGGGCTAGTTGAGCTCACCCTTTCCTTCACTGTTCTCTTCAGGAAATGAGAATATAGCTCGGACGAGTCGGGGAACGGATTGACAGTCCAGATGATAGCATTAGTAGTCATCACTATGGCATGACATGCAATATATAATTGTATTGAGGACCTAAGATGTGTTTGTCGTATTTTATACGTCACTTAATAATTGATTTTGGTGAACAACAATAGGGTGATGAGAACCCGACCTTGAAAGCGTCAAAAGTGCACCGCAGTAAAATGAAGAGAACAAAAATCTTCTCGTGTCCCTTTGGAAACTTGAAATATTTGTTGTTGTACTTTATATGACATGTATTAATTTGAGTATGAATATTATCGTATTATGTACGTTACAATATTTGTATCAAAACTCACAGTATATATGTCGTCGTATTTTGCACGACTGTTTTATAATTAAGTTTGTATTTGATTTATGTACCATGTATCTAGCGACTCAAGATGGGTGATGTATACCTATTTTTGGGGGCGTCACACTAAGACTCTATCATATAGTTCAATAACTGAAAATACCAGTCATATAATTTTTAATTGATATATAATAATTTTTAAATAATTATTATAATTTATCATAATTTTTCAAACACCGGAATCATTATTAAATGATTTAAATATTAAATAATTCTATTATCATTAATATTTAATTAATATTAAACTATTAATGAAACCATTGCTAAAATATTAAAGTTATTTATAATAACTCAAAATATTTTTAAAATATTTATATTACTCTTAAATGATTTTTAAAACATTTAAAATCATTTCTAAATAATTACCATTAATATTAAAATATTAATGTACTATTTATCAAAATACTATTTTTAATTAATTTATATCCTTTTTAAATAATTTTTAATTTAATAAAACCATTTATTTAATAAAATTATTAAATAAATTTAATATAATTAATATTAAATTAATATCATTAATATTAAATTATTAATGAAAGTGTCCTTTAAATATTCAAAATTATATCTTATAACTTAAAATATCTTTAAACACTTTATTTTTATTTAAAATGATTTTTACAATATTAAAATCATTTTTAAACTAAATTATTTAATATAATTATTAAATAATTCTAATATCATTAATATTGAATTAATTAATGAAATTTACCTTTAAATATTAAAAGTTATATTTTATAACTTAAAATATTTTTAAATACCTTATTATTATTTAAAATGATTTTTAATATAAAAAAATCATTTATTTATTTATTTATTTAATTCATTTTTTAAATAACTAAATTATCATTAATATTAATTTATTAATGAATTTCATCACAAAATATTAAAAGTCATTAAAAAATAACTTAAAATATTTTCTTATACCATAATATAATTTTAAATGATTTTCCAAGTATTAAAATCATTTTTAAATAATTTATTTAATATAATAATTAAATAAATTAAATACCTTTAATATTTCAAAATTATTAATTATTTATGAAATATATTAAAAATTATTAAAAACTAATTTTCAGACTTTAAAATAATTTTTAGTAATTTAAGTTGTATTTTTAATAAATAAAAACTAATTTTCTATAATTATTTAATAAAAATATAATTTTCAGAAATTAAGTGTCGCTAAAGACTGCCTATAGCGACAGAACCGTCGTTATAGGTGTTCTTCATGTTCTTCATCAAACCTAGAACATTCATGTTAGTGAACGAGTGACCAAGTTTGACCATGAATCATTTACTGTGTATTGAGTTTTTGGGATACCTATTGATCTGATATTGTAGTGTTAGTGTAGCACTACAAGTATTAATCAAGTTCTGGGTCAGATTATAACATACAAATAAGATATGAAAGCTCAAAAATCTGTCAGAACCGTTCTTCGTTTTTTGGGTTACCCAGAAAACAAGATCAGTTCGACTGATCACTTTTGGGCTTCCACAACTTGCTTTCTATGTTATGTTATAGTGATCTAATGGTTTTAATGTGTAACCAGCATGACAAGGAAGAGATCTAATATATTAAATCACCAAAACAACAACAGATCAAACACATATAAGCTGGTCAAACCATGTCAGACGACATGTTCAAGCGTTTTCTGGGTTACCCAGAAAACAACTTTAATGTTCGTCTGGCTTGGTTTGACCGTCCACTACGATCCACCTATTTGATTATTAGGAGATTTGAAGGCATAAACATGTAGTATAACCTAAATACTACAACTTAGATGCATCAACAATAACAAAACAACTAACAACTGAAAGATATGGGCCCATGAACTTGCTATCAGAGCTTTCTGGGCAAGTTCATGGCTGCCCAGATTTCAACCAGCCAATGCCGGTCAACGTGGTTTGACCACGAATAACTTGTAATCTGGACCCGATCTAAGACTGATTCTTGATCTAGATCAAAGAGCACATAACAGACTACATATCTAAAACATATAACAACCAAAAACATAAACTGAGAAAGATCTACAACCTCTGACATTCATTGTCAGAACACAAAACAAAATTTTTCCAGATTTTGTAAAACTTCAATTTTGAGTATCTAGATGTTATGGATCCACTATGTATCGACCCAGATCACTTAGTTACACATCATAAAACATATTTTAACACTAAAACATAACTTTTAACATAAGATTAAAGATCAGAATATAGCTAGGGTTTTTATACCTTTTGTGACAACCCCAAATCCGGGTTACCTGACTCCCTAGTTTGGTGCTCACGATCCACAATATAAATAACATCTAACTACCCATTTAATTATGAATAGACATATAAACCACATTAACTGATATAGTTAATACATTCGTCCCAGGTTATCTAACCTTTATATTACAAGCATACCCTTTTAGATATACAAAAAGGGTTTACAAATACAACATAATAATAATGTTAAACATAACTATTACAGCACAACACCTTTGTCTTTGGACTTCACAACAACTCCCGATACTGCGTCCCTAGCTGAAATGTTTTATTTAGCAAGGGTGAGCAACAAATTTGCCCCGCAAGTTAAGATATACAATAAATGTATAAGAATCAAGATAACAAACTATCTAATTCGATAGAATGACTCCAAAGTTCAGGGAATTTGAAATAGCTGAACAATTTGTTTTTCTCTAACTAATCTTCTCGCAACCTATGCAACAAATTAACGAAAGTATACAATGCTTTTAAAGTTTCTACGATATTCTAAAGAATAATCAATAATCAATTCTACGCGATAGCAAAGTGAAATGTTTTCTAGATTTATGCTCAGTGGTCACACAAGACCTAGAACTTTTCTTTTCGGGTAGATATCAAAGATTTACTTTGATATATACTCAGGTGTATCAGATAACCATAAAGATTAAATCATACCCCTCTGCAAGTATAACAAGTGATCAACTTTATTATACCCTTATATTATGCATAATACTTAAACATATCGCGCAATAGTCGAATTTACGACCAATAAAATGTTCCCTTTATATAAAAGGTTGTTCTCCTCAGTCTCAGAATCAAGATTTTGATTTAACAATGAAATTCAATGATTTCAATATCTAATCACTTCTCTTCTCTTTTCTTCTCAAACCTATCAAGTTTTCTTTTTCTGATCTAGCCGATACAACTAGCATTGATCTATCAATAATAATTAAATTCTCTTTTCTTTTCTTCTCGAAGTTATCAAGTTCTAACAAATATTCTTCTAGCCAGAATAATTAGCTAAGACATTTCTCAATACGATTTAACAATAGACAAAATTTGACTATACTATTTGCAATCACTAATAGCTTCTACGGATGTAAGTATCCAATAATAATTATTCTCCAAGTATATTCTCAGAATCACTAATTCAATTTAAATTAATAAACATGCACTATCTGCGAATAATCAACAATAAATTCTTAGACGTGGCTTAATCAACAATAATTATCCACCATAATAATTAAACAATATTAACTCAAGGTTGAGTTTAGGAAACTTGCCTCTTCCGCTGATTACAGTTACACAATAAACTTATCTGCGTTCGTAAGACCTATAATTAACAATATTGGTCTCACAATTAGTACAATACATCAGAACACATAACACTGTAATTTACGGTCAATCTTCTCCTAGACACATTACCATATAGCCACATCAGTGTTTATAACCTATATAAACATTTATTAAGTCTAAATATTTTGGTCTAGTTGGACTTCGGTCCATTCTCGGTGTTTCGGTCACCCTATCCGACAATTAACACGATTATTGTCAATTAAATTCGGTTTCTATTCTTCAATATTATTTTAGATAAGTCAAATATCATTAATAATATTTTTTTGAAGCTTTTAATAATTTATAAGCAATTATTATAATTTATAATAATTTTTCAAACATCAGAATCATTTTTAAATGATTTAATTATCAAATAATCATATCATCATTAATATTTAATAATATTAAAATATTAATGAAATACTTGTCAAAATATTAAAGTTATTATCAATAACTTAAAATATTTTTAAATCAACAATATTCTACATAAATGATTTTTAAATAATTAAAATCATTTTTAAATCATCACCATTAATATTTAAATATTAATGAAATTATCATTCAAATATTAAAATTCATTAACCATAACTTAAAATATTTTTAAATCATTTTTCTTATTTTTAAATGATTTTTAAATCAATAAAATCATTTTTAATTCATTTATTTAATATAATAATTAAATAAATCTATTATCATTAATATTAATTTATTAATGAGAATTCTCCAAAAATATTGAAAATTATATTTTATAATTTAAAATAATCTATAACATTTTATTCTCATTTAAAATGATTTTTATAATATTAAAATCATTTTTCTCTAATTTATTTAATATAATAATTAAATAAATACAATATCATTAATTTTAAATTATTAATGAAAATTCTCTAAAAATATTAAAAGTTACATTTTATAACTCAAAATATTTTTAAATACTTTATTCTTATTTAAATGATTTTTCATAATATTAAATTATTTTTCTTTAATTTATTTAATACACTAATTAAATAAATTAAATACCTTTAATATTTAAATAATTATAAATATTAAAGAAAAATATTCCAATTGGTCAAAAATTATTTTTCATAATTTAAAATAATTTTTAAAACCATTTTTAATAAATTTTAGAATTTATTTCTATTTTTTATTAATTTTTGAAAATTCAGAAATTAAAATAATTAGAAACCGTCGCTGAAGCCTTTAGCGACACATATCTGTCGTCTTAGGATTTCTTGATCTTCAAGAACACTGTCAGACAATTAACAAGCTTGCTCGTTTAACTCAATTTAATTCCTAGCTCAGGCATAATCTGGGCTAACATGAACATTGATGTTGTAGTAGGAATGTAGTACTACAACTATCAATCACTAAATTGGTCATAAGACATCACAACAAGGAGATCAAAGCCTCCAAAGTTGTTGTCAGACGGTTTCTGGGTTTTCCAGAAACCCAAGCAGTTCAACTTGGTACTTTCCAGCCCAAATTAATCTAGGTTCTGATCTTGATTCATGTTGTTTAATGGTTCAAGGTTATAGTTCTTGTGTCATAGAACATTTACAAAACAACAACTCAGTTTAACAACAACAGAATCACAATGTATGACTCGGTCAAACTTTGACAAAAACTGAGTTCATACGTTTTCTGGAAATTCCAGAAAACAGACATTCATACCGAGTAGGCTACTTTGACCGCTTTCTACATTCGATCTGTTGATCAACTACATGATATAAAGACATGAATCTATATTCAAGATACTAGGCTACACATGTATTATAACAACAGTAACAAAACTTGTAAAAACTGATAGATCTAGTAATTTTAAAAGCTTGTCAGACTCTGGTAAACCATTTCTGGGTTGCCCAGATTTGGTCTGGTCATGCCTGGTCAACGGGTTTTGACCGCCCATAACACATGATCTAGACATCCAATGACTCTGATTCCACTTGCAAATTAAAGACAACATATCAGGCTACAAATTATAACTTTACAACATCAAATACAATAAACAATCAAGAATATGTGGCTACTGACATTAGCTAGTCAGACCAAATTTTTTTTTTTGGATAGATTTTGAAAAACACTACTTTAAAGCCTTTTGATGCTATGGATCCCTCATGGATCAACATATAACATCTAAAAACATTATATAACACTTGATTAAATATTTTAAACAAAAAATTTTCTTAGCAACATGGATCAAAAATCAACTTAGGGTTATACCTTCTAGCTTCAAATCCTTGATCTTGATACTCCTAACTGATCTTGGTTGATCAAGGTGCTGATTAGGGGACTGATATACTTGATAATTTTGGAGGTTGAGAGAGAATAAGAGTTGGTGAGAGCTTTTAAGAAAAATGGGCTAAATTATTAACTTTCTTTCTCTTTAACACTTATATAATCTTTAGATTCAATGCATTTTGCTAGCACATGTGTAAAGAAGAGGCTGATTTGCTAATATAATATTCACATTGTCAACTTAGTTGGTCACCAACTAAAGGTGTTGGTGAATTTTAAAAGTTACCATTTAAAGAAAATGAAAAATGGCCTTTTTGTCTTTAGCAAAATGATTTTACTGGCATGCTAGACAATTCCTCAAACCCTTAGGGTTTAACCCTAAGGTTCTAACCCTTAGGTTTTAAAACACTAATTTCTAAAATTTCCAATTAGGGTTTTAATTAGAAAAATTAATATTTCTAAATTATAATTAGGGTTTCCTAATCACATCAATCGTTAATAAACACATTAAGCTTATCAATTAGAATTAGGGTTTCCTAATTAGGGTTTAGGAATATAAGATTTTAAATTAGGGTTTCTCGGTGTACAATTAGGGTTTTTAACTGTACATTAGGGTTTCTCAATCCGATATTAGGGTTTCTAATCCCTTTTTAGGGTTTACAAATTTTAAACCCTATCCCGACAATTATTAGTCATTAACTTTACACAATACAAGCACATACTCACAGTTACTGATATTATAACTGTGTTTTCTGTCAAATTCCTATCCAGAAATTAGGGTTAGGGTTTCTAAAGCTGTTAAGCACAACTCTACTCTAATTTCTTAGTCAATACACAAATTGACTAATTCTCTAGACTCGTACCACAGATACACAATACAATATTAACAGTCAATGTCAATATTAAATAAAAAAAAATTATTCGTAAAATTTGGATTATTCGAAATTCCGGGTTATCACATTCACCCCTCCTTAAAAGAATTCCGTCCTCGAAATCACCGCTTTTTACTCCCAACAATCTTTTAAAGTTGTATCATCAGTTCACCCTTATCAACAAAATATTCATTTGTGTCTCAACATTCTAACCTATGATTTGGATCTTATTACAGAAAATAATTCACATCTTATATCACCAATATTTCTCACTTAATTTAATTATTAAGCAAAATTATTACCTATCACCACCTCCTAGACAGCCACAGTATCTTGGGCCGTCATATTAAATGCACAGACTGCTGATCTCCTTGGTTGAGCAGGTTTTTTTAATCGCCAAGGTTCCGCTACCGGTTCCTTTGTTGGCACTCCATTTCTCCCTATTCCTTTTCGGACAGTTCCGGACCAGATGATCGATCGATCCACACGCAAAACATGCTTGTATCTTCTTCGAATTGGGGCAATTGGGCGACATATGTCCCTCTTGATCGCAGTTATAACAAACTCCCTTCTTCTTCAGAAAAATTCCTAGATGATTCTTTCCAAAGTTCGAACAAGGCTATCCTCCTTTCTTATTCCCTTCTTTTTTATTACCCGACTGAGTATTCTCGCTCCATTTTCTCTTGTTTGGATTAGTACCACCACTGCTTCCTCCATCATTTGTATTCTTCTTCTCCTGATCATAACGGGATGCAGCTTTGCTTCCCCTCTCAGCAATTATCGCCTTCTCCAACAAAGCCGTAAACGTATTAATTTGTAATACAACTACTTTGTTGTATATACCCGGCTTCAATCCATTCTCAAACCTTCTCGCCTTCCGTAGCTCCTTTAAATTCTGGCGGTCCTACCGCTTTAAAGTCCTTAAAGTTAGTCAATCTATCGGCTGGCTGATTTCTCGCTCTTGCTCTTTTTACTGGAGCTCAATTTCCCATAGGGCTACCATATCCACAAAATTCTTCATCGGGTCTGCTTGAGCTCCTTCATTATTCACAGACTGCTCTTCTCTTTGATTTCGATTATGTCGTCTAGGCGGTGATAAGTGGGTTTTATACCTACTTATTGGATATCAATTTACGCGAATTATGCCAATCTCAAGTCCATCCTAGTATGTTTTAGTTGCATTTCATGTTATTTTGCATTGCATATACTTAGAACTCCTTTGGTGGAACAATTGCAGAAAATGGCTACTTTGGTGGTGTTGGATGGCATGAGGTTGACGGATGCATGGCATGAAGGTATAATGGAGCAAGGAGACCAAGCATGGAAAGAAGGAGCATAGAACAGATCAGTGCAGCAGCAGAACCAGAATTCATAGTTGCAGTAGCCGCTCGACATATTAGGCCTGAGAGCGCGCACCCGCGCGAGAGACCGGCTGGACATCATGACTTACAGCAAGTCTCGCGCCCGCGCGAGGAATATAACGAGGGAGCGCGCGGCCGCACGCAATGGCTGAAGCTGCTGATTTGTTTTATTTTAATTTTTAATTAAAAGGGTTGTAATTTGTTTTAAATGATATCTGACTGGTGTCAGAGATAACTGGAGTAACTTTCGACGTATTTTTCATATCGTAACTAGGGTTTACACATTTGGGAGAGATTCCTACGAAGAATGAAGCCAAAAATCCATCTTCTCTAATTCTTCTTGGGATATTCTGTCATTGTGGTTTATTATTATTGTTTTGATGGATTTTTATGAGGATTGAACGTTGATATTGGTTTACAATCTGCAATTGAGTTTGATCGTTCTATCCTTCATCTTTCAATTATTTGCTTGTTAATCATGTTTAGCGTTGATCCCATAATGGATTTTGGTTCAGTCATGAACTAAACTCCATTATGGGATTCTAAAGGATTTTAATATGTAGTTTGGTTGCATGTTTGATTGCTGGGGCTGTTTTACATATCACATGGGATTTCTATCATGATTGTTTTGCATGTATGAATGCTTGATCACCATTCGTTTCAGTATTTGCATGGAATTGACAATGAACATGCAAGTATGGACTGTAATCATGATAGCATACATATATGGGGCTGTTTTATATGGCTTGTGTATTTCATGAATGAGATAGACATATACTTATTCACCGTATGAGTTAAAATAAGGGCTTGTGCTTAAATTCAGTATGATTGCAATTTCACATAGACATATAGTGATTTTGGTTATATTGATGATTACATGGAGTCTATCTCTTGTGGATGTTGTGTAAGTAGGTCATAGTGCCTTGAAAAATGGCTATGACTCTATTTGTGCTCTTGGCTATTTTCCTGTGATATGTGAACGATTCTTACATGATAGTGGTAATTAGATGAAATATTAAATGAAGTTAGGATCCCATTAAACTTGGTTTATTTTGTTTCGTTATTATTCTTGTTTTAGTAGTTATCTGCAATTAGATTAATTCACCAATTATAGTTGCTAGTCTAAGCATATAAATATAGTGATTTAATTGATGCATAGTAGTTTAAATTTGACAACTTTCTCTGTGGGATCGATACTCTACTTACTCTGTATTACTTGTTGACACATGTATGCTTGCATGAGTTAAAGCTCTTTTTGTTAGAACTGAAAAAGAGGCAACAAGTTTTTGGCGCCGTTGCCGGGGAAAGGCATTAATTTAAATAATTATCATCTGTTTCAAGCTATATTGTATGACTTAGACAATTCTGATCGTTTCTCATTTCTATTTTTGTTTTGTTTTTGGTTTCAGGTACTTGTAGATTTTTATGCACACACGATCGTCCAACTAAGAATTAACACCGCACAGGATAATACTAACGGAAGGGGTTGGAAAACAAGTGTGAGGAGAAATTTGCAAGCACAATTAGAGAGCACTACATTTAGTATGGCAGAAGAACAGAGAATTGAGCAAAGAGAAGAGCATCGGGCTCTACGAGATTATTCTATGCCGAACATAAATGGACTACAGTCTAGCATAGTCAGACTAGCGATAGTAGACAATACTTTTGAGATTAAACCGGGCACTATTCAGATGGTGTAGAACTAGGTTCAGTTTGGGGGTGCTGCTACGGATGATTCGAATGAACACCTATTGAGCTTTATAGAAATTTATGATACATTAAGATACAACGGTGTGACGAAGGATGCTATTAGACTGAGGTTGTTCCCATTATCATTGATGGATAAGGCGAGAAGTTGTCTTCATTCTTTGCCGTCAGGGTCAATCACTACATGGGAGGACTTAGCACAGAAATTCGTAGCCAAGTTCTTCCCAATGGCTAAGACTGCAAAGATGAGGACAGCTATTTGTCAGTTTGAGCAACAACAAGGAGAGTCCTTATATGAAGTATAGGAGAGATACAAAGAGATGCTAAGGAAGTGTCCGCATCACGGTATGCCAGATTGGATGGTAATCAATACTTTCTATAATGGATTGGGATGGCTGTTGGGTAAAATCTATATATGCACAACACGCATGTATACGTGGTCAACAAGTAATAAAGTGATAAGTAAAGTATCGTTCCCATAGAGAATTAGTTAATAAAAATCACCAAGTACTAACCCGTAACCAACTCAATCTTATTTAAAAGAATGAAATGCAAATTAAATAAATTAAACTACTAGTAACTTCCACTAATTAAATTAAGGCTATGGAGATTTAAGATCACAACTTCACTTATTGCTTCATTTAAGTTAACACACTTCTCATCAATTATTCTCTATCCTGAATTGTTAATCAAAAACACTAAAGTAGTATTAACCACCTCTCGATGCACTAATACCGTATTAACGTCAATCCACAATTAAGATAGAAATTCGTTAGACACCTTAATCAACTAACCCACTATATCTCTATGTGAATTACAATTAAAGAAGGTTGAAGAATAAGTTCTCTATCCGATTACATGCGATGTCAAGCATATCTCTACCTTAACACTCATCAAGTTTAAGCTATTAACAAAATCCTAAACACATGCTATCATGATAAGATCTAAATCAATACTTCATCTCTCGAGTTCATATAGATTATCACGGTAATTGATGGCTAATCAATTAAATAATTAAGTCCAAATCATAATAGACAATCCTTACAATAGAACATAATAATTGATAGCGAAGTATATTAAAATAAATTACACAATAAGATCCATTGTAATCTCAAAGAAAGAATTAGTTCATGATTATTGAATTAAAACTAAGAATCCACAATTGAATACACATTAAAAGATAAAGATAGAAGAAGATGAGAAGAAATAATCTATTGTCTGTAGATTTGACACTCCCTTCTTGCTCCTACTTCAAATCTTCAATGGTTTCCAAGTTGCATCAATCTCCAAATCTAATTAGAACTAGTGTTTTCTCTAATTTACTCTAATCTTATTTAATAGAATGCTCTCTAATCTCCTAATATTCCCCTCTAATATGTGTTATTCCCCTCCTTTTATAAGCCTTTGTACAAGTCTTTTAGTCTTCTTGGAAGTCCTTGAATTAAACAACTCGAAAACAATCCTTTTCGGACTCAAATTCGGACAAAATCTACTCTTTTTTGCGCATACCCAGCCCCGACTAGGTATTTGCCTTTGTAATAGCCAGCCCCGGCTGGATGCCAATTTGCTAATGCTCCCATACACCCAGCCCCGGCTGGGTCCTAAGGCACAAAAAGGCCCAGCCCCGACTAGGTACTAAACTGCCAATTGATTTTCTGCTGGAACCTCCTCTACTAAAACTGCCATAACTTTTAAACCGTGAGGAGTTACAGGGTCCGCAACCTATTAAATCGAAGCTATCGATGAGATCTACAACTTTTATTCTTTGAGCTTTCTGAAATAACAAACACATGACGGTCGAAATTGGACTGGATGTAACTGCTACGCAAATGACCACCCAAAACGGTAAAGTTCAACGTCCGTTGCTAGAAATGTCATAACTCTTTCATCCGAACTCTGATTTGAATGATTCAAGATGTTCCGAAAAGCTAAGAAAACATTCTAAAATATAGTATAAGCTCTAAGCTAAGAACATGAATTGAACATGAAAGCATAAACGATGTCCGGATTGCTTTTTCCTTGCATTTTCCTTGCTTTTCCTTACCAATAGTCGCTCACACCGCTCCCAAACGTATAACCTACAAAATGAACATGAAATGCATGAAAAGTAACTAAGAAACATGAGTTTAAGCAATAAATTCAAGTAATAGATACCAGATAAGTAGGTATAAAACCTACTTATCAAATACCCCCAAACTTAAACCGTTGCTTGTCCCCAAGCAACACAACATAATGTAATGCAATGCAATGAAATGCAACTAATCTGCATGCCTACGAATCCAGCAGTATTGATAAACACAAATCTATTCACTCGGCCTTAGAGCAATCAAGCAAACACGATAATACTTCATATCAAAACCAATCAACAATTTCCTAGTCAATCATCAAGTCTTAAATTGTTATCACTGGTATAGTGCGTGTGTGCTCCACAACAATGTTAACTGATATAAAATCAAATTTAACACATAACAAGTCTCTTCGAAGGCATCATACAGTGTAAACTTAAAAAATTCACGAACAAGCTAGATCCAACTAAAGTCAAACATCCACCAAGTTCAAGAGTCCAATCCGGGATACTTATGCTTACTTTTCATTATGGGGGCTTTTTGCTCTTTTCCCGTTTTTTTTTACTATTTTTTTTACTTTTTAACCATGACTGTGTAATGTCTCATTCCATTAGGTTAACAGTGCTACCCCTTAGTGAGCTTTCGACCAACGACTCCCAGACCATATAAGACCTTAGGGCGCTAGGTTTTAAGACACCCCTTCGGGCGTACTTGCTCAGGTAACAAAGGCCCCGAAACAAAACTAGCCACGGTATTTTTTTCTTTTTTTTTGAAGCTTATATATCCCAAATTTTCCCCCCAAACTTAAGTTTTTATCGAACTTTAGTCATCACTACTTATTAATTCTTCTCATTCTTTCATTCAAACTAGCATTATCCTTTAGAGTCCCATTATGTATCAATTTAAACTCAATCAATCATCAAGTTGTTTTTATTGTGCTATCCTTATTATAACAGTTTTAAATAGAAAAAGATTCAATTCATAACAAGAAATTACATCAAAGCTCTAATAGTCAGTATTATGCTTGCCTACTCAATCCCAATCTCATCATTGGCCAAAATAAACTGTAAATTATTAAACAGCTGGACTCATGCAAGATGAACATAATAACTAACTATTATTTTAAATTTTTTAAATTTTTTTATTTTTTTAATAATGAACCTAAACTAAATTAACAACATATGCAAAATAACATAACATAAACATGAAACTAAACATGCAATGAAGAACTAAACTAAACTCCTCCAAACTTAGCAATTACAATGTCCTCATTGTAAGAATATAGCTGTAAGTAGAAGAGAACTTCCCTGTAATCAGCTAAGCGTGAGTTGATGTTGGTGATGGCTGCGACGATCATTTTGCTGTCCATTGAACCTCCAATACCTGCAATGAAGAGAGACAACATGGATTAGATTATAAGAGAAATTAATAAGCAACTTAATTCCTATCTACTAAATAAACTAGTAAAGCATATAAATATAAAAAATTCTTGGGTTGCCTCCCAGTCAGCGCTTGATTTATAGTCTTTCAACCTGACTTTGTCTGGTCAATGCTATCCAATTTCTCTTTGAAAGTTGAGGAACCCTCCATCCATCGGAAATAATATATCTTTTGGTAGGTTCCCTTTTGTAATAGCCATTGTATTAAAGTCAACTAGCATGTTTTCTTTAGATAAGATCACATTCAAAAACGTCCAGCATCTAGGTGTTTTCTCCATTGTGTCTGTGAATATATTTTGGCATTGAGGCTTGTCAGACACAACAATCTCTTCTTCTATCTTCTCCAACTCATCGCACCATGGCTTTGAAGTTGTACTCACTTTTACATCACTTGGAGTATTTCCAATGACATGACTACCAATTGGACAAGATTTTGCAAATCTAACCGGATTCTTGAACTGTGGAGGAGAAGGCACTTGAGGCATAAATAACATCGGCTCATCATCGATGGTTCTCACAATTAGTTCTTCACCGACCTTGTTGTCATTATCATCACTTGTCTCATCTTTTTCAACATCTCGAGACTCATCCAGTTGTTGATTTGGTTCGAGTTCTCCGTCAATTTCGTCATCCATGTCATAAAGCCAAGTGTTTGGAGGAAGGTTTGGTTACGGCTTCGGTCATTTGCTCTATCTGATCAGCAAGATTTTGATATTCCCTCGCTTGATTACTCATCTTCTCCTCATCTACTATGAACTTGGACAATAATTCCCCCAGCCTTGAACTTTCTATTTTAGTCTCGGAAGCCATGTATTGAGGACCATTGGTTGAGGCTGTGAAACGTTTTTCCATCCAATTATTAAAATTTTTGATTGACAGCTCCTGACTGTTTATAAACTCTTCTTTTTTTGCTATAGCCCTTAACATGAATTCCATAAACTCTGATTTGTCTTCTTGTCGCATTGGAGGTGAATATGAGAATTCCGACGTGTGTGTTGGAGTTGGAGCAGAGTATTGGTCTTGATAGTTGTAGCTCCATGAAGAATCCGGGTGATACCCCCAAACTTAATGGTAATTATCATATGCATACTGGTTGAGGTATACACCACCTTGTTGTCCTCGTCCAAAACTAACGGTGCATTGATGACTCGGATGGTTGCCAGCACAATAGTCACACATGATTGCCATCCTTCGACTCTATTGGGCAGCGATAACGTCCAACTTCCTCGAAAGTTCTTTAATTTGTACTGACATTGCGAAAAGTGTCACGAATCTGTCAATCTCCGTTTCTTTTGGTTGAGTCATGTTCGTGTATGGCCATTGATACGTAAAGTCATCCATGGTACCTGGAAAGAGAGAAATATAGGAAGAGAATTAAAAATAAGAATAAAAATATTTAAATTAAGACTAATTTGATTGAAGCTAATATTGGCAAAGAGATATTAAACTAATTCCCCGATAACGGCGCCAAAAACTTGTTGGGTAAAATCTATATACGCACAATACGCAAGTATACGTGGTCAACAAGTAATAAAGTGATAAGTAAAGTATCGTTCCCACAGAGAATTAGTTAATAAAAATCACCAAGTACTAACCCGTAACCAACTCAATCTTATTTAAAAATATGAAATGCAAATTAAATAAATTAAACTACTATTAACTTCCACTAATTAAATTAAGACTATGGAGATTTAAGATCACAACTTCACTTATTGCTTCATTTAAGTTAACACACTTCTCATCAATTATTCTCTATCCTGAATTGTTAATCAAGAACATTAAAGTAATATTAATCACATCTCGATGCACTAATACCGTATTAACGTCAATCCACAATTAAGATAGAAATTCGTTAAACACCTTAATCAACTAACCCACTATATCTCTATGTGAATTACAATTGAAGAAGGTTGAAGAATAAGTTCTCTATCCGATTACATGCGATGTCAAACATATCTCTACCTTAACACTCATCAAGTTTAAGCTATTAACAAAATCCTGAACACATGCTATCATGATAAGATCTAAATCAATACTTCATCTCTCGAGTTCATATAGATTATCACGGTAATTGATGGCCAATAAATTAAATAATTAATTCCAAATCATAATAGACAATCCTTACAATAGAACATAATATTTGATAGCGAAGTATATTAAACTAAACTACACAATAAGATCCATTGTAATCTCAAAGAAAGAATTAGTTCATGATTATTGAATTAAAACGAAGAATCCACAATTGAATACACATTAAAAGATAGAGATAGAAGAAGATGAGAAGAAATAATCTATTGTCTGTAGATTTGACGCTCCCTTCTTGCTCCTACTTCAAATCTTCAATGGTCTCCAAGTTGTATCAATCTCCAAATCTAATTAGAACTAGTGTTTTTCTCTAATTTATTCTAATCTAATTTAATAGAATGCTCTTTAATATCCTAATATTCCCCTCTAATCTATGTTATTCCCCTCCTTTTATAAGCCTTTGTACATGTCTTTTAGTCTTCTTGGATGTCCTTGAATCAAACAACTCGAAAACAATCATTTTCGCACTCAAATTCGGACAAAATCTACTCTTTTTTGCGCATACCCAGCCCCGGCTGGGTATTTGCCTTTATAATAGCCAGCCTCAGCTGCATGGCAATTTGCTAATGCTCCCATACACCCAGCCCCAGCTGGGTCCTAAGGCACAAAAAGGCCCAGCCCCGGCTGGGTCCTAAGGCACAAAAAGGCCCAGCCCCGGCTAGGTACTAAACTGCCAATTGATTTTTTGCTGGAACCTCTTCTGCTAAAATTGTCATAACTTTTAAACCATGAGGAGTTACATGGTCCGCGACCTATAAAATCGAAGCTATCGATGAGATCTACAACTTTCATTCTTTGAGATTTCAGAAATAACAAACGCATGATGGTCGAAATTGGACTGGAAGTGACTGCTATGCAAATGACCACCCAAAACGGTGAAGTTCAACGTCCGTTGCTAGAAATGTCATAACTCTTTCATCCGAACTCTGATTTAAATGATTCAAGATGTTCCAGAAAGCTAAGAAAACGTTCTAAAATATAGTATAAGCTCCAAGCTAAGAACATTAATTGAACATGAAAGCATAAACGATGTCCGGATTGCTTTTTCCTTGCATTTTCCTTGTTTTTCCTTACCAATAGTCGCTCACACCGCTCCCAAACGTATAACCTACAAAATGAACACAAAATGCATGAAAAGTAACTAAGAAAAATGAGTTTAAGCAACATATTCAAGTAATAGATACCGGATAAGTAGGTAAAAAACCTACTTATCAATGGCAATCAAGACCGATTGTAGATGCAGCTGCTGGAAGGGCATTATGGGAAAAAAGCTATGACGAGGCTTATACCCTTATTGAGACTATGGCAGCTAACGATTTTCAGAATCCTACATCTCGAATACCACAACCCAAGGTTACAGGTGTGTTAGAGGTAGATGCTATTACGCAGTTGTCGGCACAGATGGCAGCTATGGCAAAGAAGATAGACACTTTGGAAGAAAGTAGGATGAAAACAGTTGCCTTTGTTTGTGAAATTTGTGCGGGGTCACACTCCACGGATCAATGCGCCATCAGCTCGGAGTAGGTGCAGTATGTGAGCAACTACAGGAAAGATCAAGGTTAATTTTAGAACACATACCACCCCAACAACCGCAATCATCCGAACTTTAGTTGGTCGAATAACCAAGGACATCAGCAAAATCAGTTTCAGCCGACTCAACAGTTTTAGCCATAGTCATCTCAACCACAGTTTACACAAAAACCACCGTTTCCACCGGGATTTTCTCAACAACAACAACATCACACTCCTGCTGCACCACAGCCAGAAAAGAAATCAGATGTGGAGGAGATGATGTAGAAATACATGGCAAACACGGAGGTGATGATTAAAAGCCAAGTAGTGGCTATCAAGAATTTGGAGACTCAGATGGGGCAGATGGTGAGCATGCTTAACAACAGTCCCTAGGGTTCATTGCCAAGTAAACAGAAAAAAATCCAAGAAAATACGGGAAGGAGTAATGTCAAGCGATCACATTGAGATCTGGGAAAGATTTGGCAGGTACTGCAAGTCGCGCGCCCGCGCCCAATTGTACTAAGGAAGCCGCGAGGCCTCGTGAGACAGAGTAGGTACCTGCTGATGAAGAAAATCTGGAAAAGTCTGAGGTGCAACTGGAAGAAAAAGATAAAGCAAGTTCAGAGGAGAAGTTCAAGAGTTCAGAGCCACCAGTTTACCCTCGTGTCCCATATCCGCAGAGATTGAATAAGCAGAGGGAAGATAAACAGTACATCAAGTTCTTGGAGGTATTCAAAAAGCTTCAGATCAATATACCTTTCGCCGAGGCATTGGAACAAATGCCGAGCTATGCAAAGTTTATGAAGGGTATATTGTCAAAGAAGAGAAGACTGGATGAGTTTGCAACAATAGCCTTGACAGAGGAATGCAGTGCAGTGCTTCAGCAGAAATTACCTCCAAAGCTGAAGGATCCGGGCAGCTTCACAATTCCGTGCACAATTGGAAAGATGAACTTTAGTAAGTGTTTATGTGATCTTGGGGCAAGTATTAATTTGATGCCCATGTCAGTTTTTAATCAGTTGGGATTGTCGGCTCCAAGGCCAAAAAACATATCATTACAGCTAGCTGACAGATCCATCACGTATCTACGAGGAATTGTTGAAGATGTGTTAGTAAAGGTGGACAAGTTTATTTTTTCGGCTGACTTCATCATTTTAGACTACGAGGAAGACAAAAGCATACCAATAATACTGGGGAGACCATTCTTAGCCATAGGCAGGACTTCGATAGATGTGTAAAAAGGTGAACTCACTATGCGTGTACATGATCAGGAGGTCACATTCAATGTCTTTAAAGCAATAATAAAGTTACCAACTGATGAAGAAGAATGCTTCCTGGTTGACTTGGTGGATCGGGGCCTAAATGATGTGGTACAAAAACCGGGGAATTATGGACCGTTGAGGTGTGTAATGGGTAAAAAGTTAAAGTTAAAGGTAGATCCATTGACGAAAGCTGAAGTCATTAAATTTCGGGGTGAGCTGGACAATAAGGAATGCACCTCAATTCTTGATGTGACGTGAGATTCAGAGTCAGTCAAGCTAATTGACTATAACTTAGTGCTTGATGGGAGGCAACCCATTATTTCTACCTCCATTGACTTTTTAGTTATTCATTTTAGATTATTTTAGTTAGTTATATCTAATTCATTTTTGATAGTATATCAGATTTTTATGCTTGAGTGTGTAGTAGGAATTACTTTGCGAATATTTGTAAGATGTTAGCATTATGTGGCCACTAATTCATGCCTTAACAATGTGCATTAATGTCTATGCAGGAACCATCAATGGAAAGCATCATTAATAGGCAGTTAGAGTAAACACAGCAGTGCAGGAAGCAGGGTTGCGCGGCCGTGCGATGAACACATCACAAGACCGTGTTCCCGCGCACTACACATATCAGACCAAGCATACCACTCGTGCGCCCACTCATGAAACACATTAAATTCCCGCGCGGCCGAGCGCGACGCCTTATTAGGACAGATCTGAAAATTTTAAAAACAAGTTGTGGCCCATTTGGACTCTAATTTGAAATAATAACCATAACTCACGTCTCTATCACTCTATCAATTACAAATTAAAGCCGTACATCTCTCCATTACACTCCCACGATCATCTCCATGTTCAAGGCTCATACCCATGCTCTCATTCACTGTTATAAAGCTAGGGTTCTGATTTGGTTGGCAAAAACAAGTTTAAGGGTTATCACATCACAAGCTCTCAATCATTCTCAGTCAAAAAAATAATCATCTGCATTATTTCAAAGCATATGGGTCCAAAAAGAGCTCGTTTCGCTTCATCTTCTTCTTCATCTTCCTCTGGCAGTCAAGGGGAGGATGTGGTTGATCACACCAAGTTTATGGATTTGGAAGCCCAACAGGAGTACTACAGAATCGTTACCAAAACCTTTGTGAAAGAAAGAGGGTTCAACCCTGAGGAACAAGGTGGTCAGTTGTGTGCCATAATTCGTGAATGAGGATGGATAGGCTTGGTTGCGACTCCTATGCCAATTCCAATGGGCATAGTCTGGGAATTTTATGTCAATGCCAAAGTTACCATGAACGATTTTGCTATGGTTCGAGGTGTCAAGATAGACTACAGACCCACCGCCATCCGAGCCATTTTTGAATCACCGGTACACCACCAAGAGGGGCTGATAATTGGATCATAGGGGCACATTTGCAAACAGACTTGGAATTGGTTATTGCGGAGTTGTACGTGCCAGGCACAAAATGGACATACAAAGTCGGCACGAATCAGCCTCATATATTCCCAGCCGCAGCCCTGAATCGATACGCAAAGGCGTGGAATTTGTTTATTTGTGCCAAGCTATTACCATTTTAGCATCAACATTAGATTACAGCGGAGAGGGCCATAATTCTGTGGGGGCATAATCACCGTAAAATATATCGATGTGGGCCATCTCATCCATCAAAACATAATGAGGTATCTGCGGGGTAGCACTACAGGGAGCATTCCACACGGATCCGTTGTAGCTATGCTATGTGTTCAGTAGGGATGCAATTGGGACAATGAACAAATGCAAAACCCGAACCAAGACATCACTCACGCCACCATTGCGAAATTCAAAGATTGGGCAGGTGGTGAACCGCATCCGCGTGGTAGAGGATTTATTCTCCGGCCCACATTCCCAGAACCGCAACAGCAGTCCCCTTGGACAGACGAACCAGGCCCCTCGACACGACCCCAAGCACACACTGTTCATGGTGATCGCCAACTCCGAAGGTTGGAGCGACGAGTCGACGCCATGTATGATAATTTTTGAGCTTTTGCCACGGGTCTCACGAGGGCTTTGGCCGAAGCCTTTGCGCAGCAAAGAACAATGCTAGAGTGGCCTCATTTTGGGGCCGCAGTGCCTTATCCACCACCAGATTCACCACCCGAGGAGGGTGGTACAGCCGATCATTAGGGGAGTTCTCTTATACCCTATATCTTCATTCTATGGGGCATTGAATACTTTAAGTTTGGGGGTATTGGGGAGTAGTATAGTAGCATGTAGTTTAGTCTTGCATGATTAGTTTAAAATTCAGCATGTGTAGTTTATTTGTTTTATGCGGTAGAAATTTTTTTATTTTAGTTAGTTTGCATGTCTCACAAAAATTCTTGCTTTATAGAAATTCTTGCCTAGCCAATGATGATAGTGAATTGTGAAGGATTTTAGAGTATATTGGATAACATGAACGTAGTTATAATGTTTTACATGATGGAATTCATGTTGCTATTTAAAAGCTTACGGTTTGCACGAATGTGTTCACAATCACTTGTATGTATAAGAATTATGTGTTGCATTATTTCTTAGAAAATGTAGTTTTAAAAAAGAGAAATATGTGGAAATGCATGTAGACTGTATGAAACATTGACATTTGAACTTTAGGAAAACATGGGTATACTATGTATAAAAAATAAAATGAATAGCAATAACGTGGCTAGTCTTATTTCGGGGCCCTGGCTACTTGAGTAAGTACGCCCGAGGGGATTGTCTTTACACTTAGCGCCCTAAGGTCTTTCATGGTCTGGGAGTCGTTGGTTGAAAGCTCGCTAAGGGGTAGCAGTGTTGCCTAATAAAATAAGGCATTGCACAGTTATGTGAAAAAAAATGAGAAAAAGAAAAGAAAAATAGCAATAAACATCGCGGGAAAGAGCGAATATCGCCCTCTTGTGTGACAACCCGATATTTTCTATATAAATAAATCATAAATTTTGCGTATAATTTTTTTTAAGGATGAGGATTTGTACAAGATTATGTGTATATGTATTTATGTGGTAAATAAAAATATATTTATTACATGAATATTTACAAGTAAATTTATTGTAGAATTATTGATTATTATAAAGTTTATTTTTATAATAATTAATTTTAAGATAGAAATGTTTTTATTAATTATTTTCCATGAATATATAATCATATATTATTTAAATAATAAATGAAGTGATTTTTAGAATAAATATAATAATTATTTTATTATATGAATTTTTGTACAGATTATTAAGTTAAATATTTTACCTTAATTATTAAGGTTAAATATGAAAGAATAATCAGATATGGAATCCAAACCTTAATTTTGGATTATTGTCAAGGTATTAGAATAATAATATAATATTAATTATATTTTGATTTTTCAGTGCTATTAATGTGTACGGTATGTCCGAATTGATAATGGTTGGTCAATTACGGTGTATTTTGACCAAACCCTAGTAATAATGTTAAACCCTAATTTGAGATCCAAATTAGAAGTGTGAGATTGTTTTATAAGTGTGTAATATATAATTTATGTCGTGTATTAAATGTATTAATTAGGTAAACCCTGATTAAAATTCTAGAAACCCTAATATTTAGAAAATACAAATTTTTGAGAATGAGAAACCCTAATTTAAAACTCAATTATGAGTGCGGGGTTATTATATAACTGTGTTATATGATTTTGTGATTTATTAGGTAAACCCTAATTGATAAATAGAAATATAAATTTCTAGAAATCATAATTTGATATTTATAAAACCCTAATTTGAAATTAGAGTTTGAGAATGTTGGTGATTGTATCAATGTGATTAATTAACAAGTATTATGATTATAATTGTTAATTTTAGAAACCCTAAATTGTTAAACCCTAATTACTAAAGTAGAACCCTAATTTAGTAATTGGAAACCCTAATTGTAATTTGGTAACCCTAATTACCAAAAAGGATAAACCCTAATTGCTAAAATAACAAAGTCAATGATAATTATATGATCTAAACCCAAATGTTACTCTAAAAAGTAATTAGAAAATTAATCATAACTAGAAAACCTTAATTTCAAAATTTAAGAAACTAAAATTTAATTAATTTTATTTAATTTTATTTTTGTGCAAACCCTAATTGCTAAATCCTAGATTTATTTTGTGCTAAACCTTAAGGTTAAACCCTAAGGGTTTGCTAAGTTCTATTTTTGCCATTAAATTAGAAAACAAATGACCATTATGTCCTTTTTAGCATTTAAGAAGCTAGTTAGTAGGTTTTGACAAATTGGTGAGGTTGTTTACCAGACCAACAACTCTATTGACTTAAAATGGACAACAAATCAGCTCTTTGCTAGCATTCAATGCATCATACTTGTTATATATAGAATTAAGAGAGAGAAAGTGTCATTTGTTCAATCATTTTTGTCCAACACTCAAACCTTTTCTCTCAAACACCACACCTTCGAAATTTGTTGATAATATCAGTCACAAACATAGCCCCATGAAATCCAACAACAAAACAACAACACAAAATCCGAAATTTGCTCATTTAAGGTATAAACCCTACCTTGAATTTCTGTCCAAATTTTTGGTGTTAGATGTTATGATTAGATGTTACAATATGTTGTTTATGTTGCCTATTGACGATCTGGGTTGCTAGATGTTAGATCCATAACATCTAGAGGCTCGAATTTGATGTTTTCAAAAATCTGGAAATTTTTATTTTTGTTGTCTGACAGTGAATGTCAGAGGCTGTAAATCTCAGCCTGTTATGTGTTTTTGTTTATTTAATGCTGCTACTTGTAGTATGTTATGTACTCTTTAATCTGTAGCAAGAATCAAGCTTAGATCTGTTTTAGAATTCAAGTTATTCTGGGTCAAACATGGTTGACCGAGCATGACTGGACAATTCTGGGTAACCCAGAAATTGCCCAGATCATGTCTGACAAGTTTTGTTGGCCTTAGATCTTTCTGTTCGTTATATGTTTGTTGTTTTTATTGCATCTAGAGTGTAAAATGGTATATAAACTCTATTATTATGCCTTAAAATCTCATTTTTATTGAGCTGAATGAAAGAAATAACCGGTCAAAGTGTTAAGGAAGCTCATGATCTTGGTTTTCTGGAAAACCCAGAAAACCCATGAAGGCAGATTATGACAATGGTTGACCAAATTGTAACTGCTTGATTTGTTGATATTTTGTTTATATTAGGTGATGAATATGTAGTGTTACATGTGGGCTAGAACTCAGAAGTCTTAAATCACAATAACAGTTCATATGTTGTACGCTATAGTCGATCAAAAGTGGTAAGTCGAACTGTTCTTCATTCTGGGTAACCCAGAAAATGAAGAACAACTTTGACAGCAACTTGGGACGCTTAGATCTAGCTTTTGTTAGGTTGTTTGATCGTGTTGTTTGTTATAACATGTAGTCTTGAACTTTGTCTACAAAATACAGCTTTTGTAATTTCGAGAAACACACTGCACAAAGATTTAAAGTGGGTCAAACATGACAACTCGGCAACTGTGTATGCAGATCTGGGTTGTATGAAGAACCTGAAGAACACCTATAGCGACGGTTCTGTCGCTATAGGTGGTCTTTAGCGACAGATAATTTATATTTTTCCAAAAATTAATAAAAAAATAGAAAATAATAGTTTTTAATTATTAAAAATACAAAATAAATTATTAAAAATTATTTTAAATTCTGAAAATTAGTTTTTAAATATTTTAAATATATTTCATAAATATTTAATATTTTTGGAATATTAAAAGTTTTTAATTTATTTAATTATAATATTAAATAAATTATTTAAAAATGATTTTAATAATTGAAAAATCATTTAAAATTATATTATGAAATAAGAAAATAATTTAAGTTATTTTTGATAACTTTTAATAATATTTGATAATTTTCATTTATAAATTATTATTAATGATAATTAAGTTATTTATTAAATGAATTAAATAAATGAATTAAAAATTATTTTATTATATTAAAAATCATTTTAAATAATGATAAGGTATTTTAAAATATTTTAATTTATAAAATATAACTTTTAATATTTAAAGGTAAATTTAATTAATTAATGATTATTAATGATATTAAAGTTATTTAATATTTATATTAAATAAATTAGTTTAAAAATGATTTTAAAAATCATTTTAAATGAAAATAAAGTGTTTAAAGATATTTTAAGTTATAAAATATAACTTTTAATATTTAAGGGATATTTTCATTAATAATTTAATATTAATGATATTTAATGATTAATGATATTAAATTTATTTAATAATTATATTAAATAAATAGTTTAAAAATGGTTTTATTTATTTAAAAATCATTTAAAAAGGATGTTAATGATTTAAAAATATTTTAAGTTATAATTATGACTTTTAATATTTGGATAAATAGTTCATTAATATTTAAATATTAATGATAATAGAATTGTTTAATATTTAAATCATTTCATAATGATTCTGATATTTCAAAAATTATGATAAATGCTAATAATTATTTAATAATTATTATAAGGCCATGAAAAATAGTGCGACTGATGTTTAAGTTATCCAAATGGATATTGAACTACGGTTTAGAGTCTTAGACTCGATATTTACCCGAAAAAGCTGTCGGTAGACTACATGTTTCAGAAATTGATCTGGACTTGGATAATTTATTGGATATGTGTTTATTTGTGATTCAATGGTTATTAAGGTTGTGTGATAATGTGAATAGGAAATGTGCTGACTACAATAGGCAGTGTTATGTGTACGATATGTTGTACTAATCAGTAAAATGATCCGATTAATGATAGGTTGTGATAGAAAAGGGTAGAACTAAGTTGAGAATTGAAAGCAGCGCATCAGGCAAGTATCCTAACTTTGCATTTTCTTTATGCAATGGACAAAAGTAAGAAGTTCAGAATAATTATTATTATTAATATATAGATTGTTAAACCTATATTATATAAACCCTTTGATTATCAACATGTTAGTATATGATAATTCAGATATATATATTCTGTTCGTTAATTTCTAGAAATGATTATACAAGTGTCCCCACTTGGATAATCATTGTATTTAATCACATGTTGATACACCTTTGATATACATATATGTTGAATTATATTATTGTTGAATAAGATAAGACATTTGTTATGAAAACCGACAGGTATGAACATCCCGATAATGGGAAAATTTTTATGCGCCCAAGGCGGACAGAGTGAACGATAACTTCGTTCTTATACATGTAGTATTGATCAATACAGGGTACAATGGGGCTGATCACCCTCCGTGCCCATAAGTCATGACGGTTTACAGATGAATTTCTGTTCAAACCTTTTCGAAAATGAAAACAATGTTCATAGTATGTCACAGAAACCCCATATATAGTCAATACGTAGTTTCAAAAATTTGAAAGAGGGTTGTTATGATACTATTATTGGTATAGATTACTTCACAACTATTGACTGGTTGTAGAAGGGTATTATAAAGAAAACATTTAAATTTCTTTCATCTTATATATATATATATATATATAATACTTGCTGGGCACTCAAATGCTCATCCAGAAGGCTCATGCCGAAACAAGGGAAAGGGAAAGCTAACCAAATAAGATTTGTGGTACTGTTTTGTAATAGTTTAAGATTATGAAGACTATGATATTTAAATATTTACATGTAATGAATGACTAAAGGTTACGTACTTGGGAGAAAGACTCTGATGTATATGTAAATTTAAGTTAAGTTTTATATTATTGTTATTATTATTAGTATTATTCCGCTCATAGAAATGATATCGTGAAGTACCGAGTTCGGGTTTCAAGTATTCGGGTTCGGGGGCCTCACATCGTGAGTAGCAATAAAGTAGGTAAGCCCATTGTTGAACTTAAGTTTATTTGGATATGTTGGAACAGTCTTCGTTGCATAAGTATACATGATTCTTAATTTAGACTATAATTTTCTGTGTTGAGCAGTTTAACATGTCTATTCTTTGCTTGAATCAAGTTTTGGTGAACACTATACACACACACACAGCATTTCTATAGCAGGTATGAATTATCTGAGTGTATGATATTATGACCATAGTTTAGTTTGAACTTGTATTCTTGAATTTGGGTAATTCACTGAGGCAATTTAGGTTGAAATTCTGTTTAAGTTAGAATGATGTGAGACTAGTTTGCATAGGAATTTAGCTGCATAGTAGTCCATTGGCATTATCATTGTTATTTAGCATGCATTGCTCGAGGGCAAACAATAGTTCAATTTTGGGGTTATTTGATAAGTGGATTTTATACCTACTTATTGGATATCAATTTACGCGAATTATGCCAATCTCAAGTCCATTCTAGTATATTTTAGTTGCATTTCATGTTATTTTGCATTGCATATACTTAGAACTCTTTTGGTGGAACAACTGCAGAAAATGGCTACTTTGGTGGTGTTGGATGGCATGAGGTTGACGGATGCATGGCATGAAGGTATAATGGAGCAAGGAGACCAATCATGGAAGGAAGGAGCATAAAAAAGATCAGTGCAGTAGCAGAACCAGAATTCACAGTTGCAGTAGCCGTGCGACATATTAGGCCTGAGAGCGCGCGCCCGCGCGAGAGCTCGGCTGGACATCATGACTTACTGCAAGTCTCGTGCAGACTGAAGCGCTAATTTGTTTTATTTTCATTTTTAACTAAAAAGGTTGTAATTTGTTTTAAACGATATCTTACTGGTGTCAGAGATAACTGGAGTAACTTTCGACGTATTTTTCATATCGTAACTAGGGTTTACACATTTGGGAGAGATTCCTACGAAGAACGAAGCCAAAAATCCATCTTCTCTAATTCTTCTTGGGATATTCTGTCATTGTGGTTTATTATTATTGTTTTGTTGGATTTTATGAGGAGTGAACGTTGATATTGGTTTACAATCTGTAATTGAGTTTGATCGTTCTATCCTTCATCTTTCAATTGTTTGCTTGTTAATCATGTTTAGCGTTGATCCCATAATGGCTTTTGGTTCAGTCATGAACTAAACTCCATTATGGAATTCTAACGAATTTTAATATGTAGTTTGGTTGCATGCTTGATTGCTGGGGCTGTTTTACATATTATATGGGATTTCTATCATAATTATTTTGCATGTATGAATGCTTGATCACCATTCATTTCAGGATTTGCATGGAATTGACAATGAACATGCAAGTATGGACTGTAATCATGATAGCATATGTATATGGGGCTGTTTTATATGGCTTGTGTATTTCATGAATGAGATAGACATATACTTATTCACCGTATGAGTTAAAATAAGGGCTTGTGCTTAAATTCAGTATGATTGCAATTTCACATAGACATATATTGATGATTACATGGAGTCTATCGCTTGTGGATGCTATGTAAGTAGGTCATAGTGCATTGAAAAATGGCTATGACTCTATTAGTGCTCTTGGCTATTTTCCTGTGATATATGAACGATTCTTGCATGATAGTGGTAATTAGATGAAATATTAAATAAAGTTAGGATCCCATTATTTCCAGACTTGGTTTATTTTGTTTCATTATTATTCTTGTTTTAGTAGTTATCTGCAATTAGATTAATTCACCAATTATAGTTGCTAGTCTAAGCATATAAATATAGTGATTTAATTGATGCATAGTAGTTTAAATTTGATAACTTTCTCTGTGGGATCGATACATTACTTACTCTGTATTACTTGTTGACACGTGTATGCTTGCATGAGTTAGAGTTATTTTTGTTAGAACTGAAAAAAAGGCAACATGCGGCATTATCTGATTTAAATAAAAATCCTATATTAATTCTATTTCTCTACACAAACTCTTATTCATCACACAATAAGAATTTAACACAAAGTTCTCATATAATCGTATATTTATTCAAATAGCACATAGTACATTTAGTACTTAACATATACAACTATCCCTTTTTCGTAGGATTAACAACACAAATTTTAAACAAAAGTTGTAATTTTCTGACTTTAAACAAAAAGTCATAATTCTCCATTCACACACAACTATTCCAAGTTCATCAAACTTACCACACCTAGGGGTTCAGGAACTTGCCACAATTATATGAGTTTATGAAATTATCCTAGTCAGATCTTTGACGTCCATTCGCTGAGGGGTTCAAAATAGCTCATATAATTATGAGTCATGAACTTACCATAAGTATGAGTTTTAAGAAATCACAAATTTATCTTAATCTTATATTCATATAGAAAATAAAGATTTTATTCATACAAACATATATATTTACATATGTTCAAACATCGTTCTCAATA
Source organism: Panax japonicus (assembly GCA_020205505.1). Classification (NCBI taxonomy): domain Eukaryota; kingdom Viridiplantae; phylum Streptophyta; class Magnoliopsida; order Apiales; family Araliaceae; genus Panax; species Panax japonicus. Next base: position 33,500,194 of record CM035092.1, read on the forward strand.
TTACAACCGTTAATATCACACATTACCAGAAGATACTATCGCTTATACTTAAGCTGTCTACCTTCCACTCCCTTCACCATTCTTCTTCTTACCAGGACACTTGTTGAATCCATGACCCGTTCTTCTACATGACAAACACTTCCTCATATTCGGCTTAGGACAATGTTGGGAAACATGTCCTTCCTGCTAACAATTGAAGCATACATTCTTCCATATCATGCATTCTCCCAAGTGAGTCTTTCCACACTTGCTACAAACCTTCTTCTTCTTCGGGTTTGAATTTTTAGAGTTATCACTGTCGTGATCCCTCTTTCTCTTATTTTTTCCCTTATGCTTAATTATTCCTTCAGACGATCCACCACCTTTCGTCTTCATTCTGTCCACCTGGGCCTTCAACTCATTCCTTTCTTCAGTCATCTCACGTAATGCTCGTTCCATTTTCCACAACTCCTTCAAGAGAAATAATTTACTCTAGAGTTCTTGTACTTCTGCAGATTCTTGACCTTGTTCTCCAACTTTAGTCTTATTCCCTTTCTCTATCTTAACTTCTTCGGACTTCGCCTCTTCATCACCACTCAAATACATCTCAAGATAATCTTCATGATCACTCCCCAGATTCACCATAGGTTCATCTTTTCCCACCTTCTCAATTGATTTACTTTACACTGACACCTCGGCTATTGGCACTGGTGCAACAGCCCCTGGCATCTTCGTACTCATTTCAACTTCTCCCAACATCCTATAGTCAGTTACACAACTTGATTAGTACTTTAATAGTACAAATTTCTCACACTTTGTGTCCTCACATCATTTTATTGATGCGCTTTGGCAATCCCTCGCTTAGTACTCTAAATGAGTATTCTATTTCGCTTATGGTTATAATCCTAGGGTTCCCCCCCACTTAAGGTTTATAACCTATAGCTCTACTACCAACTTGTGACACTCTGGTCACTACAGCTTTGATACCAACCTATGACACCCCCAAATTTGGGTTATCTGACTCCCGAGTTTGGTGCTCACGATCCACAATATAAATAACATCTAACTACCCATTTAATTATGAATAGACATATAAACCACATTAACTGATATAGTTAATACATTCGTCCCAAGTTATCTAACCTTTATATTACAAACATACCCTTTTAGATATACAAAAAGGGTTTACAAATACAACATAATAATAATGTTAAACATAACTATTACAACACAACACCTTTGTCTTTGGACTTCACAGCAACTCCCGACACTGCGTCCCTAATTGAAATGTTTTATTTAGTAAGGGTGAGCAACAAATTTGCCCCACAAGTTAAGATGTAAAATAAATGTATAAGAATCAAGACAACAAACTATCTAATTCAATAGAATAACTCCAAAGTTTGGGGAACTTTGAAATAGCTGAACAATTTATTCTTCTCTAACTAATCTTCTCGCAACCTATGCAACAAATTAACGAAAGTATACAATGCTTTCAAAGTTTCTACGATATTCTAATGAATAATTAAGAATCAATTCTACGCAATAGCAAAGTAGAATGTTTTCCACATTTATGAAGAGTGGTCACACAAGACCTAGAACTTTTCTTCTTAGGTAGATATCAAATATTTACTTTGATATATACTCAGGTGTATTAGATAACCATAAAGGTTAAATCATACCCCTCTACAAGTATAACAAGTGGTCAGCTTTATTATACCCTTATATTATGCATAATACTTAAACATAGCGCGAAATGGTCGAATTTACGACCAATAAAATGTTCCCTTTATATAAAAGGTTGTTGTCCTCAGTCTCAGAATCAAGATTTTGATTTAAAAACAAAATTCAATGATTTCAATATCTAATCACTTCTCTTCTCTTTTTTTTTCAAACCTATCAGGTTTTTTTTCTGATCTAGCCGATACAACTGGCATTGATCTATCAATAATAATTAAATTCTCTTTTCTTTTCTTCTCGAATCTATCAAGTTCTAACAAATGTTCGTCTATCCAGAATAATTAGCTAAGACATTTCTCAATACGATTTAACAATAGACAGAATTTGACTGTACTATTTACAATCACTAATAGCTTCTACGGATGTAAGTATCCAATAATAATTATTCTCCAAGTATATTCTCAGAATCACTAATTCAATTTAAATTAATAAACATGCACTATCTGCGAATAATCAACAATAAATTCTCAGACGTGGCTTAATTAACAATAATTATCCAACATAATAATTGAACAATATTAACTCAAGGTTGAGTATAGGAAACTTGTCTCTTCCGCTGATTACAACTACACAATAAACTTATCTGCGTTCGTAAGACCTATAATTAATAATATTGGTCTCACAATTAGCACAATACATCAGAACACATAACACTGTAATTTACAGTCAATCTTCTCCTAGACACATTACCACATAGCCACATCAGTGTTTATAATCTATATAACCACTTATTAAGTCTAAATATTTCGGCCTGGTTGGACTTCGATTCATTCTCGGTGTTCTGATCACCCTATCCGACAATTAACACAGTTATTGTCAATTAAATTTGGTTTCTAAGCTTCAATATTATTTTATATAAGTCAAATATCATTGATAATATTTTTCGGAAGCTTTTAATTATTTATAAGTAATTATTATAATTTATAATAAATTTTCAAACATCGAAATCATTTTTAAATGATTTCATTATCAAATAATATTATCATCATTAATATTTAATAATATTAAAATATTAATGACATACTTGTCCAAATATTAAAGTTATTATCAATAACTTAAAATATTTTTAAATTAACAATATTCTACTTAAATGATTTTTAAATAATTAAAATCATTTTAAATCATTACCATTAATATTTAAATATTAATGAAATTATCATTCAAATATTAAAAGTCATTAACCATAAATTAAAATATTTTAAAATCATTTTTCTTATTTTTAAATCAATAAAATAATTTTAAATTAATTTATTTAATATAATAATTAAATAAATTCAATATCATTAATATTAATCTATTAATGGGAATTCTCCAAAAATATTGAAAATTATATTTTATAATTTAAAATATTCTATAACACTTTATTCTCATTTTAAATGAATTTTATAATATTAAAATCATTTTTCTCTAATTTATTTAATATAATAATTAAATAAATCCAATATCATTAATATTAAATTATTAATGAAAATTCTCTAAAAATATTTAAAGTTACATTTTATAACTTAAAATTTTTTTAAATACTTTATTCTTATTTAAAATAATTTTTCATATTATTAAATTATTTTTCTTTAATTTATTTAATGCACTAATTAAATAAATTAAATACCTTTAATATTTAAATAATTTTAAATATTAAAGAAAAATATTCCAATTGGTCAAAAATTATTTTTCATAATTTAAAATAATATTTCAAACTATTTTTAATAATTCTTAAAATTTATTTCTATTTTTTATTAATTTCTGGAAATTTTTAAATTAAAACAATTAGAAATCGTCGCTGAAGCCTTTAGCGACACATATCTATCGTTTTAGGTGTTCTTGATCTTCAAGAACACTGTCAGACAATTAACAAGCTTGCTTGTTTAACTCAATTTAGTTCCTAGCTTAGGCATGATCTGGGCTAACATAAACATTGATGTTGTAGTAGGAATGTAGTACTACAACTATCAATCACTAACTTGGTCATAAGACATTACAACAAGGAGATCAAAGCCTGCAAAGTTGTTGTCAGACGGTTTTTGGGTTTTTTCAGAAACCCAGACAGTTCAACTTGGTACTTTCCAGCCCAAATTAATCTAGGTTCTGATCTTGATTCATGCTGTTTAATGGTTCAAGGTTATAGTTCTTGTGTCATAGAACATTTACAAAACAATAACTTAGTTTAACAACAACAGAATCACAATGTATGACCCGGTCAAACTCTGACAAAAATTAAGTTCATACGTTTTTTGGAAATTCCAGAAAACAGAAATTCATGCCGAGTAGGCTACTTTGACTGCTTGCTACATTCTATCTGTTGATCAACTACATGATATAAAGTCATGAATCTATATTCAAGATATCAGGCTACACATGTATTACAACAAAAACAACAAAACTTGTAAAAACTGACAGATCTAGTCATTTTAAAAGCTTGTCAGACTCTGGTAAACCATTTTTGGGTTGCCCAGATTTGGTCTAGTCATGCCCGGTCAACGGGTTTTGACCACCCATAACACATGATCTAGACATCCAATGACACTGATTCCACTTGCAGATTAAAGGCAACATATCAGGCTACAAATTACAACTTTAAAACATCAAATACAATAAACGATCAAGAATTTGTGGCTACTGACATATGCTTGTCAGACCACAATTTTTGTTCTTGGACAGATTTTGAAAAGCACTACTTTAAAGCCATTTGATGCTATGGATCCATGATGGATAAACATATAACATCTAAAAACATCATATAACACCTGATTAAACATTTTAAATAAAAAAATTTCTTAGCAACATGGATCAAAAATTAACTTAGGGTTATACCTTCTAGCTTCAAATCCTTGATCTTAATACTCCTAACTAATCTTGTTTGATCAAGGGGCTGATTAGGGGACGGATATCCTTGATAATTTCGGAGGTTGAGAGAGAATAAGAGTTGGTGAGAGCTTTCAAGAAAAATGGGCTAAATTATTAACTTTCCCTCTCTTTAACACTTATATAATCTTTAGATTCAATGCATTTTGCTGGCACATGTGTAAAGAAGAGGCTGATTTGCAAATATAATAGTCACATTGTCAACTTAGTTGGTTACCAACTAAAGGTGTTGGTGAATTTTACAAGTTACCATTTAAAGAAAATGAAATGGGTATTTTTGTCTTTAGCAAAATGATTTTAATGGCATGCTAGACAATTGCCTAAACCCTTAGGGTTTAACCCTAAGGTTCTAACCCTTAGGTTTTAAAATACTAATTTCTAAAATTTCCAATTAGGGTTTTAATTAAAAAAATTAAAATTTCTAATTTACAGTTAGGGTTTCCTAATCACATCAATTGTTAATAAACACATTAAGCTTATCAATTAGAATTAGGGTTTCCTAATTAGGGTTTCACGATGTATAATTAGGGTTTTTAACTATGCATTAGGGTTTCTCAATCTGAGATTAGGGTTTCTAATCCTTTTTTAGGGTTTACAATTTTTAAACCCTATCCCGACAATTATTAGTCATTAACTTTACACAATACAAGCACATACTCACAGTTACTGATATTATAACTGCGATTTCTGTCAAATCCCTATCCAAAAATTAGGGTTAGGGTTTTTAAAGTTATTAAGCACAACTCTACTCTAATTTCTTAGTCAATACACAAATTAACTAATTCTCGAGACTCGTATCACAGATACACAGTATAATATTAACAATCAATATTAAAAAAAAATTATTCATTAAATTTGGATTATTCAAAATCCCAGGTTATCACACCTTCTATGATCAATTCTGATTCTAGGCCACTGATTTTGTTGTATGCATAAGTGGGGCTGGTTTTATGACTTATAAAGTAAAGAAATTTTGTGGGTTTTGAGTTGAGAGAGTCAAGGATGAGAGTTGTGCAAAAATTAAGTTAGCAAATGATTTTTTTCTCTCTCCAATCTATATATATAAATCTTAGATGCATGAATTGGCTGATATTGCTTGATTTGCTGGAGATTTTGGTCACATGGGTTAGTTAGATTAGGTCACCAACTCTAACACTTGTCAAACCTTGTAATTTACTTAATAAAGAAATTTCAGAAAGGGTATTTTGGTCTTTTATCTCACAAATTTAATGACAAACTTGTAACTTGGCAAACTCTTAGGGTTTAACCCTAAGGTTTAGTATAAAAATGCTAGGATTTCTAATTAGGATTTGTACAAAAATAAAATTTTAGTTTCTAAAATTTCTAATTAGGGTTTGCTTAATTAGATTAGATTTTCTAATTACATTATACAGAAACATTAGGGTTTTAAAATTTACTAATTATAATTAACCTTGTTAATTTAGCAATTAGGGTTTACCATTTACCATTTAGGGTTTATAATTTATATATTAGGGTTTCTAGAAATTAATATTTTTAAATGTTAATTATGGTTTACCTAATTAATCATAAAATCATATAACACAATTATATAATAGTCTCAAACTCATAATTGAGTTTTAAATTAGGGTTTTCATTTGGCAATCAACTCAATTATTATTTAAGGTTTCTAATTTCAGAAATAAGGGTTTTAATTTACAATTAGAGTCTCCTATAATTAGGGTTTTCCTAATTAGCATCAAATCTTTATAATACACAACATAAATCATATAACACAGTCATAAAACAGTCTTAAATTTCCCATTTGAATTTCAAAATAGGGATAAACAAATTAATGATAGGGTTTGATCATAATACACCATAATTGACCAACCATTATCAATACGTACATACAGTACATATTTATAGCACTGAAAAATTAAAATATAATTAATATTATATTACTATTCTCATTCCCAGATGAAAATCCAAAATTAGGGTTTGGATTTCATATCTCATTTATCTTAGATATTTAACATTATTAATTAAGTTAAAAATAATTAACTTAATTAATCTAACATAAATTCGTATAATTAAATAATTATTATAATAATTCTAAAAATCATTTTATATATTAATTAAATAATATATAATTATATTTTCATGGAAAATAATTAATAAAAACATTTCTACTATAAAATTAATTATTATAAGAATATAATTTATAATGATCAATAATTCTAACATAAAATTATTTGTAAATATTTAATATAATAAATAAATTTTTATTTATCACATAATTACATATGATTTGTCTTATACATATTTGCCATATTTATTATAATAAAAAAAATATTATACGCAAAATTTCTGATTTATTTTTATAGAAAATCTTGGGTTATTACAGAAGCAAAATTAGAAGAGGTGGAGAGAGAAGTGGAAAACTGTGGCCTAAGAGGGGGGAAGAGGAGGAACTTCATCTTCATGTTCCCAAAATTCATTTCATACTTTGGAAAATCAAGAAGGGTAGCCATTAAATCAAGGTATAACCCAAAGTTCTAAGCTTTAATTTCCATTCTTTCTTGGTTTATTTTGTAAAAAAGATGGGTTGATGTTTTCAAACTTAAACCCTTAGGTCTTCACACTATTAAGTATTGTATGTGTGAATCTAACCATTTGAGTGCTTGCATGTTGATCAAAAGGGGAGAAATGGAAACTATGTCAAAAAAGACTAGAAAACCCTTTCTTTCTTCCACTTTGATCAACAACCATTTAAGATCTACACTTTATTTTTTCAATTTGTTAATGAGGGGTGCTAGATATATGAGTTAGCTTTTAAACCCAAGTGGTAGCACTCGAAAATGATGATTCTAAAAGCCATTATGGTTGTTTTAGTCAAACCAGTCCAGCTAAAAGAGAATGGACAGCTCCTGGCCCATTTCTTACAAGGGAATTTTAGTCCTTTTTCTGTGCTTTAAAAATTTTGTACAAAATTTGGATGTTAATATGATAAGTTATCAAGATCTGGTTCAAAGATGTCAATTTTTGGATGTGTATAATGAGAGATATGGATTTTACAAAAAAGGACTACTTTAAAATTAAATGTGAATAAGTCCTTGTGGTTAACTCGAAAAACTGTAAGCTTTTTATTAGGAGTAGATGTATATGAAAGGATCATACCCTGAAATTTTCATGAGTTTTTGACAAAAGCTTGATTTATGAAAATTATTGCAAGATCTGACTATTTTGGACCCTATAAAAATAGCAAACTGAATTGGAAAATTCCAAAAACAATATATGTTCATGGGGAAATGATATTCTGTTGATTTCCAGAAAAGAAAATTTTTCAGATCTGTTTTGGAATTTTTCATGTAAATGTTTGGATTATGAATCGATGGGAATAATAAGTTGTGTGATGTTATAAAGAGTACAAATATAATTTTCTAACTTAAAAACCCTAAAATGATACGTGCATATATTTTAGGGGGTTTGGTCATTTTTGATGAGATTTTATATATATGAAATTTTGTGATTATTAAATGGTAAATAATTAAAATAAATTATTTATTGGTTTAATAAATGATTAAAATATTATTTCATGACTAATAATATTAAATTAAAATATTATTAAAAGATTAATAAAATCAGATTAAAATATTATGAAATGATTAATAATATTGGATTAAAGTACTATTAAAATATTATTAAATGATTAATAATAATATTCAAAAAATTATATAAAATATTATTTAATGATTAATAATATTAGATACTAATTAAAATATTATTGAAGGGTTAATAATATTAGTAAATGTGTGAAGTGTTATGTAATGATTAAAGTCTTATTAAAAGGTTAATAATATTAGGAGATAATTAAAATATTATTAAATAATTAATAATATTAGAAAGTGAATAAAATATTATTTGATTATTAATACTAAGAAGTGAAAGAAATATTAATAAGAATAATAATGATAAATAAGGGTTTAAGTTAATAATTATGTGATAATAATATTATCAAGAGGTGATAATATTATTAAAGATTTAAAGTAATGTCTAATATTTAATTCTAGATTAAATATTAGATAATTTATTATGTGAAATGTTATGAGTAAATGTATGAGATACTAATTAAAAGATCAATGATAGGTCTTTCGAAGGAAGTTTTATTAGATTGGTTAAACGGATAAGTTAAATTGAATAACACTAGACCGCGATCGAGGTATGTTTCCTAACTCAAACTTGAGTTATTATTTTCAAAGCATGTTAGTGAATAATTATTGTTGATTACTCCACATCCTTAACGATTATTGTTATTCGCACTTTGTACAGTTGAATTCATGTTCTATTATTATTGAATTGTGAATTGAGTAAAGTTCTTTCATTTATAAACGGTTTATGAGTTAGATCTATGCTAATTGTATCAGCTAGATCAAGCATATTTAAATTTGTTAAATCAAATACGTTTTAGAAGTTGTTCCTAACCAAATGATTTGGTAAGGAGTCTTGACTAATAAAAAGAACAATTTTACTAAAGCATTATATTGGAAAATGATTGATGCTATATTATTAAGTGTTTGTGCATAAATCACTGGGTATGAAAGGATGATCCCCTTGATTACCAAAAGTTATTAAAAGTACCAGTTTAAATACTGACACCTTAGTATATGTTCATGGTAATTCTAGACCACTCAGCATCTACTATTCAATTATTCGAATATTCAATTGTTGAAGCTTAATTTATGGTCTTTAGTAATCAACTTCCATTTTGAGCATCGAAAGCTAAATGCCTTTCTAATCATGATATCGGTCCAGATCTTAAGCTCACCCTTTATCTAACATACCTTACTCACCACCCATAAGCGACGAACCGAGTGACGATTAGGTCTGTCGCTATATATAGTACAATTGTCTTAGCTTTTAGCGATGGAAAACATATAGCGACAGTTCTATACATAGCGATGGACCTAATCGTAGTCCAGTCCGTCGCTAAAGTGGGGTGAGCAAGGAATGTTAGATAATGGGTGAGCTTAAGATCCGGACCAATCATGATATATCTCCTTTACACTTAAACTTGCTAAGCAAATTAGTTGCTTAGCTTTGCTATATCATGACTTTTATTTCAGTTAAGGCCAAAGGTTTAAGTAAGAAGGACAAAGACAAGGGCAAGATCCAAGATTAGCTTACTTAGAATGTTTAATTATTATCTTTTTAATGCGATTATTTATGTTAACATTTTATGATATGAAGTTAAGTCAAGGTTCAAATAACCTTGGGACTATGTTGAAAGACTTTATTTTAATGAACAATGTATGTTTATTATTCCGCAATAGTTTATAGAAAGCTTATGATGATGATGGATCATGAGTACTGAATCTGAGGTTAGAGAACCCAGATTTGGGGGGGCGTCACATGCACTATGAGTGACGCAACCCTTAGTAGGGGTTTCATTTCCATGACCTTGCAAATTTTCTTTTTTATGATTTTAGATTTTTTTTCTCTAGATTAACTTATCTCATTTTCTTCGGCAATTTAGAGTTACCCATTTAATGAGTTTTGGACCAATGACTTCCAAATCGAACGGCTTTAGGGCACTAGGTGTAAAGACACCCCTTCGAGTTTACTTGCTAGAGTAACAAAGGCCACGCTTCGATACAAGTCAATCAGTCTACTCTATTTTCTCCTCACCTGAGCTTGTGCAAGATTCATTTTATTAGGCTTAAATTACCCATTTAGCGAGCGATGGGCTGGTGACTCCCAAACTAGACGGCTTTAGGGCACCAAGTGTGAAGACACCCATTAGGCTTAATTGCTCGAGTAAGTTAGACCATGATTCGGATCTGCTCAGGTATCACCTTCTCTTCCTCATAATGCTCATTTTCTTAGGCATTAAGTTACCCATGTAACGAGCCTTGGGCTGATAAATCCCAAACCAGATGGCTTTAGGACATTAGGTGTAAAAACACCCCTCGGGCTTAATGACTCGAGTAACCTAGACCACGATTTGAGAGATTAGGTCGGCTATCTTTTATCTTCTTATTAATTATCATTGTTATCTCCTTAGCTCATACCCCACAACTAAGGTTAATCGCAAAGTGTTGACATGCATATGAGTTTAAGTCTGTTCCAAAAAGCATTTTAAACTAGGATGTTGTGCCTAATTAAAAGGTTTAAAAGTCTTAATTCTCTAATCGTTCTCGTGATTCTTGCTTCATGGATGCTTATAAAAATTAATCGAATTCGTAGCAAGTTAAACAAAAAATTCTTATTCTTTTTAAAAAATCATTTTTCTAATATTCTAACGTAATATTTATCTTAACATGTATATCATTGCTAGCGCATATAAATGAAAATTGAAAGCACATAAAGAGATGAAAGATTCATACCCCACATGTGGATTATTTATTCTGAGAAAAGTATGATTGGAAAAGACCAAATGATAATATCGGATTGCCAGTGAAATTATATGAAGGTCCCTCTAATGATGATGGACAGTGCTAGTGGTGCTAACTGGTGCATTTTCCTTTTTTAGGATGGTTGATGAATGCCCCAGTGTCGAGTTGTCGTTGTTTTCAACATTTCCCCAGTCTTGTTTGTTGTAAGGGTCCCAATATCGGGTTGTCACCGATTCTGAAATTGCCCCAATCTTGCTTGCCATCTGGGGTAGTTGCTTTGTTGTATGTTTGAAAGATGGGGTGGTAAGATGTCGATATCGCCAGAGTCTTTTACTTTCTGATCCACACGGTGAATGGTAGTGGATTTGGGCTTTGATGCTTGGATGCCCCAATCTTCATTTTGACTTGTAGGTGCAACTGACTTAGATGATCGATGTTGAGAAGCCTTCAAATTCCATTGAATTAGATCTAAGAGCTCAACTTGGTTCGATGTGATGGTTTCACCCGAGTTTGATTTGATATACAAGGTTTGATTTATGGTCTCAATCTGGGGGAATAGGTCTTCTGGTATGAGATAGACTTTTCTATGATTGTTGCCCCTATACTTCTGTAGGTCAAAGAATATCAAGTTTTTTCGCACTTTGGGAGTGATGAGTTGCTAACGAGTTACATCTTATGATGATTGCCATTTTATCCCTATGACTAGTTGTCTTGATGTATCGTTGTCTCTTCCTTTTCGAGACTTGTGCTAGATTTGATGGAATGACATTCTTCTCAGCATGGGTCTCTGACCTTGAGGGTTTTTCTTAGGTGTGGACTTTGGTGTCTTGGGACTGGTATTTGGGTTTAGATGTTTCTTTTGAGGGTGAGATCGCACCATAGATGACTGCCTATGTACTCCCGGAACTGGAGGAAGATCAGGTCTTTCATAGTTCAGGCTTGGCCTGAATGGTTGGAAACTGGTATTCTGGAGTGGAGTATTCTGGGAATTTGAAAGGTGTTTGTTTTGATTGGGTTTTTGGGTTTTTTTGTTTAATTTGAGTGGGTTTTTGGTTTTTTTTATTTTGTTTGAGTGAGTTTTTGGGTATTTAATTTTGTTTAACTGCACCATAGATGGCTGTATACGTACTCCCCTTGAGGGAGGGAGAACAAGTCTTTTGTAGTTCAGGCTTGGCTGTAAAGACCTGAATGACTTGATTTTTTTTTTGATTTTTTCCTGTAAGAGCCCCGAACCTTTCGCTGGTGACTTCCAAGTCTTGGAATGCACCGAAGCCAAACTTTTCGTAGGGGACGCGGTGAATAACTGTATCAAGTTGATAGGTATCAATGTGACGTGCTATCCAAGTCTTGGATGACAGTCACAGTTTTGAATGATATTTTTATCGTTAATAAATTTCCTGACGTATACCCCGAAGAACTTCCTGGCCTACCCTAGAGCGTGAAATCGAATTTTGTATTGACCCCAATATAAAACCCATTTCTAAAACCCTCAAATATTTCTTCACCCAAAACTAACGTAACTCGCATCAAAGAGGTTGGCTCGAGCTGTTGTAGTTTACAACCATACCATTCAATATCATCGTGGAAGAGCGAACGTGGTAGCTGACGAGTTGAGTAGAAGATCGTATGCGGTTACGAGTGTGACGTTGTTAACACAAAGACCCATTTCATACGACTTACAAATGATGGAGATAGAGTTAAAGACTCCAAGAACCTACGTAAAGATAACGAATATACGATTAGAACCGACTTTAATTGATAAAGTTAAAGTTGCTTAAGCTACAGACTTAGAGCTGATGAATGTGAAGAAGAATGTGCAAGAAGACGTTATTTTACAAGCAAAAATCGACGAAGAGAGGAAATCTCAACCCTCAATTTTATTAATCTATTTGAAATCCTCGATTGAGTAGGAACTGTGGCATATCACTACAAAAAAATGGGTCTTTAGCAATGATTTTTCGGATTCATTGCAAAATTTTTGGCCACTTTCTTTCCCGTCATCGTGGGCAACGAAAGTTTTTTTGTTACTAAAAATGGGGCTTTAGCAACGATTTTTCAGGCAACGACATTATAAGCTGTTGCTAAAAGTGTATGTTTAGCAACGAAACTTGTCCTTCGTTACAGATTGTGTCGGGCTTTCACTTTTTGCAACAAAATTCATAAGTAGTTACAAAATTTGGAAACAAAATTCGTTAGAAATTCATTGCAAAATTTCTAACCACTTGATACCTCCTCATCGTGGGCAAAAAAAAAAATTTTGTTGCTATATTTCGTTACCTAATATGCATCACATTCATTGGCAATATTTTTTTATTTTCTTTGCATATTTTATACAACTTTTTGTAACGACTATTAAAATGTTGCCTTAAATTAAGATGATAATAATAATAATAATAATAATAACAATAACAGTAATAATAATAATAATAATAATAATAATAGTAATAATAATAATAATAATAATAATAAAACAATAACAGTAATAATAATAATAATAATAACAATAACAATAATAATAATAGTAGTACTAATAGTAGTAGTAGTACTACTACTACTACTACTACTACTACTACTACTACTACTACTACTACTACTACTAATAATAATAATAATAATAATAAGAAGAAGAAGAATAAGAAGAAGAAGCGAACGTAGTAGCTGACGCATTGAGTAGAAGATCATATGCGGGCACGAGTTCAATATTTGTCAACGCAAAGGCCCATTTTATATGACTCGGAAAGGATGAAAATAGAGTTAAAGACTCCAGGGATCCATGTGATGATAGCGAATATACGAGTGAAACCGACTTTAATCGATAAAGTTAAAGCTGCTCAAGCTACAGACCTGGAGCTGATTCGTATTAGGAAGAAAGTGTAAGAAAGTGCTATTCCGGAAGCAAGAATCGATGAAGAAAGAATACTTCGAGTCAACTCCAGACTTTATGTTCCTAACGATTCTGACTTGAAGTATAAAATCATGATGCAGGTGCATAACACACCGTTTGCAATCCATCCTAGGAGTACCAAAATGTATCGTGATCCATGACATACATTTTGGTGGAGCAATATGAAGAGAGAGATAGCGGGGTTTATCTCAAGGTGTCTAACTTGTCAACTAGTCAAGGCGGAGCATCAAGTGCCAAAAGGTCCATTGCAACCACTTGAAATTCTAGAATGGAAGTGGGAGCACATTACCATGGATTTCGTTACTGGTCTTCCCAAGGTTTCTCAAGGCATAGATGCAATTTGGGTCATTGTTGATAGATTGACCAAGTCTGCTCATTTCTTACCGATAAGAGAAACTTATACACTTGAACGTCTTGCTAGTATATACATAAAAGTGATTGTAAGATTGCATGGTATGCCAATATCCATAGTTTCTGATCGAGACCCAAGATTCACTTCAAGATTTTGGGTTAGTTTGTAAAAAGCTATGGGCACGGATTTACGATTTAGTTCAGCATATCATCCTCAAACGGATGGGCAGTCGGAAAGGACTATTCAAACTCTTGAAGATTTATTAAGACTCTGTGTCCTTGATTTCAAGGGAAGTTGGGACAAGTTCTTACCATTGGTGGAGTTTTCCTACAATAATAGTTATCAAGCAAGTATTGGCATGGCTCTATTTTAGGCGTTGTATGGAAGAAAGTATCGTTCTCCAGTATACTGGGATGAGGTGGGTGAAGCAACGTTGTTGGGACCAGATTTGGTACGTATGACTACGAAAAAGATTCAAACGATCCGACAACATATAAAAACCTCACAAGATCGATAAAAGAGTTATGCCGAGCTTCATCGAAAGGATATGGAATTCAATATTGGAGATCATGTGTTGTTACGTGTTGCTCCATGGAAAGGAGTTACGAGATTTGGAAAGAGAGGAAAGCTCAATCCTCGATTCGTTGGCCCATTTTAATCCTCGGTTGAGTAGGAACTGTGGCCTATAGACTCGCCTTACCGCCAAGTATGTCTCGTGTTCATAATGTTTTTCACATATCTATGTTACGTAAATATGTGAAAGACTCGAACCACATTATTGAATTAGAACCAGACGAGATAGAGGAAGATTTAACATATGAAGAGTTACCTGTTAAAATCTTGGATAAGAAGGATCATATTCTACGCTCCAAGGTTATACCTCAAGTCAAAGTTTTGTGGAGAAACCACGATGTGGAAGAAATGACCTGGGAGTTAGAATCTGAGATGAAGTCAAGATATCCTCACCTATTCGATATACCAGGTACGTACCCTAATTTTGAGGATGAAATTTCATAAGAAGGGGAGGTTGTAAGACCCCAACTTTTATGAATAAAGAATAATTTACAAATTTTGCAAAGTAAGCAAGTGGTTATATAATATTCGATTGGTCAGGGAATATTCGTATGACAGCACAATTATTGGTGGACCCCACAACAGAAGTATTGTCGTAGTTAGAAAATGACATAATTATCTTTTTATAAAAATAACGGGGAAAGTGTTACCGTTAAAACTGTTGAACTACCCGGTAGTAAAAGTACAGTAATACTCGTGGTTGCATAGAAGCACATGATATTGATTATTGATGCTTACATGAGAAGTCACTCAGTTATACTTAATTATTGCTACAGTAATTGCTGCATCATATCTCTCATATTATTGATTTAATTATTATCAAAGTATTATCTTCATAATATATATTATTAAATCAATAATTGAGACAGCAAAGTTATTCATATTATTATTTACAATATTGACAATGTCTAGAAGTTCTGTCAAGGAGAGGTTTGGTCACCAAATTACGCGCCAATAAGGAGAAATCCTTATCGGAAAACCCCCTCTTTCCTGAGAACGACCTGATTGTTAAATATTGTGAATTATAATATTAATGATGAATAATTTTGTGTTGATTAAAGATAAATTGGATAGTTCCATTTTGTTAGAATTATTAGTGTTAGTGAAAATCGACATTTATTTCGATAATAATTGATGTCTGGAGGTTATATTGATCAATCGGGTAATTAATCGGATAAATGAGTAATTAATTGCTATTAATTCACATGATTATAACTATTTTTTCACATGTGTGTACTATTGATTCACATTCTTGTACTATTAGAGAAGGTGGTGCAAGATTGATAATACTTGCACGACTAAGTTAAAAATAGAGGTATAGTTGAATGTACTATACTGTAATTCTTATTTTCACATGATTATAACTATTGATTCACATGATTGAACTATTGATTCAAATTATTTACTATTAGGGGAGGTGGTGTAAGTTTGATAATACTTGCAGGACTAAATTAAAAATGAAGAAAAAGAGGAAGGTATTATACGGTAATATTTTGAGCCCCAAAATGTGCAATTATCGAAACTATATTTTTCTAAAAATAGAAGCTCATTCTTCCTTCATTTCTCACCAATTCACTAAAGCTATAGAGCAATTATTATAGAGAGAAAGAAGAAGAGAAATCTGCTACCTCACTATTCCTGTATCCCTTTTTCTTCTAAGGTAAGGGGTATTATTCTTTTGTATTCATGAAGAGAGTTATTTTCTTTCAATACTCGTAAGGTTTGTTATTCCATTCTTTATTATTATGTTGGAATAACCTGTCTATGTGAAGTACTGCATACATGGTGAAATTCTTCTGTTATTCCATTCTTTAATATTCAGTTGGAATAACCTGTCTGTGCGGTCTATCGCATGCCTGGTGAATTCTGTTGTTATTCCATTCTTTATTATTCTGTTGGAATATCCTGTCTGTGTGGATCACGCATGACCTGGTTCCATTCTTTATTATTCTGTTGAAATATCTTGTCTGTACAGATTACGCATGACCTGGTTCCATTCTTTATTATTCTGTTGGAATATTCTGTCTATGCGGGTTACGCATGACCTGGTTCCATTCTTTATTATTCTATTGGAATAATATATCTGTGCGGATTATGCACGCCTAGTGAATTCTTCTGTTATTTCATTCTTTATTATTTTGTTGGAATAACCTGTCTATGTGGATTATCGCATGCATGGTGAATGATCATTCGTATTCGTTCCTTATTAAATTTTAGAAATGATATGTCTACGTGGATTACTGCATGGCGGGCAAAAATCCATTTGCGATTTTATATATTTTATTATACTCAGTTGGTTAAAGTTTTGGCTTCTATACTCCATGAAATTAGTAGAATATCCTGGATATTTGCGCTTCATCCAGTATCTTTTAATGGAAATATTCTTCTGAGCATTCTTGAATTTTACTCCACAAAGAAGTATCATGTTGACAATTTGAACGTTATTGATTTCTGGATAAATTAAAATTATAAATCTTTAAAATTTATCCTTGAACTTGTTTTATTGAATTATTATGTCATTGCCATCATCCTCATGCTTATATTGTGATGAAAGTCATCTTTGGCTTACGTGCATAGATGAACTTGGTATGATTATGACTAGGGATTATTCAGTATAATCATGACCGTAATGTGATGAATGATGTGGTAAAATTTCTCATTGGCCTGTAGTTCATTGATGGACAGTTATTGGTGTGATTATGACCAGGGATTATTCGGTATAGTCATGACCATTGATGATTATCTATGGCCTTGATGCAGGGATGATTCGATTTTATTTATTAAGCTAAGTCTCAGCGATAAAGTTCATGAAAAACTTTTTAAATCATAGAAGATAGTAGATTTTATGCTCTATTTGACTCTTCTAATGGATTACTTATTCCGCTGCAGTTAAACTTGTTGTCTATTATATTCTATCAGTTTAACATTGTTGAAGGCTAATGATAATTTATTCTGTATTATTTTAGTCATAATATTTGTTACTGGACTAGTTGAGCTCACCCTTTCTTTCACTGTTCTCTTCAGGAAATGAGAACATAGCCAGGACTAGTTGGGGAACGGAGTGACTGTCCAGATGATAGCATTAGTAGTCCTCACTATTCTGTTAAATAGTGTGACAATAAATATAATGAGGACTCCATTGAGTGTGGATATTGTCTAGATGACAATATTCTTATTAAAACTCTTAGATTATGTTTTGTTGTATTTTACACGACTGTTGTATAATTAAGTTATATTTGAATTTTGTACCATGTATTTGACGACTCAAGATGGGTGATGTATACCTGTTTTGGGGGCGTCACACTCCATATATTCAAAAAAGAAAAATATTTTAATTGTGGTGAGACAGCAAAACAATATTGTTCAATTTTCTTTATAAGCATCAAATGTGATAAAATTAACATCTCAAAGAATTAAGATAAGCCTTGTAGTGACACAACAAACTTATAATAATTAATAGATACTCTATTATTTTTATCATGCTAGAAGGCGACGTTCGATATTCCAAATATCTTTGAACGCTTAGGACTTAATATAAAAAATTTGAGGGGTTTGTTATTAATTTGTCTCATCTTGTTAGCGCACATGCACATATATATGTAAAATGCGCGTCATATTAATTAACATGCAAAGCATTTTTGCATAACATATATATATATATATATATATATATATATATATATATATATATTGTAAAACCCCAACTTATTATAAATGAAATTAAATTTCCTCTATTTATTATTTTGAAATAGTAAGGGTTGATTTGATTAATATGGTTAGTTATGGGTAAAATGTATAAATATTTCAAATAAGCAAGTGGTTATAAAATATTCATTATTGTCGGGGAATATTCGTTTGGTCGTGAAATATTCTTACTGTCAGAGAATATTCATACGACGACACAGCCTTGTGTGGGCCCCATAACGGAAAGTGATTGGATGAAAAAAATGACAAGTATAAGTTGTTTATAAATAGCGGCGTAGTTGTTACCGTTAATACTGTTGAAATACTCGGTGGTTAAAATATAGTGGCACACAGTATTGTACCAATTATTGATTCTTACGTAAGAAGGCAATACTCAATAATTGTTACAGTAATTATTGTTTAATATTATATTTTATTGATTCAATAATTGCTACGTTGATATTTTATATTATTATTATTTAAATAATTGTCAATACAAAGTATTTTCCATTATCAGATCAATAATTCATATTATTTGAATAATATTATTAGATAACATTATTGGCAATGTCTAGAAAGTTCTGTCTAATGAGAGGTTTGGTCACCCCCTCTTTCCTAGGAACGGTCTGGTTGTCAGTATTGTGATTCTGTAATATTATTTATGAATAATTAATTATCGATTATTATGATAAGGAAAATATTCATTTTATGTGGATATAGATGGAGAAAATTTTTAATGTGACAATTGCTGAAAATTGATATTTTATCTTTTTCAATAAAATAATTCATTTAAATATATTCTTATATTATAATAATTTAATAATGGTGATATTTTACAATGAATGTGTGATATATGAATAAATGAGGAGAAAGAGTATTTTTGTTACAAAAATTGTTTAAAACATGTTAAACATGTTTGTGGGCCCATTTCTTGACTGAAATTTGATTATAGCTTGTAAAATCGTCCGTTTGTGGATTTCGGTCAACTTCTTCTTGGAATTTGGAAAAACTTATACTTACAAAGTTGTAGAGAATTGAATTTCCTATAGAATGGACATAAGATTCGAATTTTTTTGATAAAGGACTATTTACTGTATTATGAGGTATTGAAGTTTTGGAATAATTGATTTTTGAAGTTTTAAATATTTTTTAAAAGAAAAACATTTTTTTTTCATTTATGGGCCCCACTTGCATGTGTTGAATGGCTGAAATCAGTTAGCAAGGTGTGCGTATGAATTTAATTTATAAATATTATTTTATTAAATTTTCTGCTTTGGTGTTTTAAGCATTTTCCTATAAATAGGGTGCTTAGGTTAGAATTGAAAATCACACTAGAAACAAGTATTTTCTCTCTTTCTCTCTCTATATTATCGAGTGTATTCTTGTGAGTATTTTGATACTTTGAGTGTTGCCATATGGTACAAGTTTCCTTCAGCACTATATCCAGTATTCTAGTCAGAAGTACTGTCTTTTCAAGGTAAGGGATGTTATTTTTTTATAAATGATATTATTTCTTTCAATATCATTATGCCGAAATATTGGTAAGATATTTCTTGTGAAATTCTTGTCTTTTAGTGTCGGGGTTACTATTCACGTATACGATACTATTCACGAATATGACACTATTCACAGAAAAATTAAATTTTCATTTCTTTATCCAAGATATCTATTATGGATACTAGCTTTGATTGTATCCATGTTTTGATCATTCTTGAATTTTACTTCACTGTGGTTATTTATGAAGTATTTTTGAACTTGGACTGTTTAAAGTACGAATCCTTATTATTTGTTCTTTTGTTTCACTGGATTCGCTTTCTTAAAAATATTTTTCATCATCCTCAGTCCTAAATGATGATATTACTGAATATCTTTGGCCTGTAGTGCAAAGATAATTGATTTTCTTATGTATATCTTTGGCCCGTAGTGCAAAGATGTACAGGTGTTAAGATGAACATGACCAACTGATTAATATCTTTGGTCTGTAGTGCAAAGATGAATATTTGATTCAAGATGTATATTGATTGATGTTACAGGGATAAAATATTGATGATAAACTTTTAAATTCATAGAAGAAAATAGATTTCATTCTCTACGTAACTCTTTTAATGAATTGTTATTTCCACTGTAAATATTGATTTAAAACTTGTTGTCTATTGTATTCTATCAGATTTTTCCCTGTTGAGGACTAATGATAATTTGTTCTATATTATCTTAGTCATAATAATCTTTACTGGGCTAGTTGAGCTCACCCTTTTCTTTTTTGTTCTATTTTTCTTCTCAGGAGGCGAGAATGTAGCAAGTACTAGTCAGCGTATGGAATGAAGGTTCTAGAAAGTCGTTTTAGTAGTCCTCACTATTTTATAAAATAGTGTATCAATAATTGTAATGAGGACTTATTTGAGTGTTGATATTGTCTAGAAGACAATATTTATTTTTAAACTCACAGTTTATGTAATGTCGTATTTTTCACGAAAATTATATTAATAAAGTTGTAGTTGTTTCTGTACCATGTATTTGGCGACTTAGAATGGGTGTTGTATACCTATTTTGGGGGCGTCATATATATATATATATATATATATATATATATATATATATATATATATATATATATATATAGTATAAGCATACACATATAGAATACTATATTCTACCCGGATTGATTATGGACATTTATTCAAGTTTGGTTCACTAGAGCCACCATGTGAACCAAAAGGTCAAAATCTAGGGGTACAAGAATTAATATTTAAATATAAATATTACATTTAAACATGGGCTCCATTACAAATGAGTCTTCAAGCACTCCTTGCTCCTTGATCTCCAATTCTTCAAAATAATTCTAACTATTTCTATTATTAAACTATTTAAAATAAATAGAAACCTTGATCAGCAGTCAAGGGGAAGTACATAGGAGAGAGATAGAATTTACATTTGAAAAAATTAGAGAAGACGAGGTATGCAGACCCTATTTAATAAAATCCATACATTCATGCTTCCAACTAAAATAAAATCTAATCACATTGGTCAATAGTTCATAATCAATCTCATTTATTATCATACACATAACCATATGCATCAATAAATAACATTCATCTCATGAATAATAAACGTTCAATATATATATATATATATATATATATATATATATATATATATATATATATATATATATATATATATAAATATATATATTGATATCATTTAATGGGCAAATTTAGTTAGCATAAAATCTATTTTTGAATCAAAATAAACTTTTTTTTATTTTAATTCAAATTTAAATCAAAATAAACCTCTTTTATTTTAACTTATCCAATTTTAAATAAAATAAACTATTTTATTTTAATCAAATCTTTAATCAAAATAAACTCATTTATTTTAATTAATTATGGAATCTAATTCCAAAAAAAAAATTTATTAAAGAAAACACGAATTCTCTTTTCTATTCACAAATAAACTCTTTTATTTTGAATAATATGAAATCTTATTCCATATCTAAATAAACTCATTTATTTAAGGAAATATGGATTCACTTTCCTATTCACAAATAAACTCTTTTATTTTAAATAATATGAAATCTTATTCCATATCTAAATAAACTCCTTTATTTAAGGAAGTACAAATTCTCTTTTCTATTCACAAATAAACTCCTTTATTTTGAATAATATGAAATCTTATTTCATATCTAAATAAACTCCTTTATTTAAGGAAACATGAAATCCTTTTTCAACTCCAATTAGTTATATGGAATCCAATTCCAACTCTAATTAGTTATCATAAAATTCAATTTTAAAATTAAAATAAACTCTTTTATTTTAATATTAAAATAATTCTTTTATTTTAATTATAAAATAATTAAAGATAATATATATATATATATATATATATATATATATATATATATATATATATATATATTCAATCGCGAATCCTGCAAACCTTTTTTTTATCACCAAAACATAATCCCGATGATTAACATATATTATAACGGTACGGAAGATACCATTCTTATGTAAAATGAATCATAATGTTGTCGCATGGTGCTTATTAAAAAGTGCCCCAAAGTTGGACATGCTGATCCTGATGCTACAGGACATGCATCACATGAGCAGTTAAGGTTCATGAAATGGTCGATTAAGATTCCAATTTTTTTAATAACAGAGCAATCATATAGTGGCACTGAAGGTTCTTTTTTTATTTGGATTTATAGCAAATGATATTGTGATTGCCTATTTGTCTTTTTTGCTTATGAGCAATACGGTGTAAATTAGTATCACGTAGCAACTCTATTGTCTTTGTGTATTGATTTTGGCACTAAGTGCATCTGGCGATCTATTTTCTTCATTTTCCTGACTTCCTATTATTTTAAAATATGTGCAGGAAGATTGCTTCTACGACCTGCCTTACAATACTGGGTATCAAATTTCCGTGCTAAGTTTACGGAAGACAAGGGACGAAATTATGAAGTGTACTCTCTCTATATATGTAGATATATACTTTGATTGAAGAACTGTGGTAGCTTTAGATAGTTAATTGTAAAGATAATGAATGATTATGTAGTGGATGATTTTATTAAGTTAATAATATTTTAGCTTTTTGTATTTTTCCATTTATTTGCTATGGGGACATTAAGCCAGTCAGGTACACAAAAAGAATGTCAAATTTTGATTTGGTAACAATATAATTCGTTACCAAAGCATTGAACAAGTTTTAATATAGCAACAATGTTTTATACATTTAGCAATAAATTTTCGTTGTTAATGACATTAAAAATATAATATTTGCCAACAAAAAATTAACCTAATAACAATGGAGAGGATATTGTTGCTAATACTAACATAAAAGGCAACATTTTTTTATCATTGCAAATCATATTAACTTTCGTTGCACATATAAAGAAACGGCAACATATAATGTCATTGCTAATCGACGACTTTCGTTGCTATTGAAAAATAACCAGCAACAAACATTTTTGTTGCTGATTTAGCATAATGTCGTTGCCAAATAATATAATCAGCAACGAAAATCGTTGCTAAAAAGTTATAATTTTCATAATTTACTGTAATGAAAAATGTCGTTGCAAAATGGTGTCAATTGCAACGAAAATGCATGGTCGTTGCAAAAAAGAGAGTTCATTTCGTTGCCAATTAGCAGGCTTTTGCAACGAAATAGGATTTTTAGCAACGAAATTTTAATTATTCTGCAACAATACATTTTGTTGCTAAAGGATCGATGTATCTATACGAAAGCCAAATTTCGTTGCAAAATGTATTACTTTTGGCAACGGAAAAAATACATTCGTTGCGGAATAATTAGCAACGCTCATTGCGCAACAAAAGACGCAACGACAGTAAAGTCGTTGCCAAAAACCTTTATATATCACTACTAGAAATTCGACATATAGCGACGAGCTATAGCGACGGTCAGTACGAAACCCTCACTAGAGGGTATATATAGCGACGGGCAGCACGGAACCCTCGATATAGGGTATATATAGCGACGATCATCTTCTGACCGTCGGTATAGATATTTTTTTAAGAATAAACCCTCCCATTTTCAATATAATCATTTCAGTACGTTTTCCCCCAAATCATCTTCCTCTTCTCAAGTCCTCTCCCTTCTCTCTCGTTACTCTTCCTCTACCGCTCACTCTCCTCTCTAACCCAAATAAAATTAGAAGCTTTGTATGCCCCGAACTCATGTCCTGTCGGACTGAGTTCAGACCTTCACAACCGTTCAGGGGAGCAAAAATCACCGGATCCCTTCATATGACTATCCAGACCGGAGTTTTGATTGAAACCCTGACGGCCCTCGGCGCGGAGGTGAGATGGTGCCCGTGACAGCACCGCCGTTGTCGCCTGGAAAGGGGAGACCCTTCAGTGTATGATACCTTATCTCTTTAACAGCATTTGTATGATACCTTATCTCTAGGGTTTTGCTTGGAAGAAATTTGATAATTAAATGATGATTACCTGTGCTCGTTTTTGTATTTTTGAAGATCTATTTTTGTTTTGTTATCTCAAGTATTCGACATTCAGTTGACATATTGCAACTCTGCAAGTATTTTCTTGACCCACCCATTGTGTAACATTTCCTTCTGAAATTGTTTTCTATTGTTCAAGTTTGTATCTTTGATGAATTTGATCAATTCTAAAATTATTAATGTTTTTGTGGCATCCATTATTGGCCATAACAATATCTGTTATGCTGATTTAGCCAATTGCCTGTGCTGATGGCAGATACACTGCAGTAACTATGGAACAAATTGAATTGTAATATTGGATTTCAGCATTATAAGGGTAAAAGTTTAGTCCTTTTGCTTTCTGTATCTTCATAAAAAGTTGTTGTGGCAATAATTAGCATCAACTGGAACTTTTTTTGTTGCCTTTACTTGTACTCCCTCGGTCCCTCCTTTCCACAAAAAGAGTCTCATGTCTCAGTTTAGTACTATGGTATTATAGTTAAATTATGATGGCAAACCCAAGGCTATAGTTGATTATGTTGAGGAACATTTGAAAATGACCAATTTTTGGATTATTAGTGTAGTTATCATAAAAATACATTTTTTTATAGTAGACTTGGTTTCTATATTATATTTGAGAATGCTCAACGATTAATTTTGTATACTGAAATCTTCAGTTGCAATCAGGTTGCTCCACTAACTATAAGTTGGACTGAAATAATAAGTCATCCTAGCCTTTTGAGCATGTATTATTGGGGATGGATAACAAAGGCCAGAGACTCATTTCACGTCTATGCAGGTACGTGTCTCTAATCTTATATACAGTGAAGATTATTGACCAGAATGTCAAATTATTATATATATATATATATATATATATATATATATATATATATATATATATATATATATATTGTTTGTAGTATGTAAAATGTGAGATAATGTGGTACTCATTATTCTTTCTAGTCTTAATTAATTGGAAAATAATAATCTTTCTTTGTGTTATGTGTGATATAAATAGAAATACGATAGAAACTACTTTATTTATGAGATTGTATTATCAACTATCTTCCTAATTCTGCAATGACACACTTCAAGATTATTTTACGTGATGTGCTTTAAAGAATATTCATGCACGCAAAAGCATAGGCAGCCGAACGCACATGCATGTATAATATACATTAGAAAAAATTCTTAATAACGTATATATATGTATATGTATATGTATATGTATATATATACATATACAATCATCAGTGTTGGCACTGCTTCTCTGATTGGTTTCTAGTTCAGTTCCGTGGTGGTAATTTTGGTGTATAGTTCTCTCTCAGCGAGTAGAGGTTTGAGTAAGTTGAAAATTAATCTTGATTTTATTTGGAAATTAATCTTGATTTTATTTGTACAGTACTGTTTATTCATTCTGGACATTTTTATTTTCAAGTCTTGTGATTATTCTCCTCACTTTTGTATCAAGATGACACATGAGACATCTAGTACCGGATACTATCACTTATATATGGGAAAACAGAGTATGTGTTTTGGACATAAACAAGTAAGTTTGTGTGTGTGTGTGTTCTATTGTTTTATGTGATTTTATTAATATATTTTCAGTCAGTTCATCTTGAAGAATACAAAATAATAGAGGTAACGACTGATATTTTCTCTTGCATGAATGTTTTAAAATTTAGTACAAACGGTCACGGATAGATAAAACATTCTGCAAGAATTTCCCATGAATAGTTTAAATACTTTTTAATCTTGATTGTTGCTTATTATTTGAACGGTCCAAAATGATTAATTAGACTTAAAATATTCTGACAGAGTTTAATATTATGCAATGTTGCAGAGTTTCTGGTTTACCTTTTGCTAGGAAATGATAACTAATGAATTGAATCAATAATGATAACCAAAAAAGGCTACGTGAAAAACAATAATGTTTTTGGTTTACCTTTTTGCTAGGAAATGATAGTTGTTAAATAATTTGAATTCTCAAGTTTAGGTGTATCAGACAAATAATGTTTATCATGGTTGTTCTACACTACTGATGGTTTACCTTTCAGAGGAGAATGGCAGTAAGCAATTTATTAGCTTTTCTAAGGGGTTACCTTTGATTTTCTTACTCATGTCTCATTTTTATTAATAATCTATTTTGCTAATTGTTGAGTGGGATGCTTCTTCTTCTTACTCATGTCTCATGTCTCATATTCTGGTACAAGTGAACTGGAGAATGCCAAGCTCGAGGATCAAGAAGCAGGAAAGACTGAACTTATCAAGAACCATGAAAGACTGATCCAAGGATTGGAGGAAGGAATTACAGGAACAATTGGAAAAGTACAAAACCGAGTTAGAGAGGGTATAATTAATGTAATCGATATCTTTTGTACTAATTGTAATGTTGTAATGTGAATGATTTTAAATGATGTATATAATATTTTTATATTTTATTTTATATTATATTTGTGTTTGTTGAATAAATTTGCATTATTAATTAATTTTTTTAAATATAAAAAGGCTATAGCGACGGTCATCGACCGTAGCTATAGTGTTCTATAAAGCACAGGCCTATAGCGACGGTCGTTGAGCGTCGTTATAGACATCTAAACACGATTTTGGCATGACATATAGCGACGGTCGCCGATCGTCGCTATAGGCCAAAAGACCGTCGCTATAGCCTATAGCGACGGTCGGCGACCGTAGCTATAGGTCTATTTTCTAGTAGTAGCAACGAAATTTGGCACCTTTAGCAATGAAAATCGGTTGTTACTGAAGTCCCATTTTTTTGTAATGAAACCCGAGAAGAGAAGTTCTAGATCCTTTGTGATCACTCAGCATAAACTCTGAAAAATATTTCCATCTTGTTATTCAATTGAATATTGTAGAGTCTTTGAAAGCGTTGTACTCTTTCATTAGCGAATTATTATGTTACATAGGTTGCGAGAAGACTGGGTAGTGATTAATGAATTGTTCAGCTATTTCAAAGTTCCCCGAACTTTGGTGTCATTCTGTTGTTGATTCTTATACATTTATTGTATGTCTTAACTTGCGGGGCAAATTTGTTGATCACTGATGTGATATAAATATGTACTGCAAGTGCACATCGTCTATTGTAGAACTGACAAGTACATGTCGAACCCACAGAGACTAGATTAATTCTTTAATATATCCTTAATTAATATTTTAGGCAAATTAGAAACAAAAATGGTGGAGAAGATTTTTTAACTAAATTATGCAAACTATTAATTAATGACGAAAACTTTTAATGAGAAAAGATACCTAGGAATTAGAATCCACCAAATATTAACATAATAAATAATTTCTTAATTATTTCCTAAATCAATTCCCAAATTATTTCCCCTTCCCTTTAAAAATAATGATTCATATAATTAATATGGGCAAGCATAAGTTATGAAAAATTCATAGATTAACTATAACTTATCAAAACCTCGCAATTAATATAAAAATCATATGCAATTTATGCGGAGGAAAATATGAAGGTGAGAATAATTAGGCATTAATTTTGGAACGGAAAGAAAATACTTTTATGAAATACTTAGTTTCATCACAATCCTAGGTATTAGAAATTTAGCTAGCCATGTAATTAAAAACAAAAACAAATAATATTAGTACTACTATTTGCATGAAATAAGAACAATAATTAAAAAGAGAATTTCTATTATATAAATAAAAGAAAGTTACAAATACTCCCTGACAGTAGTACCACACGTGATTGGAATAAGAGTAACGACAAACTCTAAATATCTTACTGCCTCCTACACTAGTGAAAAACTGAGAAAAAGAAAATAACAAGTGGTCCTTTCTCTCTAAAACAAGAGGTCTATTTATATGAAAAATAACTTTGAACCCTAATTCAGATTCATTGAACTTGGACACTTTGGTTCCCTTTCCATGTAGGATTCAATTTCCTAGTGGTAATCAACTTCTCAAAAAGATCTTCTATATAAACTTTTTTCACCTCTTTCCTTCTCCTTGTAGGATTCTTCTTGGACATTCCTTATATGAATAAGAGCATTAAATATCGCTTGATCACCAAGATTTTGACTTTATTGCAACAAATATTAAATCCTACAAAATAAAATATAATATATTAATTTAATAAATTAATAAAATTAAAAGGACAAAATTAGGGATAATAAAATGTATGAATTTCATGTCTATCAAATACTCCCATACCTAGCTTTTGCTCGTCCTCGAGTAAAATAAAAAAAATAAAAAAAATTACACTACCCCATTTTCGTAGGAAACACGATTGCATTTAGCATGTGCAACAAGCCTTTAAACCCCAAGGTTACCCCAAGTGGACGAGTTGTGTCTCGTGAGGGTTTGCAGTGAATATATCCACAGAATTCAAAAATGATTTTGGGTTTAACAAATTATGAAATTGAAAGAAAACTTCTAAATATCTATGGGCATTATACATAAGCAAGATTAAATTCAAAATCACACTTTCACTTTATCAAAAATACTCAATCTTTATTTTAGACACCATCCTTTATTAAATCAATTTCATGTGATGCATGCATTGTGTATATGATGTAACTCTTAGTAGGGATTTTTACCCTGAAAATCAAGCAAACTCATTTTTTTCTTTTTATTTCTTTTTTCCATTTATTTTAATTTTGATTCTTGACTTGTGAAATGTCTCATTTTCTTAGGCTTTTCAGAGTTACCCATGTAGAGCGAGCATTGGACTAATGACTCCCAAACCAGATATTTGATGTCTTGGGATGCTTCGAGGAGCAAAAGGTTCCCTTTGCCACCTTTATGTTGCGTGAAAAGGCAGATTATTGGTGAGAATCTGTAAAACGTACCCAGCCTGACGCACTCAAGATGTCTTGGGAGAAGTTCCAAGAGCTGTTCAATGACAAGTACTTACCCGAAAGTATTCGTCACATGAAAGAGGTGGAGTTTATCAAGTTGGAGCAAAACAATATGACAGTGTCACAATACGAGGCTAAATCTACTGAGTTATCCCGGTTTGCATACCATTTGGTCGATAATGAGGAGCGAATGACGCGAATGTTTCTAAGAGGTTTGAAACCCGATATACGTCAATACCTCATTTCTCACAAACTTTGTTTATATTCAGATGTAGTGAATAGGGCTCAGTTATTGGAGCACGATAATGAGCCAGCCCAATGAAAGGATAACGAGCAACAACACGATAATAATCGTACCAGTGGCAACGACCCTCAGAACAATGATAACCATCGTGGGGGAAATTATCATGCCAAGAATGGTAACCACTTCGGTGGTAATCATGGCCAAGATTATAGGAGTGGAAATTTCAAGAAGAGAAGGTTCAACAACGATGGAAAGATAGCAGCACCAACAACCGTTTTCAAGGAAGGATAACGACCACCAATTGTATGCGTCAAATGCAGAGGGGAGGGACATATCAATCCAAGCTGCACGATGCAGTCCAAAGCATGTTACAATTGTGGAAAAGAAGGTCACCTAGCCCAATTTTGTCGTACACCAAAGTCAAGTCCAGCTGGGACGGTGGCACCAAAGGCGGATACGGACAAAACAAAGTCGGCGATTTTAGGAAGAGCATTTTCCGTGACTTCTCAAAAAGCGAGTAACCCGAACGAAGTTAGCACGAGTTAGTTAATTATAA
This sequence comes from Panax japonicus, assembly GCA_020205505.1. NCBI lineage: Eukaryota > Viridiplantae > Streptophyta > Magnoliopsida > Apiales > Araliaceae > Panax > Panax japonicus. The sequence continues at coordinate 33,530,236 of CM035092.1, forward strand.
ATTTTTGCGAAGTCTATACCTTATTAGATACCGGTTCTACCCATTCTTTTATCTCTCTTGCTTGCGCTTAACGTTTAAATTTGACTCAGGAGAGATTAGACTTTGACTTATCTGTTGAAACTCCGTTAGGAGAAACCTTCATTACATGTGTTACCCAAGTCTTGGATGAGAGTCACAGTTTTGAATGATATTTTTTTTGTTAATAAATTTCATGACGTATTCCTGAAGGACTTCTTAGCCTACCCCTATAGCGAGAAATCGAATTTTGTATTGACCCCAGTATAAAACCCATTTCTTAAACCCTCAAATATTTCTTCAACCAAAATGAACGTATAATGCGCCAAAGACGTTGGCTCGAGCTGTTGAAGATTACGATCGTACCATTCAATATCATCGTGGAAGAGCGAACGTTGTAGCTGGCGCGTTGAGTAGAAGATTGTATGCGTTTACGAGTGCGATGTTGTTAACACAAAGACCCTTTTTGTATAACTTAAAAATGATGAAGATAGAGTTAAAGACTCTAGGGACCCAAGTGAAGATAACGAATATACGAGTAGAATCGACTTTAATCGATAAAGTTAAAAGCCGCTCAAGCTACAAACCCGAAGCTGATAAATACGAAGAAGAAGGTTCAAGAAGGCGTTATTCTAGAGGCAAGAGTCGATGAAGAGAGGAAATCTTAACCCTCAATTTAATTGGCCCATTTGAAATCCTCGATCGAGTAGGAACTGTGGTCTATAGACTTATTTTATCGCCAAGTATGTCATGTGTTCATAACGTTTTTTATACGTATCGATGTTACGTAAGTATGTGGACGACCCGAACCACATTATTAAATTGGAACTAGACGAGGTAGCAGAAGATTTAATGTATGTGGAGATACATGTTAAAATATTGGATAAGAAGGATCCTATTCGACACTCAAAGGTTATACCTCAAGAGTTAGAATCTAAAATGAAGTCAAGGTATCCTCATCTCTTCAGCATACCAGGTACGTACATAAATTTTGAGGACGAAATTTCATAAGGAGGGAAGATTGTGAGACCCCAAATTTTATGAATAAAGATTTAAATTTCTCGAAATATTTTTTTTAATATTATGGTATGGATTTGATATAATGTTATAGTTGTGGGTAATATTTATAAATTTTGCAAAATAAACAAGTGGATATATAATATTCGATTGGTCGGGGAATATTCGATTTAACAGGGAATATTCGTACGATGAAATAATCATTGGTGGACCCCACAACGGAAGTATTATCGTAGTTAGAAAATGACAGAATTATCATTTTACAAACGACGAATGTGTTACCGTTAAAACTATTGAACTACCTGTTAGTAAAAGTACAGTAATACGCGTGGTTGCATAGTAGCACACGGTATTGATTATTGATGCTTACGTGAAAAGTCACTCAGTTATACTTAATTATTACTACAGTAATTGCTGAATCATATCTCTCATATTATTGATTCAATTATTATCACAGTATCATCAGTATAATATGTTATATTATTAAATCAATAATTGAGACGATAAAGTTATTCATATTATTATTTGCAATATTGACAATGTCTAGAAGTTCTGTCAAGGAGAGTTTTGGTCACCTAATTGCGCGCCAATAAGGAGAAATCCTTATTGGAAAGCCCCCTTTTTCCTGGGAACGACCTGGTTGTTCAATATTGTGAGTTATAATATTAATGATGAATAAGTTCGTGTTGATTAAAGATGAAATTGATAGTTCCATTGTGTGGAAATTATTATTGTTAGTGGAAATCGACATTTATTTCGATAATAATTGATGTCTGGAGGTTATATTTACCAATCGGGTAATTAACCGGATAAATGAGAAATTAATTGCTATTGATTCACATGATTATAACTATTTGTTCACATGAGTGAACTATTGATTCACATGATTTACTGTTAGGGGAGGTAGTGCAAGTTTGATAATACTTGCAGGACTAAATTAAAAACGAAGGAAAAAAGGAAGGTATTATACTGTAATATTTTGAGCCCCAAAACGTGCAATTATCGAAACTATATTTTCCTATAAATAGAAGCTTATTCCATCATTACTTTTCACCAATTCACTAAAGCTATAGAGCAATTATTATAGAGAGAAATTATAGAGAGAAAGAAGAATAGAAGTCTCCTACCTCACTATTCCAGTATTCATGTAGAGAATTATTTTCTTTCAATACTCGTAAGGGGTATTATTCTTTCATATTCATGAAGAAAGTAATTTTTTTCAATACTCTTAAGGGTTGTTATTCCATTCTTTATTATTATGTTGGAATAACATGTCTATGCGAAGTACCGCATACATGGTGAAATTCTTCTGTTATTCCATTCTTTAATATTCTATTGGAATAGCCTGTCTGTGCGGTCTATCGCATGCCTGGTGAATTCTGTTGTTATTCCATTCTTTATTATTCTGTTGGAATATCCTGTCTGTGAGGATTATGCATGACCTGGTTCCATTCTTTATTATTTTGTTGAAATATCCTGTCTGTACAGATTACGCATGACCTAGTTCCATTCTTTATTATTCTGTTGGGAATAACCTGTCTATGCGGTCTATCGCATGCATGGTGAATTCTTCTATTATTCCATTCTTTATTATTCTGTTGGAATAACCTGTCTATGTGGATTATCGCATCCATGGTGAATGATCCTTTGTATTCATTCTTTATTAAATTGTGGAAATGATCTGTCTACGTGGATTATCGCATGGTTGGTGAAAATCCATTTTTAGTTTCGTATATTCTATTATACTCATCTGGGATATTATTTCTTTTGTACTCGTCATGAAATATCATTTTGTTTGGTATTTTTCTGTTATAAGTTACTATTCACGGGTTACTATTCACCCGATTACTATTCACTCTAGTATTATTCACTCGGGTATTCGGGACACTTTTCGTGTTGGAGTACTATTCACGAATTACTATTCACCTAATTACTATTCACTCTAGTATCATTCACTCGGGTATTCGGGACACTTTTTCGTGTCATGGTACTATTCCCGAAGTACTATTCATGGGATACTATTCACCAAAAAAATATATTTCTTTTCTGTCCAAATTATTTTTGGTACATGAATATTATTCATGAATTTTACTCTACAAAGCAGTATCGTGTTGATAATTTGAACGTTATTGAATTCTGGATAAATTAAATTATAAATCTTTAAAATTTATCCTTGAACTTGTTTTATTGAATTATTATGTCATTGTCAACATCCTCATGCTTATATTGTGATGAAAGTCATCTTTGGTTTACGTGAATAGATGGACTTGGTATGATTATGGCCAAGGATTATTCGGTATAATCATGACCGTAATGTGACGAATGATGTGGTGAAAGTCCTCATTGGCGTGTAGTTCATTGATGGATAGTTGTTGGTTTGATTATGTCCAGGGATTATTCAGTATAATCATAACCATTGATGATTATATGAATATGCTTGGTCGTGATGCAGGGATGATTCAATTTTATTTATTAAGCTGAGTCTCAGCGATAAAGTTGATGAAAAACTTTTTAAATCATAGAAAATAGTAGATTTTATGCTCTACTTGACTCTTCTAATGGATTGCTTATTTTTGCTGCAGTTGTTTATCTAAAACTTGTTGTCTATTGTATTCTATCAGTTGTTATACTGTTGAAGGCTAAGGATAATTTATTCTGCATTAACTTAGTCATAATATTTCTTACTGGGCTAGTTGAGCTCTCCCTTTCTTTCATTGTTCTCTTCAGGAAATGAGAATATAGCTGGGATGAGTCGGGGAATGGAGTGATGGTCCAGGATAAATGGCTTAGTAGTCCTCACTATTCTACGGAATAATGTGATAATAATTGTAATGAGGACACCATTGAGTGTGGATATTGTCTAGATGACAATATTCTTGTTTAAACTCTCAGCTATGTTTTGTCGTATTTTACACAACTGTTGTATAATTAAGTTGTATTTGAAATTATGTACCATGTATTTGGCGACTCAAGATGGGTGATGTATACCTATTTTGGGGCCGTCACAACGAATGTATTAACTATATTAATTAATGTGGTGTAATATTCTATTCATCAATAAATGGGTAGTTAGATGTTAATTATATTGTGGATCGTGAGCACAAAACTCGGGGGTCAGGTAACTCAGATTTGGGGGCATCACAGGTTGGTATCAAAGATTTAGGTTATAAACCTTAACTGGGGTGGGAAAAAACCCTAGGATTATAACTATAAATGAGATATAGAATAATCATTTAGAGTACTAAGTGAGGGATTGCCGAAGCACATTAATAGTGAGATATGTGGACACATAGTGTGAGAAGTTTGTACTAGTGAAGTATTAATCAAGTTATTTAAATTGATAGTAGGATGTCTGGAGAAGATGAAATGAGTACGGAGATGCTAGCGATTGTTGCACCAGTGCCAGTAGCCGAGGTGCCAGCACAGAGCGAGTCAGTTGAAGAAGTGGGAAAAGATGAACCTATGATTAATCTTGGAAGTAATTAAGCAGAAGAAAGACAAGAATAAAAGAAAGAGGGACAACGACAGCAATAATTCTAAAAATTCAAACCCGAAGAAGAAGCAAGTCTGTAGCAAGTGTGGGAAGACTTACATGGGAGAATGCATGATGTGGAAGAATGTTTGCTTCAATTATAAGCAGGAAGGACATATTTCCCTACATTGTCCTAAGCCAAATATGAGGAAATGTTTCTCATGTGGGAGAACGGGTCACGGATTCAACAAGTGTCCCAACAAGAAGAAGATTGGTGAAGGGAGTGGACGGTAGATAGCTTAAGTTTAAGAAATAGTATTTTTGATAGTGTGTGATACTAACGGTTGTAATATCGAGAATGATGTATGAACATATGTAAATATATATGTTTGTATGAATGAAATCTTTATTTTCTATATGAATATAAGATTAAGATTAATTTGTGAGTTCTTCAAACTCATACTTATGGTAAGTTCATGACTCATATAATTATATGAAATGTTTTGAACCCCTCAGCGAATGGACGCTAAAGGTTTGACTGGATAAGTTCATAAACTCATATAATTGTGGCAAGTTCCTGAACCCCTAGGTGTGGTAAGTTTGATGAATTGGGAATAGATATGTGTGAATGAATAATTACGACTTTTTGTTTAAAGTCAGAGAATTATAACTTTTGTTTAAAGTTGTGTTGTTAATCTCGATATTATTTTTAAAAAATAGTGATATATGTTAAGTGCTAAATGTAATGTGTGCTATTTGAATAAATATGCGATTATATGAGATTTTTTTTCAAATTCTTATTATGTTATTAATAAGAATTTGTATAGAGAATGAGAATTAATTTAAGATTATTATTAGATAATGCCGCCAAGGAAGGGAGGTCTAAAGGGAAATATGGAAGAACAATTTTTGAATCTGAAGCAGAAGAATATGACGGTGACAGAATATTTTGTCAAGTTCAATGAGTTAGCTAAATTTACTCCACATCGAGTGGACACTGAGGAGCTTAAAGCACGATGTTTTAGGAACGGATTGAAATCGTTGGTACTCGAGAAGTTTGATGTGCTGCAAATTAATTCATTTTCAACTTTATTAGAAAAGCCATTCTCGCTGAGGGAGAAATTGAAGTTGTATTAAAGAATAGTCATGAACCAAGAAAGGAGGCTGAAGGAAATAATATGATAGGTGGTAGTGGAGGTAGTGACCTTAATAAACGTAAGAGGGATGGTGATGTTAATTCAGGAAATAATCCAGAAGAGATTAGGAAGAAAGGTGCGCCATGTGTAGTTTGCGGGAAGCATCATCAATGAGTTTGTTTGAAGAAACAAAGAGTCTGTTATAACTATCGCCAAAAAGGACACATGTCTCCCGAGTGTCCCATTCCAAAGAAGACACAATGTTGTTTTGCGTGTGGATCGACCGATCATCTAGTTCAAAATTGTTCGAAGAGAAACGTGGAGAAGGAAAGTGTTAACAAGGGAACAAGCAGAGGAACAATATGGATCAAAGAATCAGCTCAACATGGAAGACCAACATCATTCACTTTTAGCATGACAATTCCAAATGCAACAGCTGCCCATGAAAAGGCGACATGTAACGAGTTCAGTTAGAAATTAAATTACGCGAGAAATACGAGTTTGATATTGTTGTGAATTGTTTTCTTTTATAGATCCAAGTCACAGGTTAGAATTTAAGACACAAAATTAATATTGTGTTGATAGGAATGAATTTATGATACAACTTTAAAGATTGTAAAGAATAAGAAAGCGGTGATTCCGAGGACGAAATCCTTTTAAGGAGGGAGGGTGAATGTGATAACCCGAGATTTCGAATAATCCGAATTTGATGAATAATTTTTTTAAAATTTTTATTTAATATTGATATTGACTATTAATATTGTACTGTGTATCTATGATACGAGTTTTAAGAAGTGTTCAATTTGTGTATTGACTAAAAAATAAGAGTAGAGTTGTGCTTAACAGCTTCAAAAACCCTAACCCTAAGTTAGATAGGGATTCGACAGAAATCACAATTATAATAAAAGTATATGTGAGTATGTGTTTGTACTGTATAGATATAATGATCAATGATTGACCTGATAGGGTTTTAAATTAGTAAACCCTACAAAGGGATTAGAAACCCTAATCTCAGGTTTAGAAACTCGAACGTACAGTTAGGAAACCTAAACGAAAGCTGCGAAACCCTAATTTCATATTCAGGAATATTAAAATCTAATTAGGAAACCATAATCCTAATTAGCAAGCCTAATATGATTATTAAACTTTAATAAGATTAAAAAACCCTAATTTAATTAGGAAACCCTAATTATATTTTTGAAATCTTAATTTTCTAATTAAAATCCTAATTAGAAAAAAATCCTATAAACTAAAGTTATAAAACCTAAGGGTTAGAACATTAGGGTTAGAACCTTAGGGTTAAACCCTAAGGGTTTGGAGAAATGTCAAGTATGCCATTAAATTTAAAATGCAAATGACCAAATTGCCCTTTTTATATATTAAATAAGCTAACTTGCAAATCTTGCCAAATTTGTAGTTGTTCACCAACTAAAGCTAGCCTTTTGACTTAAATCTCAGCTAAGATCTAATCTAGAGGGACACCTTGCATTATATACATTCAATGTGTCTATTTTAGAGGATTAAAGGGAGAGAAAGTCTTAACTTTTTCTCATTTTTCTATCAAACACTCCACTTACTTTTCTCTCTCCCAAACCTCCAAAAATCTAAAGTGATTCAGTCACTAGATAACCCTTTAGAACACCAAAAATAATAGGAGAGAACAAAGATCAAAGCATATTCAAAAGAAGGTATAACCCTAAACCCATCTTAATTAGATCTTGTATGCTATGTTCATGTTTGTGTTTATGTGTTTAAATCTGTGCTAGATGATGTTTTATGATGATCTATAATGATCCATCATAGATCCATCGCATCAAAGGCCTTAAAAATGGAATTTTTGAAAAACTGTTCTTGAACCCTAAAGTCGTCTGACAAGCTAATGTTAGTGGCTCCAGATTCTTTTTTGTTTATGATTTTTGATGTTTTAAAGTGTTAATCCATACTTTGACATGAGGTCTGTGATCTGGAAGTGGAATCCAAGCTATTCGATTTCCAGATTTCAAGATATAGTCGGTCAAAGTCGATTGACCGAGTAAATTCTGGGTAACCCAGAAGTACATGAACAGCGTCTGACATGATCTTCTAAGGCCAGGATCTGTCAGGTTTTAAGAAGTTTGATTTTGTAGTTATATGCATGTTGTAGCTGGTAATATGGACTCTAGATCCATGCTATTAGATTCCTTATATCACAATCATATGGAATGTAATAGATGGTCAAATCTAGCCATTTCGTCACGGAAACAGTTTCTGGAAAACCCAGAAACTGTATGAACGAACTTTCTGACAGCCTTTGACCGAGCTGTATTTGGTTATTTTGATGTTGTTTCACTTATCTGTTGATATAGTTATGTTACTTGACATGTGGACGATAGATTTGAATCATAATATAACCGAAATGATGACCAGAACCTTAAGCAAATCGAACTAGAAAAGTGTCTAGTCGACACTGTCTGGGTTTCTAGGTTACCCAAAAAACCTAGAAATGTCCTGACAAAAACTTTGTGAGCTCAGATCTTTGTGATGTGTGATTAAATGATTCAAGTGATGATTAGAGCTTGTAGTACTACGTGTGTATTACATTATTGAAGCCTAAGGTAGCCCAGAAACAAATTTAAATGAGATTTGCAAGTGGTCAAACTGAGCACCTTAAACACTGAGTTGTCAGTGTTCCTGATGCCAAGAACACCTAAGACGACAGACAAGTGTCGCTATATCCTATAACGACAGTTTTAATAATTTTATTTTCCTAATTTTTGGAAAATGATTAAAAATAGAAAATAAATTATAAAAATTACCAAAAATGGTTTTAAAAATTATTTTAAGTTATGAAAATTAACTTTTGATAATTTAAGATATTTTTCATTAATATTTATAATTATTTGAATATTATTTATATTTAATTTATTTAATTAATGTATTAAATAAATTAGAGAAAAATGATTTTAATATTATAAAAATTATTTTAAATAAGAATAAAGTGTTTAAAAATATTTTGAGTTATAAAATGTAAACTTTACTATTTTTAGAGAATTTTCATTAATAATCTAATATTAATAATATTAGATTTATTTAATTATTGTATTACATAAATAAGTTAAAAATGATTTTATTGATTTAAAAATCATTTTAAATAAGAATAAAGTGTTAGAAAATATTTTGAATTATAAAATATAATTTTCAATATTTTTGAAGAATTCTCATTAATAAATTAATATTAATGATATTAGATTTATTTAAATATTATACTAAATAAATGATAGAAAATTGTTTTATTGATTTAATAATCATTAAAAAAATGAGAAAAGTGATATAAAAATATTTTAAGTTATAATTAATGACTTTCAATATTTTGATGATAAATTCATTAATATTTAAATATTAATGGTGATGATTTAAAAATGATTTTAATTACTTTAAAAATCATTTAAGTGGAATATTGACGATTTAAAAATATTTTAAGTTATTAATAATAACTTTAGTATTTTGACAAGTATGTCATTAATAATTTTATATTATTAATGATAATAAGATTATTTGATAATTAAATCATTTAAAAATGATTTCAGTGTTTTAAAAATTATTATAAATTATAATAATTATTTATAAATTATTAAAAGCTTCCGAAAAATATTATAAATGATATTTAACTTATCTAAAATAATATTGAAGTTTAGAGACCGAGGTTAGTGGACAATACAAGTGATAATTATTGGATAGGGTGACCAGTACACCGAGAATAGACCGAAATTTAACCAGATCGAACTAGTTAGACTTGATAAGTGTTTATATAGGTTATAAACACTAATGTGGCTATGCGGTGATGTGTATAGGAGAAAGATTGACTGTGAATTTCAGTAATGTGTGTTATAAATGATTGTACTAATTGTGAGACCAATGTTGTTGATTATAGGTCTTACGAAGGCAGATAAGTATATTGTGTAGCTGTAATCAACGCGGAAGGTAAGTTTCCTTAACTCAACCTTGAGTTACATCTGTTTAATTACTATGGTGGTTAATTATTATTGATTAGACAACGTCTAAGAATTTATTGTTGATTATTCGCAATTAGTGCATGTTTATTAATTCAAATTGAATTAGTCATTTTGAGAATATATATTTATAGAATAATTGTTATTGGATATTCATCTGTAGAATCTACTAGTGATTGCAAATAATACAGATAATTCATGTCTATTGTTGAATAGTGTTGAGAAATGTCTTAGCTAATTATTCTAGCAAGACGAACATTTGTTAGAACTAAATAGGTTCGAGAAGAGAAGAGAAGAGAATTCAATTATTATTGATAGATCGAAGCCAATTATTTTGGCTAGATCAGAAAAGAAACTTGATAGGTTTGAGAAGAGAAGAGAAGAGAAGTGATTAAATATTGAAATCATTGTATTTCGTTGTTAAATTAAATTCTGATTCAAAGACTGAGAAGAACAATCTTTTACATAAAGGGAACATTTTGGTCGTATATTCGGCCTTTGCGCGCGTTTTAAGTATTATGCATAATATAGGGTATAATAAAGCTGATCACTTGTTATACTTGCAAAGGGTTATGATTTAATCTTTATGGTTATCTGATACACCTGCGTATATATCCAAGTAAATCTTTGATAGTTACCCGAGAAGAGAAGTTCTAGATCCTTTGTGATCACTCAACATAAACTCTGAAAAATATTTCCGTCTTGTTATTCAATTAAATATTGTAGAGACCTTGAAAGCGATGTACTCTTTCATTAGCGAATTATTGTGTTACATAGGTTGCGAGAAGACATGGTAGTGATTAATGAATTGTTTAGCTATTTCAAAGTACCCCGAACTTTGGTGTCATTCTTGATTCTTATACATTTATTGTATGTCTTAACTTGCGGGGCAAATTTGTTGCTCACCCTTGCTAAAAAAAACATTTCAGCTAGGGACAAAGTGACTAGAGGTTCTGTGAAGAACAAAGGCAAAGGTGTTATGTTGTGATAGCTATGGTTAACATTATTATTATATTATGTTTGTAAACCCTTTTTGTATATCTAAAGGGTATGTTTCTACTGTTAAGGTTAGATAACCGGGATGAATGTATTAACTATATCAGTTAATGTGGTGTAATATTCTATTCATCAATGAATGGGTAGTTAGATGTTAATTATATTATGGAACGTGAACACCAAACTCGGGGGTCAGGTAACCCGAATTTGGGGGCATCACATAGCCCAGTAGGCTTTGTGTTGTAACTCCACAGGAAGGTCACATGCTTTCCCATAGTCTAATTGATATGGTGACATACTAATTGGTGTTTTGTATGCAGTTTGGTAGGCCCATAATACATCGTCCATCTTGAGAGACCAGTCCTGTGATAACCCGAGAAATTAGACAATTTATAAAAATCATAATTGATTGATTTAAGGTCAAATAATAGACCTAGACAGGAAATAAGTGTATGGAATTGGCAATTATGTAATGAAATTCTAAGAATTTCAAAAGTTTTGGATAAAACTTGAATCATGTGATAGACTGTAAGTGATAGTCTAGTAATGAGGTATAAGATTATGGTAGATTTAAAATTCTTTTGAAGAATTATCAGTGATAAGTATCGAAGTGAATACTAGTCGGTATATTTGGTTATATATGTGAACCGTAATGATTTAAGATTAAGGATTGATCAGATAAGTTATAACTTTAGCAAACCCTAAAGTTATGTTAATCATATGTTTATTAAGTTAGAAAAAAATCTAACAAATTGTTAGAAAACCCTAACAATGGATGAGAAACCATAGAAATCGGTTCTGAAACCCTAGTTTCAGTTTCGGGAATCCGAAACTCTAAATTCATGATATGAATATGGTGATTAAGTTAGAAAACTCTAACGATATGTTCAGAAAGCCTAATTTCAGTATCGAGAATTTAAACCCTAATTTGGGAATCCTAATGTAAAGTATTAAACCCTAAGGGTTAAAAAGTTGTGTGTAAGGAATATGAATATTATGTGATGGTTTATCTTTGTTTATTATATAAACAAACAAAAGAAACTAGTGTAACCCTAATTATATATTAGGAATGAAGGATTTAATAACTTAAGGGTTATGGGAAAAGAGAATTGTGGTATTTAGAATACTTACTAATTCTAGGAGATTTATTTTATATATATCTCAAATGATTAATTTTATAACCTAATTATAGCAAGTCTAATTGGGTTAAGGAAATAAGTGTGCATGAGCAAGGATTGGTGTTTTAATGGAGAATTGAAACCCTAAGTAAATGATTTGGGTTGGATGAGAATTTAAGGTATTGGACTATGTATATTTTATAGCTCTAGTGTTGGCAAAAAAATTAGTTAGAAGTCAAGCAATACAGTAAATAAATAACCCAACTTTTAGCCAAGTGGGAGAGGAATTTTTGGACGCTTGTTAAATCAAATAAGCATTTAGTAAATAAAGCAAGACTTGGAGCATTCTAAGGCCACATGGCCGGTTGCTAGAGAAGGAAATAAGAGGGGAAGAATGTGTATTAAATGCTCCCTTTAGTAGTTGAACAACTCTTCACCAACTCCCCCATGTGTCCAATTTTGATTTAGCCAACATGTTTGGCATTTCTTGCAAGCAACATCTTGGTGGATTAATAAGGGAGAAAGAGAGGATTGGTGGATCTAGTAAGCCTTATGGCCGGATATTGGGGAGAGAAAAAGAGACTGGGTTTGGAAGATGATAATCCAAACTTAATAAAAAATTTATATATCATTTCTCTTTCATCTCTTCTATTTTCTTCAAGAACTACGAACTAAAGAGAGAGAGAGAGGAAGGGGTGGTGTTCGGCCATTTCCCTGGAGGGAGAAGAGAGGATCCTTTGATGTCCAATAGCCTAATTTCCTACTTTGGAATGCAAAGAAAGGGGGCCATCAAAAGCAAGAGGATTATAGCTAAAGGTATAACAAAAAAATGTCTACTTATGTAGTCTATTTCTTTTGTTGTTTGATTTGATTTTTGACAACTTGAAGTTGGGATCTTAAGGTTTAAAACCTTAGATCTATATTTATATAAGTGTTTCATGTTTAGATATAACCTTTTTGAAGATCAAAAGTTAGACCTAAAGTATGAAATGGAAGTTAAGTTTTTCAAAAGATAGAAAACCTAAAATTTTCTTAGCTTTGATTGTGTTTGAAGCTTGTTTGATGAATTAAGAAACTTTGTTTCTAAACTCAAAAACCATGTATATACATGTTAATGAGTTTTTTGTGTTTGGTATTACCCATATTGGGTGTTGAATTGGTGGAAATTAAAAGGAATAGAAAAATGGAATTTTTCGAAAAAGTTAAAATTTTAAAAAGTGTGATCAAGCTTTTGGATCTTTGAAATCTATGATGGATATTTATGCTTTATGTTCTTGGGATACTAGATATATGTGTTAATGGTAAAATCCATTTGGAATTACTCAATTATGTGGAAAAATGAGCAAGTTATGGGATTTCTCCCAAACTACACAAAGATAAGAAAACTGTTAAAAGGACAGTTTTGTAACAGCCACTTCCGGGCTAAATTCTGGGAGCTTAACATGTCCAAATATGGATTGTGATATATGAAAACTATAGTTCGGAAAGATATGAATCCAAAAAAATTGACGGATCATTAATCAGAGTTATAGATTTCATTCTATTTAAGTTTTGGTGAAGGACTCCAAAACTGCCAAAGTGCAAAAAGTTTCTGGCCAAAATTTCCGGGGGCTGTTTTGGACATTTATTTAATGAGAAAAATTCCAGGCTTTTGGAAAAAGAAAATATATGGTATTATGTAGCTCGTGTTTAAAAATGAACTGATTTCGAGTTAAAACGACCAAGTAATGACCATTACAATTTTTTGTGATTTTCCGACGGAAATCGCTATAAACGGAGTTCTACAACTCCGATTTCCACGAAATTTAAAATGAAGCATCACATTAACATATATAAGGTTATCCCAAGAGATGGGAGTGTTTGGAGTTAAGCACGAGGTAGCTAATTTCTTAAGCTACACACTAAAAATTAATTTTTGAAAAATACCAAAGGAAGTTGGAAAATTATGGAAAAATAATTTCTATGCATGAAATACATGTATATATGTTTGACCAAAGGATAGGAGAATAATTCATTGATTTGGTATTTTTGTGATACGTATATAGAATACAGTTTGCTGAATTGAAAATGTGTTGAATCCGGTTTGCTGGATTGAGGTTTAAATTGATGGATTTGGAATTCAAGTTGCTGAATTATAAATTTGGTTGTTAGATATAGAATCCAGGGTGCTGGATTAGTGTTTGCATTATTACATGTTAATTAATAGTTTATGGAATGAAAAGCGAGTGTTAAATCATAAGGGATATGATATAGTGATTGAATAATTATCAAAGGATGATAATAATATTAATGTGTTAAGTTGTTATCTAATATTTGATTAAGTATTAGATAGTATTATGGAATAAAGTATGTTATACTGATTAAAAGATCAATCTTATAACTGACAGGTCTTTCGTGAGAGATTAAATTAAATTGCGTTGCGGTAATCAACTGTTCAGGCAAGTTTCTTTTACTTAACTCTAATAAGAGTAGTTTCTTCAAGCTTATGGTTAATCATTGCTGATTGCCATGAAATTTGTACTCTGTACATTTTGCATGTATAAGTCAGGTATGAAAGGCTGATCACCTTCATTACTAGTTGGTTCAGAAATGTTTGTTCATGTTTAAAACTTGTTCAGTCAAAAGTTTGTTCGTGCTAGTTCTCAATTATATTGATGAATTATAGCAAGATCATTATTAATACTCTTCAATCATGATATATCGTTATATTGTTGTATATAAACTTGCTGGGCAACTTTCATGCTCACCCTTGCTATATCATGATAAAACATTGCAGATAAAGTGAATGCGTTCGGATATAGGAAAATGATAATGCCAAGTTCAGCTTGGGGCAATATATGCAGCTATTTTGTAATAGAATAGTTGATAGTAATGTTTTGTGTTAAATAACTTATGAATTGTGTAATCAGTTAAGGTTACTCGATTTTGGGGAATATTGTGTAATGTAATGTATAAATAATTTATGTTTATATCTTCCGCAAACAGTTATAGAAATTATAGTGAACCGGATCCGCGGCGATTCGGGGCTACTACAAGTCCTTTCTATTCGGGTTCACCACCTTTTCCAAGATTCATTTCACCTCCCTGTTTAAAACTTCAGCTTGTCCACTTGTTTGGGGATGATATGTCATCACCACCTTATGGTTGACCCCATACTTTGCAAAGAGAGCTGTAAATGATCTGTTACAGAAGTGACTACCTTCATCACTTATAATAGCTCTTGGCGTGCCAAATCTCGTAACGATATTCTTTTGCAATAATTTGAGGACCACTTTGGCATCGTTAGTTGGGAGTGCTACGGCTTCAACCCATTTTGATACATAATCAACTGCAAGCAATATGTATTAATTGTTAAATGAGGATGGGAATGACCCCATAAAATCCATGCCCTATACATCAAAAATATCCACTTCTAAGATTATTTGTAGTGGCATATCATTCCTTTTCGATATGTTTCCCACCCTTTGACATCTATCATAGATTTTTATGAACTGGTGGGCATCTTTAAATAATGTAGGCTAATAGAACCTGACTTGAAGAACCTTTGCTGCTGTTCTCTCGCTTCTGTAATGTCCCTTGTATGTAGTTGAATGACATTCAAGCAATATATTATTCACCTCGCTATATGGCACATACCTTCTAATCATTTTGTCAACGCGCTATTTAAATAGGTATGACTCATCCCACATATACCACTTGACGTCATGTAGGAATTTCTTTTTCTATTGACGTGTAAGATC
The DNA here is from genome assembly GCA_020205505.1 of Panax japonicus. Taxonomy (NCBI): domain Eukaryota; kingdom Viridiplantae; phylum Streptophyta; class Magnoliopsida; order Apiales; family Araliaceae; genus Panax; species Panax japonicus. Next base: position 33,545,719 of record CM035092.1, read on the forward strand.
AGGGGGAAGTATATTGCTCACTAGATAGTTAGCAAAATCCGCGTACCATGGAAATTCCACATTGACTCCAAACAGTTGTTCATCCAGAAATGAATCATTAATTACACATTTATCCTCATTATCTTTACCATGCTTTTCCAGCCTCGATAAATGATCTGCAACTTGATTTTCTGTCCACTTTCTATCTTTTATTTCTAAGTCAAATTCCTGTAGAAGGAGAATCCATCTGATAACGCTTGGCTTAACATCTTTTTTCAAAATTAAGTACCGAATAACCGAGTGATCTGTATAAACTACCACCTTTGTTCCGATCAAATATGCCCGAAATTTATTAAATGCATATACTACTGCGAGCAATTCCTTTTCCATAGTGGTGTAATTCATTTGGGTTTCCATGAGTATCTTACTTGCATAGTATATGGCATGAAATACCTTCTCTCGGCGTTAACCCAAGACAACCCCAACCGCATAGTCACTTGCAACACACATTAACACAAACAACATTGTCCAATCCGGTGTGACGATAATTGGGGCTGTAGTCAATTTCTTCTTCAATATCTCGAATGCTAACTTACAACCCTCAACAAATTTAAAAATTGAATCCTTCTCTAAAAGACTGGACAATGGTTTTGCAATTTTAGAGAAGTCTTTTATAAATATCCTATAGAACCCGACATGTCCCAAAAAACTGCGTATTCCCTTAACTGAATTGGTGGTGGAAGCTTTTCAATTGTTTCCAGCTTTGCTTAATCAACCTCTAGTTCTTTTGCTGAAACATTGTGACCCAAAATTATTCTTTCCTCAACCATGAAGTGGCACTTTTCCCAGTTAAGTACCAAATTTGTTTTTGTGCATCTCTTTAACACCATCACCAAGTTCTCCAAACATGCATCAAAATCGTCTCCATAGACAGAAAAGTCGTCCATGAAGACTTCAACATTTTTCCTCCACCATGTCCGAGAAGATGGCCATCATACACCGTTGGAAGGTAGCGGGTGCATTACACAAGCCGAAGGACATTCTCCTGAATGTGAATGTGTCATATGGGCACGTGAACATTGTCTTCTCTTGATCTTCAGGAGCAATGAATATCTGATTATACCCTAAATACCCATCCAATAAGCAGTAAAATTTGTGGCCCGATAATTTATCCAACATCTGGTCAATAAAAGGCAAAGGGAAATGGTCTTTTCGGGTTGCCTTATTCAATTTCCTGTAATCTATGCAAACCCTCCATCCAGTCACTGTCCTCGTCGGAATTAGCGTGTTGTCATCATTTTGTACCATTGTCATTCCTCTTTTTTGTTAGCACAAACTGCACCAGACTGGCCCACTTACTGTTGAAAATTGGGTAGATTATACTGGCGTCCAACCATTTTAGTATTTTTTTCTTCACTACTTCCTTCATAATTGGGTTGAGCCGTCTCTGTTTCTCCACCGTTGGCTTTGCATCCTCTTCCATTAGAATTTTATGCATGCAAAAGGATGGGTTGATTCCCTTGATATCTGTAATTGTCCATCCTATAGCTGATCTATGTTCTCTAAGCACCCTCATCAACTTACTTTCCTACAATTTGTTAAGCGTAACAGAAATAATAACATGTAAAGCATTAGAATTGACTAAATATGCATACCTGAGGTGTTTAGGTAGTGGCTTTAGCTCAAGGGCAGGTGGCTCCTCCAATAATGGTTTCATTCTTGTTGCGGCTCTTTCCTTCATGTGCAATGGTTCAAATGGTGCTTTAAATTTGCTAACTCGTGGTAGGGAGTCTAACATCTCCAAGTAATCCATAAATTCTAGATCATCTAAATCTTCATCTCACAATAATGTCATTTCCAATGGATCATTAGCCAAACTTTTACCCATGTCTTCGCTGATTAGCTGCTCAATGATATCCATCCTAAAACACTCTTCTTCATCCGTAGGGAATTTCATGGCCTTGAAAACATTAAACTTTACTTCTTAATCTTGGACCCTCATAGTTAGTTCACCTTTTTGTACATCGATGAGTGTCCTATCCATAGCCAAAAACAGTCTCCCTAGGATAATTAGGATGTTTTTATCTTCCTCAAAATCCAGAATTATGAATTTCGCAGGGAATATAAATTTGTCAACCTTGACTAAGATGTCCTCCATAATGCCTCTCGGGTACGTGACTGACCTATCCGCTAACTGCAATGAGATGTTCGTAGGCTTTGGAGCAGGTAGACCTAATTCTATATAAACTAATAATGGCATAAGGTTTACACTTGCTCCCAAATCATATAAACACTTATTGAACACCGTGTTCCCAATTGTGAACGGAATGGTAAAACTCCTTGGATCTTTCAACTTTGGTGGAAATTTTCGCTATAAAACTGCACTACACTCCTCTGTTAATGCCACTGTTTCGAAATCTTCCAACTTCTTTTTCCTAGACAAAATACCTTTCATAAATTTTGCATAACTTGGCATCTGCTCTAGGGCTTCTGCGAAAGGGATGTTAATATGAAGTTTCTTAAACACTTCCAAAAATTTTGCGAACTGCTTATCTAATTTCTTCTTTTGGACTCTTTGCTGAAACGACGGTGGAGGATACACAACTGGCTTGTCATCTAGTTTTATTTGCTCAACTTGCTTTTCCTCACCCTATTTTTCCTCAACCACTTTGTCATCTAGTCTAACTGAATTTTCTGCACTTTTCCCATCTAAATGTTTTCCACTTCTCAACGTGATTGCCTGACACTATTCGTGATTTCCCTTCGGATTTCTTTTAGTGTCACTTGGTAGAGTCCCTTGTGGTTTATTGTTCAATGCTAAGGTAATTTGTCCCATCTGATTTTCTATATTCTTGATGGCTATCTCTTGCGATTTCATAGCCATTGCTTGGTTTTTCATAGCTGCCTCATTTCTTGTTATATACTTTGATAATAACTCCTTTAAATCTGAATTCCTTTCTTGATGTTGAGCTGGTTATTGTTGTTGATTCTGAAATCTTGGGGGATAAGATGGTCGTGGAGCTTGCTGATGCTGATTATTACTCCACGAAAAATTTAGGTGATTCCTATTCCCCGAATTGTATGTATTTTGGTACATGTTCTGTGGAATCCTGTTGTAGCTACCCACAAATTGCACTGGCGCTGGGTTGATTACACATTGATCTGTAGGATGTTCACCCGCGCATAATTTACAAATAATTGCAACTTATTGTGTCTGTACCCCTGATAAAGCATCCAACTTCTTAGAGAGTGCTGAAATCTGCACTGCTATTGTCATCACTCCATCTAACTCTAACACTTCAGCTACTTTTGCCTGTGTCATTCTTGTTGTGGGCCACTGGTAGTTGTTAGCTACCATTGTCTCTATCAATTCGTAAGCCTCCTCATAACTCTTAGTCATAAATGCTCCACCCGAAGCTGCATCAATACTAGCCCTAAGATTTCCGTTCAACCCATTGTAGAATGTATTCATCTGCAACCACTTAGGTAATCCATGATGCAGGCACTTTTTGAGCAATTCCTTATATCTTTTCCATGCCTCATACAGCGATTCCCCATGTTGTTATTCAAACATAATTATCTCATTCCTCATCTTAGCAGTTTTTGATGGTGGAAAAATTTTTGCAAGAAATTTCTGAGCTAGGTCTTCCCATGTAGTTATTGATCCTAGTGGTAAAGAGTGTAACCAACTCTTCGCCTTGTCCGGTAAGGTGAATGGGAACAAGTGAAGCCTTACTGCATCATCTGACACCCTATTATACCTGAAAGTGTCACAAATCTCCAAAAAGCTGGCTAAGTGTTTATTTGGATCATCATTTGCCAAACCCCCAAACTGAACCGAATTTTGAATCATCTGAATAGTCCCAGACTTGATTTCAAATGTGTTCGCAGCTATAGCTGGCCTGGTGATACTCGACTGCAACTCGGTTACCTTGGGTGTAGTAAAGTCCCTCAATGCTTTCTTATCTTTGGTAGCCATTGCTTCTTCTTTTTCAAAGTTTTCAAAGTATTCTCTTGTTTCCTTGATCCACATACTTAGCCTTGGAAACTGTCTCTCAATGTTGTCCTCAAAAGGAAGCAAGTCTGGATTTTTGGACCACATTTGCATAAACCAACTTCAAAACCCTGAAATAAAAACGAATAAAAGAAAAACAATGTTGAAGTTAAACTAGACTAATTAAACTGATATCGTAAAATATTAAAATCTATACTAATAATCTCCGGCAATGGCACCAAAAACTTGTTGGGTAAAATCTAATTACGCACAACACGCAAGTATACGTGGTCAACAAGTAATATAATAGTAAGTAGAATATCGTTCCCACGGAAAAATTAGTAAGAATTTCAACCTCACAATTACCAGTTTCCTATTAATCCCAATTTTATTAAACTATCCAAATTAATAATTAAAATTATGAATTCTCAATTATTAAAAAAACTAAAATCACAAAATAATCACAAATATCAAAAACTGAATTTTTAAACAAGTATAGGAGAATTAGGCTTACAACTTCACCCTAAGATTTACTCTGGTTATTATCCTTTGTTCCAGTTTCATATACTATCCCAGTTTATTAATCAAGAACACCAAATTAGAATTAGCCACCTCTCGATGCACTAACACCATATTAACTCAAATCCAAAATTTAGATAGAATTAAGTTAAATATCTGAATTAACTAACTCTCTATATCTCTATGTGAATTACAATCAAAGAAGGTTTAGGTTCAAGTTCTCTATCCGATTACATGCGATGTTAAGCATATCTCTACCCTAAAATTCATCAAGATTCCGTTCATTCACAAAATTCAAGAACACATGTTATATTAATTAAGTCTAGACTCGTACTTCCTCTCTCGAATTCATACAAGTCCACAAAGAATTGTTGATCAGATAATTCAATAATTTAAGCACAAATTAATATAGATAAACTGGATAATAGCTTATTAAACTAAAAATCAAAGTTACATAACTATCGTTTCACTTATCGATCCATCATAAGCCTAAAAAAATAATTTAGTTCATCATAAATGAAATAAACACTGAATAAATTAAAGATATCATCCTTTCAATTACAAATAAACTAAAGAAAAGAATAAATCTAGAACCACCCTTTTCTTCAGCTTAATTAGCAACTGTTATGAAAATTCTTCAAAATCTTCTCTCCAATGCTTGCTCTAAAAAATCTGTATTCTTCCCTGTTAATTGCCTTCATATATATGCTATTATCTTTGTTGTAATATATCTAGCCATAACATGTAATCTGACTCTAATTCCTTGTCAAAAACGAAGTCCAACCCAAGCCAAATTCTAGTCTTTATGTTGCAGCAGCATTCCAAAAGCAATAGGAAGCTCTCTCTTATTTCGTACCCTCGGCCCTGGCGGGGGTTTAGCCTTGCAATGAGCCCGCCCCGACTGGCTATTGTTCTGTCTCCTGACTCTGGACCCCCCGCCCTGGCGGGGGTGTAAGGCTTAAAAATGCCCGCTCGACGGGCAAACCTTCTGCTAGTTGATCACGTAATGCTTCTTTGCTTGCCACAATGTACCGTAAATCCACCATTTTTGATCACTTGCAACACAACCAAACCTACACAAAAAATAACAATAAACAAGTAAAAACAAACACAAAAACAAGGAATTAACACTGATTAAGCATGAATTAGGAACCGATTCGTGGCTATAAAACCCACTTATTAAAGGTTGAGTACATTTTTACAAATTCCCACCAGTAATCTGCCTCTCCTCGCGACTTGAAGGTGGCAAAGGGAGCCTTTTTCTCCTTGGAACATCCCAAGATATTAAATATCTTGGTTATTTTCTTAATCCGCGTCTCTGCCTTTTGTGGTTCTGGCTTTCCCAAAAACTCCGGTGGTCGCAGCTCCTTAAATTTCTTAGCAGTGACCATCCGTGAGTTGCCATTGTTTCCACCTTCATTTTGAATAGGAGTCTCTCTCTCTTGATGTTGCATGAATTGCAGAAAGCTCCTAAACATCCCATTGTTCATCATTTGGACGATGTTGATGTTTACATGAGGATTATTACCTTCTTGATACACATTATCATGGTTTTTAATCATCGGTGACTCAATGATCTCATGTGCTCCATTGCTTATCTCAACATTTTTCAGATGCCATTTTAAAACACTGCCACAAAACAAGGGTTAATTGACATGCCACATATTATCCCTATATTCTGACCGACCAATTAAATAATAAATAAGCTTAGGTAGGTCATACTAGCGAAGGATTTACCCATCTCTCCCCTCCTAGTTCTAGCCTCACATCTCAACCAGGGATCATATCCCTAAGCTTTGATACCAACTGTAACGCCCCCAAAATAGGTATACACAACCAATTCTAAGTCGCCAAATACATGGTACACAATTCAAATACAAACTTAATTATACAACTGTCGTGTAAAATACGATAAAAGATAAGCTGAGAGTTTTAACACGAATATTGTCTCATAGACAATATCCAAACTCAAATAGAGTCTTCATTACAATTATTATCACATTATTTTATAAAATAGTGAGGACTACTACAGCCACCATCTTGGACCGTCACTCCATTCCTGGACTAGTCCTAACTATGTTCTCATTTCCTAAAGAGAACAATGAAAGCAAAGGGTGAGCTCAACTAGCCCAGTAAAGAATTTTATGACTAAGATAATGCAGAATAAATTATCGCTAGCCTTCAATAGTGTAAAACTGCTAGAATATAATAAATAAAAAGTTTAACTACAGCGGGACAAACAATCCATTAGAAGAGTCGAGTAGAGCATGAAATCTACTATCTTCAATGATTTAAAAGTTCATCATCAATATTTTATCGCTGTAACACATATCAATAAAAAATCCACATCATCGAATTATCCATGCACTACGGGCCAAGGATATTCGTTAGTATCACATCTACGAATTATCCATGCACTACGGGCCAAAGATATTCGTTATTATCACCAATGGTCATGATCATGCCAACAACTGTCCATCAATGCACTACAGGCCAATTAGGACTTTTACCACATCATTTGTAACATTACAGGTCATGATTATACTGATACATAATTCCTGGTCATAATCATACCAATCAACAGTCCATCTATACATTACGGGCCAAAGATGACTTTCATCACAATATAAGCATGATGATGATGACAATGATATATGAATTCAATTAAGTGAGAGCAAGGATAAATTTTAAAGATTTATAATTCAATTTATCTAGAGTTCAAGAATGTCCAAATTATAACCATCATAACTGCTTTGTGGAGTAAAATTTAAGAATAATATTCATGTATCAAAATAATTTGGACAGAAAAGAAATCAATTTTTTTGTCATGAATAGTACCCCGGGTGAATAGTAACCAAGTGAATATTACTTCGTGATTAGTACCCCGTGATTAGTACCCCGACATGAAAAGATTAAAATTTAACAAGAATGTTCAAAAAAATATTTTCGTGAAAAGATACTCGATGAAGCCCAAATTTCAAGGATATTCTACTAATTTCAAGGAGTATAGAAGTAATACTTTAACAAAATGAGTGTAGAATTAAGAATATGAAATGAAATAATATTACTTACATACTATAGAGTATGGAAAAAAAATATTATTTTTTACGAATATTTAACAAAAATAATATCTCTTATCGTAAAAGGAGAGTATTTCTAACTGGTATAGCGGGGATATTCTTGAAGTAAACTTATACTATTTTCTACACTCAAAACTTCTTTAAACTCAAAAGAAATACGCTCAATATTATAGAAGAAGAATTCTCTGATTCTAGTGTGATTTTTATTTCTAAACTGAGCATCCTATTTATAGGAGAATGGCAGAGAACTATTTAAGAAAATAATCACTGACGCACAGTAACAATATCACGGGCGCTCAATCGGCGAATATTTTTTTTGATATACTATGCAATAAAATATTTTAATAAAATGAAAACTTTAAATAAAATATAATATATTCTATATATAATTTAATAAAACAAAACATATAACATATATATATATATAAGTAATAAAACAAAATTGAAATAACTTTCTACCGATGATTTTGAAAAATGAGTAAGTGGGTGTCCATGTAATAAGCCAAATTTACAACAAATACTTCATAAAAACCCCTCTATTTATTTCAATTTACTTGGCTTCACTAAACACATTTTTAATACTCCCTCCGTCCCAGGATAAAAGTCCTAATTAACTTTTTGTGTATATTAAGAAAGAAATTAAAATGACAAAATTGTCCATATTTAAAGTCTCATTTAATTGCATAGTTTTGTGCACATTACTAGTGATGCTTCATAAATATGCATAGAGAATATAAATATAACAATTAATAATAAGGGTATTGTAGGTAAATTATTTTAAAAATTAGATCATTTAAAGTAAGTAGACATTTAACTTGTGACTACCTAAAATAGAAATAAAGACTTTTATCTTGGGACGGAGGGAGTAACATTTATTCATCATTAATATTATAACTCACAATATTAATAATCAAATCATTCCCAAGAAAGAGGGGGAATTTTGACAAGGACTTCTCCTTATTGGTGCGCAATTAGGTAATCAAACCCTTTTCTTCGACAGAACTTTCAAGACATTGTCAATAAAGCAAATAATATTATGAATAACTTTGTCATCTCAATTATTGATTTAATAATATAAAATATTGTGACAATAATTGAATCAATAATGTGAGATACTATGCAACAATTAATGTGGCAATAATTGAATAAAGTTGAGTGGCTTTTCACGTAAGCATCAATAATCAAAGATACTATGCAATATCATGTGCTACTATGCAACCACGCGTATTACTGTACTTCTATCACTGGGTATTTAAATAGTTTAACAGTAAAACTTTTGTCGTTATTTTTATAAAAAGTTACTTCTGTCGTTTTCTAACTCCTACTGTAATTCCGTTGCGGGGTCCACCAATGAGGCAATGATTGTGCTGTCGTAAAAATATTCTATGATAAAACAAATATTCCCCGACCAAACGAATATTTTATGACAACTTACTTACTTTGCAAAATTTATAAATATTACCCACAACTATAACATTATATCAAATCCACACCTTATTATTTAAAATAACATTTAGAGAAAAATTAATCTTTATTAATAAAAGTTGGGGTCTTACAACTATGGAAAAGATTCAAATGATCCGGCAATGTATAAAAACTTCACAAGATCGCCAAAAGAGTTATAATGATCTTCATCGAAAGGACGTAAAATTCAATGTTAGATATCATGTGTTGTTACGTGTTGCTCCATGGAAAGGAGTTACAAAATTTGGAAAGAGAGGAAAGCTTAATCCTCGATTCATTGGCCCATTTGAAATCCTCGACCGAGTAAGAACTGTGCCCTATAGACTAGCCTTACCAGCAAGTATGTCTCGTGTTCATAACGTTTTTCACATATCTATGTTACATAAATATGTGGAAGACCTGAACCACATTATTGAATTAGAACCAGATGAAATAGTGGAAGATATAACGTATGAAGAGGTACCTGTTAAAATCTTGGATAAGAAGGAACATATTCTACCCTCAAAGGTAATACCTCAAGTGTGATGCCCCCAAAATAGGTATACACAACCCATTCTGAATCGCCAAATACATGGTATAGAATTTTAATACAACTTAATTATACAACTGTCGTACAGAATACGACAACACAATAGCTGAGTTTTAGCACGAATATTATCTCGTAGACAATATCCAAACTCAAATTAAATCCTCATTATAATTATTATCACACTATTTCATATAATAGTGACGACTACTATGGCAACTATCTCGAACCGTCACTTCATTTTTTGACTAGTCCCGGCTATATTCTCAATTTCTGAAGAGAATAGTGAGAGAAAAGGGTGAGTTCAACTAGCCCAGTAAAGAATATTATGACTAAGATAATGCAGAATAAATTATCATTAGCCTTCAACAGTATAAACACTGATAGAATACAATAGACAACAAGTTTAACTATAGCGGAATAAACAATCCATTAGAAGAGTTAAGTAGAGCATGATATCTACTATCTTTTATGATTTAAAAGTTCATCATCAATATTTTATCTCTGTAACACAATTCAATAAATAATCCACATCACCAAATTATACATGAACTACGGACCAAGGATATTCGTTAGTATCACATCCATGAATTATCCATGCACTACGGGCTAAAGATATTTATTAGTATCACCAGTGGTCATGATCATGTCAATTAACAATTCATCTTTACACCCTTGGCCCAAGAGAGCCCATGGTCATGATCATACCAACAATTGTCCATCAATGCACTACGGGCCAATAAAGACTTTTACCACATCATTTGTAATATTAAAGGTCATGATTATACCGATACATAATTCCTGGTCAGAATCATACCAACAATTGTCCATCAATGCACTATGGGCCAATGAGGACTTTCATCACAATATAAGCATGAGGATGATGACAATGATATAAAAATTTAATTAAATGAGATCAATTATAAATTTTAAAAATTTATAATTCAATTTATTCAAAGTTTAATAATGTCCAAATTGTCAACATAATATTACTTTGTGGAGTAAAATTCAAGAATAATATTGTATCAAAAATAATTTGGATAAAAAATAAATCAATTTTTGTCATGAATAGAACCCCAGGTGAATAGTACCTGAGTGAATAGTACCCCATGAATAGTAGTTTGGGTATAGTATCTCGTGAATAGTACTTTGTGAATAGTATCGTACGTATAAATAATACCGTATGTATGAAAATTACCGCATATATGAATAGTACCCATGAATAGTACTCTGACATAAAAATATTAAAATTTAACAAGAATGTTCAGAAAAATATTTCAGTGGAACGATACTAGATGAAACGCAAATTTCAAGGATATTTTACTAATTTCAAGGAGTATAGAAGCAATATTTAACAAAATGAGTGTAGAATTCAGAATCTAAAACGAAATAATATTACTTACATACCAAAAATTATGGAAGAAAATATTATTTCTTATGAATACTGGACAAAAATAATATCTCTTATGAATATTGAACGAAAACTATATTCCTTAAGAATATTAAACGAATATAATATTCCTTACGAATATTGAACGAAAATAATATTCCTTACGAATATTAAACGAAATAAAATTCCTTACAAATATTAAAAATAATATCATAAGAGAATATGAAATAAATAATACCACTCATCTCAAAAGAAGAGTATTTCTGACTGGTATAGTGGATATATTCTTGAAGAAAACTTTCACTATTTTTTACACTCAAAGATTCCTTAAACTCAAAAGAAATACGCTCAATATTATAAAAAAAGAATTCTCTGATTCTTATGTGATTTTCAATTCCAAACTAAGCATCCTATTATAGGATAATGACAAGATACTATTTATAATTTTCATGGGTGAATAGTGGGCGAAATCATGGGTTGAATCAACTGAGTTCAAAATTCACATGATTTTACTATGTAGCACTATGCTACACTCTGCAGTACTATGCAACCACTATACAGTACTATGTTGTACTATGCATTCAAATAAAATAAAATATATTCTATTATATATATATATATATATATATATATATATTATATTCACACACACCCACACATACATGTTACGCATATACACACTTTATATATATATATATATATATATATATATATATATATATATATATATATATATATATAATACTTATATATATATATATATTGAATAACTTTCTACCGATTATTTTGAAAAATAAGTAGAGGTCCAAATAATAAGCAAAATTTACCATAAATACTTCATAAAAATTCCATCTATTTATCTCAATTCACTTGGCTTCACAAAACACATTTTTAATAACATTTATTCATCATTTATAACTCATAATATTAACAACCAGATCATTTCCAATAAAGAGGGGGCTTTCCGATAAAAAAATTTCCTTATTGGCTCGCAATTAGGTGATCAAACCTCTTTCCTCGACAGAACTTTCTAGACATTGTCAATAATGCAAATAATAATATGAATAAATTTGTTATCTTAATTATTTATTTAATAATATAAAATATTGTGACAATAATTGAATCAATAACGTGAGATATTATATAGCAATTATTGTGGCAATAATTGAATAAACTGAGTCATTTCTCACGTAAGCATCAATAATCAAAGATACTATATAATATCGTGTGCTACTATGTAATCACGCTTATTACTGTACTTTTATCACTGACTATCTCAACAGTTAACGGTAAAACTTTTGTCATTAATTTTATAAAAAGGTATTTCTATTGTTTTCTAACTCCGACAGTAATTTCGTTGTGGAGTCCACCAATGATTGTGTCTTTGTATGTATATTCCTTGATAAAATGAATATTCCCCAACTAAATAAATATTTTATGATAACTTGCTTACTTTGCAAAATTTGTATATATTACCCACACCTATGACATTATAACAAATCCACACCTTATTACACAAAATGATATTTAGAGAAATTAAATCTTTATTCATAAAAAGTTGGGATCTTACATCAAGTCAAAGTTTTATGGAGAAATCACAATGTTGAGGAAATGACCTGGGAGTTAGAATCTGAAATGAGAATAAGGTATCCTCACCTCTTCGACATACCAGGTACGTACACCAATTTTGAGGACGAAATTTCATAAGAAGAGGAGGTTGTAAGATCCTAACTTTTATGAATAAAGATTTAATTTTCTCTAAATATCATTTTGAGTAATAAGGTGTGGATTTGATATAATGTTATAGTTGTGGGTAATATTTATAAATTTTGCAAAGTAAGCAAGTTTTCATAAAATATTCATTTGGTCGGAGAATATTCGTACGATGACACAATTATTGGTGGACCCCACAACAGAATTACTGTCAGATTTAGAAAGAAAAAGAAATAATTTTTTTATAAAATAACGAAAAAACTTTTACCGTTAACTGTTGAAATACCCGATGATAAAAGTACAGTAATATGTGTGGTTACATAGTAGCACACGATATTGCATAATATCTTTGATTATTGATGCTTACGTAAGAAGTCACTCAGTTTTATTCAATTATTGCCACAGTAATTGCTGCATAGTATCTCATATTATTAATTCAATTATTGTCACAGTATCATTTGCACAATATTTTATATTATTAAATCAATAATTGAGACGACACGATTATTCATATTATTATTTGTATTATTTACAATGTCTAAAAAGTTCTGTCGATGAAAGGGGTTTGGTCATCTAATTGTGCGCCAATAAAGAGAAGTCTTTATCGGAAAGCCCACTCTTTCTTGGGAATGATCTTGTTGTTAATATTGTGAGTTATAATATTAATGATGAATAAATGTTGAAAGATTAAAAATGTGATTAGTCAAGTGAATTGTGATAAATAAAAAGGGTTTGTCATGAAATATTTATTATAAATTTGGCTAATTACATGGACCCCCACTTACTTTTCAAAATCGTCGGTAAAAAGTTATCTCAGTTTTTGTTTTATTATTATTATAATAGTAATAAAACAGAATACTTTTTATATAAAATAAAATACGTTTTATAAATAGAATATATTTTATTTTATTTTATTGTATAGTACTGCATAGTACTTCATAGTGTTGCATAGTGTTTGCATAGTGCTTCATAGTGCAGTATAGTAAAAATCAAAAAATTTGCTGATTTCGTCCTTGATAATGTTACTGTTCACCTATGATTTTCTTTTTAAATAGTATCCTGCTATTCTCTTGTAAATAGGATGCTTAGTTTAGAAATGAAAATCACACCAGAATCAAAGAATTCTTCTTCTATAATATTGAGCGTATTTCTTTTGAGTTTAACGAAGCTTTGAGTGTAAAAAATAATACAATTTTTCTTCAAGAATATCTCCATTATACCAGTCGGAATTACTCTCCTACTAAGGTAAAAAATATTATTTTCATTCAGTATTTGTAAGAAATAATATTTTCTTTCATACTTTGTAGTATGTAAGTAATATTATTTTGTTTCATATTCCTAATTCTACACTTATTTTGATAAGTATTGCTTCTATTCTCCTTGAAATTAGTAGAATATCCTTGAAATTTGCGCTTCATCTAGTATCGTTTCACTAAAATATTTTTCTGGACATTCTTGTTAAATTTTAATCTTTTCATGCTGGAGTACTATTATGGGTACTATTCGTATATACGACACTATTAACACATAAAGTACTATTCATACCGTACTATTCATACATACAGTACTATTCACGGGGTACTATTCATGAAGTACTATTCATAGGATACTATTCACTCGAGTACTATTCACCTAGGGTACTATTCATATGGGGTACTATTCACGACAAAAAATAATTTCTTTTATGTCCAAATTATTTTTGATACATGAATATTAGTTTTGAATTTTACTCCACAAATTAGTTATCATGTTGATAATTTGGACATTCTTAAACTCTGGATAAATTGAATTATAAATCTTTAAAATTTATCATTGCTCTCACTTAATTGAATTCTTATATCATTGTCATCATCCTCATGCTTATATTGTGATGAAAGTCATCTTTGGTCCGTAGTGCATAGATGGACTGTCGATTGGTATGATTATAATCAGAAATTATGTATCAGTATAATCATGACCTGTAATGTTACAAATGATGTGGTAAAAGTCTTCATTGGCCCGTAATGCATTGATGGACAGTTGTTTAGCATGATCATGACCACTGGTGATAATAACGAATATCATTGGCACGTAGTTCATGGATAATTTGTGGATGTGATACTAACGAATATCCTTGGCCCGTAGTGCATGGATAATTCGGTGATGTGAATTATTTATTGAGATGTGTTACAGAGATAAAATATTGATGATGAAATTTTAAATCATAGAAGATAGTACATATCATGCTCTACTTGACTCTTCTAATGGATTGCTTGTTCCGCTGCAGTTAAACTTGTTGTCTATTGTATTCTATCAATTTTACACTGTTGAAGGCTAATGATAATTTATTCTGCATTATCTTGGTCATAATATTTTTTACTGCGCTGGTTGAGTTCACCCTTTTCTTTCATTGTTCTCTTCAGGAAATGAGAATATAGTTGAGACTAGTCGGGGAATTGAGTGACGGTCCAAGATGGTTGCTATAGTAGTCCTCACTATTTTATAAAATAGTGTAATAATAATTGTAATGAGGACTTCATTTGAGTTTGGATATTGTCTACGAGACAATATTTGTGTTAAAACTCTCAGCTTATATTTTGTCGTATTTTACATGACAGTTGATAATTGTATAAATTAAGTTTGTATTTGAGTTATGTACCATGTATTTGGCGACTTGGAATGGGTTGTGTATACCTATTTTAGGTATGTGTGTGCGTGTGTGTGTGGCCTTTACTGCTTTATTATATATATAATCATATATAATCATATATATATATATACACACTTATATTTACCAGTTTGGCCTGGATTCTAAATTCGTGACCTTTTTACTACTTTAATATATATATATATATATATATATATATATATATATATATATATATATATATATATATATATATATATATATATATATATAAACTGTTTACTATGATTAAATATCTGTTTTAACTATGCATTCAATGTAAATCTGTAATATTTGAATCTTTGAACTAGATTTATCTAAATCTAGCCATATCTAACTTTTAACCATTTCAAAAGTTGTAAAACTGGAACCGTTGAGCTAGAATGGCTAAGATTTATTTAAATCTAGTTTTCTTTCTAGTTTTTTAAATATTAAGCAATCACGTGACCCTAAATTTGTATCTAGAGGGAACGGGAAGCTTGGCTACGCGCAGGCAAGGATTTAACTGATGAATCCTTCATTTAGCGTCGTTTAGATTAAAGGTTTGTTTTACTTCAGTATCCTCATTATGCATGCTATTCATATGATATTATGTGAGCCTAAGAGCCACGTGATCTAAGATTCATCTGACGGATCTAGATCTGGTTCCCATGATGGACCTTTTCAGTTGTATAATTATATTGTAAATCATATTTCTGGTGCTCGGGTCACTTCGATGGCTTTCATGCCCATAAGGAGCCTGAAACTTATATGTATATTATTTTGTCGAAGTTGCTTCGTATCTCAAGAATAAAATCAAAACAAGCCGAATACGGAATAAAATAGAAGTATCAAAGGCCTCAATTACTATGTGGGCATAAGGGTTTGAAGACTTGTTTTTAAAACATAATTTTACATACTTTATATTAAAATTGAACTTTTATACAAAATCAAACCCTTTGTATATAGGTGCAAATGAGGCATAACACTACTTCCAAATAATGCACTTAGGCCCAACTTACAGCACAAACTGTAAGACCCCAAATTTTATGAAATGAAAGTATTCAATTTTCTTATAATTATTATTCTATTTAGAAAATGGTTAAATTTATAAAAGTTTAAAGTTAAGGGTGATATGTGAAATTTTTTGCAAAGTAAGCAAGTTGTTATAAAATATTCGTTTGGTCGAGGAATATTTTTTTTGTCGGGGAATATCTGTACGAAGACATCATCATTGGTGGATCCCACAATGGAATAACTTTCAAAGTTAGAAAACGACAGAAATAACTTTTTATAAAAATAACGACAAAAGTTTTACCGTTAACTATTGAAATATCTGGCGATAAAAGTACAGTAATACACATGGTTGAACATTAGCATATGGTATTGCACAGTATCTCTTATTATTGATGCATACGTAAGAAGCCACTCAGTTTATTCAATTATTGCAACAGTAATTGCTGCATAGTATCTTATATTATTGATTCAATTATTGTCACAGTATCATCTGCACAATATTTTATATTATTAAATCAATAATTGAGAAAACACATTTATTAATATGATTATTTACATTATTGATAATATCTAGAAAGTTCTATCAAGAAAAGGGGTTTGGTCACCTAATTACGCGTCAATAAGGAGAAATCTTTATCGGAAAGCCCTCTCTTACTTAGGAATGATCTGGTTGTCAATATTGTAAGTTATAATATTAATGATGAATAATTGTTGAAATATTAAAAATTTGTTTATTAAAGATAAGTGAATTATAAAAGTTAAGGGGGAATAATATAAACTTGGAAAACTTTAGGGGTACCAAAGTGTATTAAGTAAATCAATCTGGACCGTCGGTGGTGGTTTTAATAGTAAATCAATCTGGACCGTCGATGGTGGTTTAATAGTAAATCAATATGGACCGTCGGTTGTAGTTTTAATAGTAAATCAAGATGGACCATCAGTTATGGTTTTAATAGTAATCAATATGGACCGTCCATGAATTAGTTACTATTTAGTCATTTCTCTTATAAATAGAAGCTTGATTCTTATTTTATTTTCACCAATTCACTAAGACTCACAAGAGAAACTGTAGAGAGAGAAACTATAACGAGAAAGAAGAAGAGTATTCTAGTACTTCACTATTGCATTATCCAGTCTTCTGCTAAGGTAAGGGATATTATTTGTTGTATTCGTAAGGGTTGTTATTTTCGTATGGTAAGGAGTATTATTACTTTCGTATTCGTAAGGAATACTATTTTTCGTATTCATCCTTTAATCTGTGGGAATAATATGTCTATGCGGATTACGTACCGCATGACAGGTGAAAATCGATTTGCAATTTCGTATATTATTTCTTTTCATATTCTTAATTCTAAACTTACTATGGTAAGTATTTCTTCTATAATCCCTGAAATTAGTGGAATATCCTTTAATTTTGCGCTTCATCCAGTATCATTTCATTGGAATATTGATATGATTTTTATTTATTAAATATCAATATTTTCACTCGAGTTACTATTCACAGGTTACTATTCACTCAGTTAATATTCACTCGAATATTATTCACTCGGAGATTCGGGGTAATTTTCATATCGAGGTACTATTCACGGGTTACTATTTATGGGTTACTATTCACTCGGGGATTATTCACTCCGGTATTCGGGGCACTTTTCATGTCGGGGTACTATTTATGGGGTACTATTCTCGTAGTACTATTCACGAGGTACTATTCACCCAAAAAATTTATTTCTTTTATGTCCAAATTATTTTTGCTTCATGGATATTATTCTTGAATTTTACTCCACAAAGTAGTATCATGTTGACAATTTGGACATTATTGAATTATGGATAAATTAAATTATAAATCTTTAAAATTTATCCTTTGCTTTCATTTAATTGAATTCTTATATCATTATCATCATCCTAATGCTTATATTGTGATGAAAGTCAACTTTGGCCCATAGTGCATAGATGGACTGTTGATTGGTATGATTATGACCAGGGATAATTCGATATAATCATCACCTATAATGTAACAAATGATAAAAGTCCTCATTGGCCCGTAGTGCGTTGATGGACAGTTGTTGATATGATCATGACCAATGATGATTACACGAATATTCTTGGTCCGTAGTGCAGAGATAATTCGTGGACGTGATACTAATGAATATCCTTGGCCCATAGTGCAGGGATGATTTGATGATGTGGTTTATTTATTAAGTTGAGTCCCAGTGATAAAATTGATGATAAACTTTTTAAATCATAGAATATCGTAGATATCATGCTCTACTTGACTCTTCTAATTGATTACTTATTCCGTTGTAGTTAAACTTAATGTTTATTATATTTTATCAGTTTAACATTGTTGAAGGCTAACAATAATTTATTCTGCATTATATTAGTCATAATATTTCTTTTACTAAGCTAGTTGAGCTCACCATTTTTCTTTTATTGTTCTCTTCAGGAAATGAGAACGTAGTTGGGACTAGTCGGGGAACAGAGTGATGGTCCGAGATGGTTGTTTTAGTAGTCCTCACTATTTAGTTTGATAATAAATGTAATGAGGATTGAATCTGAGTTTGGATATTGTCTATGAGACAATATTCGTGTAAAAACTCTCAACTCATGTTGTATAATTAAGTTTGTATTTATATTCAGTACCATGTATTTGGCGACCCAAGATGGGTGATGTATACCTATTTTGGGGGCGTCACAGTTGGTATCAAAGCTTAGGGATATGATCCCTGGCTGAGATGTGAGGCTAGAACTAGGAGAGGAGAGACGGGTAATTTCTTCGCTAGTATTACCTACCTAAGTTTATTTGTTATTTAATTGGTCAGTTAGAATATAGGGATAATATGTGGCATGTCAATTAACCCTTGTTTTGTGGCAGTGTTAGAAAATAACTGTAATATCCCCAAATCCGGGTACCAAATCACCACGGATCTGGTATACTAATTCTATAACTATTACAGAAGATATAAACATAAATTGTTTATAAATTAAACTTTACACACAAACCCCAAGGTCTAAAACCTTCACATAAACTTGAATCAATATACTATCTAACAAACAATGTTATTATCATACATTACTATTACAAATCTAGCTGCGCACAAAATTCCCAAGCTGTACTTGTCCTTGACCTTTCCTTGTATTCAAAGTATTTGTCTTAATCTGCAATGTTTATCATGATATAACAAGGGTGAGCAACAAATTTGCCCAACAAGTATAAGTTTATTTGAGGATATATCATGATTGAAAGAATTTGAATAAAAGCTGGCTAACATTCAACAATATAATTGTGAACTAGCATGGAAAAACTTTCATATCTGAACGAACATTGAACATAAACAAATAGATCTGAACCAGATGGTAATGAAGGTGATCAGCCTTTCATTCCTGATGAATACATGCAATATGCACAGAGTACAAATCAATAATTCTTAGACATGGCAATCAGCAATGATTAACAACAAGTATAATTAAATGAAACAACTCGAGATCGTGTTAAGAAAAACTTGCCTGTTCGGTCGATTACTGTTACACAATTTATTAAGCTTTGTCTGAAGATCTAATATATAAATAATATTGATATACAAATTAGAATAATATCATCACAATTATAAAATAACCTAGACACATTAACATATAATCCTATCAGTCTATACATCACATAAGACCTAATATTAAGTCAAACTATTTAAGTCTGAGTTGAATCTGACACAATTCTGACATCCCGACGGCCTAGTCGGACAATTATCGAGTTTAATTTTAATTAAACTATGCCTAAACACTTAACCATTATCTTAGATAATTATATTATCAATTAAAATAATTTTCCAAGTCTCATAATAATTTTTTTACATAATAATTATCATTTATCATGTTTTTTCAATCATTACTATCATATTTATATGATTAAAATACTTTAATACTATATATTATAAGTTCTTCTTTAACATCTAATAAATCAAATACCAATCCAGCAACCTGGATTCCAAATCCACCAACCTGAATTTCAAATCTAGCATCTAGATGGTCATTCCAGCAAATTAAACTGCAATCTAGCTAACTGGATTCCAAATCCAGCAGCTTGATTGCAATCCAGAAAGCTGGATTCAACATTTTTTCAATTCAGTAAACTGCTTTTTAATTCAGCAAGTTGGATTCATCGGATTTTTCAATCCAACAAACTGGATGCATAAATTATTCAATCCAGCAAGCTGGATTTCATATCCTTTTCATGAAAACACCAAATCAACTTATTATTTTTCTATCCTTTCTCCAAACATATATACATATATTTCATACACAAAAAGTATTTTTTTCAAAAATTTTCAACTTCCTTTAGTATTTTTCAAAAATCATTTTTAGTGTGTAGCTTAAGAAATTAGCCCTATCATGCTTAACTCTAGAAATTTCCATCTCTTGACACAATCTTATACGTGTTAACGTGAGCCTCTATTTTAAATTTTGTGGTCATCAGAATTATAGAACTCCGGTCATAGTCGTTTTCGTCAGAAAATCACAAAAATTAAAATGGTCATAACTTGGTCATTTTAAGTCGGAATGAGCTCATTTTTGGACAGGAGGTACTTTATACCATATATTTTCATTTCCTAAAAGACCAGAATTTATTTCACAAATTAAGAGGCCAAAACAGTCCCTAAAAATTCCTGGGCAGTAGCTTTTGGTAATTTTTCACTTTTTCCTACTTTGTTAAAAATAATCCATATGGAAATCTACATTTCCTTTTTTAGTGATTCCATTTGGAGATGTTAGAAAACTTATCATAGTATCCTCCCAAATTTTCCAAATTTTTTGAATGTCCAAAAAATGACGAAACTACCCCTACCCTTGACAGTCCAAAAATAGTATGTTTTCCTTTCAAAAGTTGGAACTATTTTGGCTAAAACAGTCGCTACAGATTGTGTACTCAATATTTTTGAGTGCTACCACTTGGGTTTAGTATTTAACTTTACATATCTAGCACCTCTCTTTAATGGGTCGCAAAAAGAAGGTGTAAATCAAAAACGGTGGAAATCCAAAGTACATACAAATTTTATGGTTTATAAACTAGAAAATCACTTTACTTTTGATTTCCAACTAAAATAACACCGAATATAGGTATATATATAAACATAAAACACTCGTTAACAAGTATATTCATGGTTTTTAAGTTTAGAAACATAGATGCATGATTTAAATTTAAACAACCAAATAAATTGCATAAACTAAGTTATTAGGGTGTAGTTATTATACCTATTTCTTGTGTTATCTTCCTTCTTCAAAATAAGAGATGAACTTTGGGATATATGAGAAAATTTTCTCCTCCCCTTCCTCTCAATTGGCTACCGAAAATGGCCACCTTTGATTTTTTTTCTTTCTCTCTTTTGTTAGTTAATTTAGAAATAGGAAGTAAAGTTTATTTGCAAAATAGTTTAGAAGTATATATATACAATTAAAATGTATAGATATATAGAGTGTATATCTCTTATAAATCTCCCACAATCCTCATCTTGCTTGCAAATCTAGTTAAGATAATAAGGCTTAAATGCGAGAGTGACACATGGTATGGAGTTGTTAGAACAAATATTGCCAAATGAATTAACCATGTGCTTACAATCTCTACCAAATCACTTCCTTCCTCCTCCACCACTTCATCCTAACATTAGCCCATTTTTTTAATTTATCTTATTTACTTTATTATGCTTACTTTGTTATCTAGAAAATCCACCAAATTTTGGGCTAAAGTTGGGGCTATCCATTTAATTGATTTGGGCTCTCTAATTAATTAGTTTGGGCCATGTAAAATACTAAGGGTCCAATACTAAAATTTTATCTTACCCTAATTATTTAATTAGGGTTTCTATTCCACTCATTTGGAATTTAAATAATTACTCATAGACATTTAAGTCTATAACCTATTAGACTTTCTTAATTAAGTTTAAAATAAATAATAAATTAAGATAATAAAATAAATCTCTTAGGTTAGTATATATTTTAAATACTAAAATTCTCTCATACCATAACCTTTAAGTTATTCAATTTTTCATTCCTAATATATAATTAGATTACCCTAGTTTCTTTTATTTATTTATATAATAAACAAATAAAAACAAACACATAATATTCATATACACTTATACCCTTAATCCTGAATAATTCACCACAAAAAATTTAAATCCCCAAAATTCCTTCCAAAAAATGTCAAATCCATACACTTATTTTCTGTCAAGGTCTATTAATTGACCTTAATTCAATCTTTTAAGATTTAAATAAATTTTCCAAATTCTCGGGTTGTCACAATGACATCTGAAAATCAAGATATGAACTCATATAGAGTTTTAAGTGATAAATCAAGGAGATTCATTTAAAGAATAAATATTGGAGTATAATATTTTGTTGGGGAGTACTAATTAAGTTATTAAACTTGATTGTAGGATGTCATGCAAAGAAGAAATTAGAGATATCCAGATGGTGAGTGAAGAAGAACCTAAGGAGTATTTATTAGGAGAACTTTATGATAGAAATGTAGAATTACAAAACCGTATTCATGAGTTAGAAGAATAGGCTGTAGAACGGCAGGCGATCGTGGAGCAAAGGGATGTAACAATTCAAAATTATGTTACCCGATGTGGGATGTTTGAACAGAAACACTCTTTAGCAAAGTATAAGATATTAGAGCTAGAATCTGAGAATGCTATGATCAAAATTCTGATGAAAGAAGAAACAACTGAACAAATGAGAATAGAGGATGCATGGGTAAAAGCCGCACGACGCATTGATATTGTAGAAAAAGACGTCCAATCTAAGAAGGCCAAAATAGATTAAATGGATTTCGATTTTTGCACAGCAATTGGGAGAATCCAACATTGAGTTCGGAATTAACCTGTGTAGAGCGGTGAACCCCAATTCGATATGGATTGGAGAGTAATGATTCAAATCATGGATCAGGAATACGACGAAGCAATTGAGGGTGGAATGTACTCTATAACGAAGTTATGTCCAGTTGAGACAGTGGCACCAGAAGCGAATACGGACAAAACAAAGTCGGTGGTTTCAGGAAGAGTATTTTTCGTGACTTCTCAAAAAGCGAGTAACCCGAATGAAGTTATCACATGTAAGCTAATTATAAACTCTTGCGAAGTCTTTACCTTATTAGATACTGGTTCTACCTATTCTTTTATTTCTCCTACTTGCGCTCAACGTTTAAATTTAACTTCAGAGAAATTAGACTTTGACTTATCTGTTGAAACTCTGTTAGGAAAACCTTCGTTACATCTACCATTTATAAATCTTGTTTGATTCAAATCGATACACTCACGTTACCTGTCAATCTTATCTCTTTGAAAATACTTTCCTTTGATGTGATTCTAGGAATCGACTGGTTAACTACTCATCATGCTAAAATTGATTATTTTCGTAAGGTTGTTATTTTTTATATTCTTAACCAACCTGTTATACAAATTCAAGTAACCAAACCACTAAAGTCAATTACCATCATATCAAGCCATAAAACTATTCATTTATTAAAAACGGATGTCAAGCTTTTTTAGCTCATGTCACGAATTTAAACAAAAATACATCAGATTTGAATGATATTCCTATTGTTACTAAATTTCTTGACGTATTCCCCAAGGAACTTCCTAGCCTACCTAGAGCATGAAATTGAATTTTGTATCGACCTTAAACCCTTTACAAAACCCATTTCAAAAACCTCAAATATTTATTCAACTAAAATGAATGTAACATGCGCCGAAGACGTTGGCTCGAGCTATTGAAGATTATGACCATACCATTCAATACCATCCTAGAAAAGCGAATGTGGTAGCTGACACGTTGAGTGGAAGATTGTATGCGTTTATGAGTGCGATATTGTTAACACAAAGACCCATTTCGTACGACTTACAAAAGATGGAGATAAAGTTAAAGCCTCCAAGAACCTACGTAAAGATAACGAATATACGATTAGAACCGACTTTAATTGATAAAGTTAAAGCCGCTCAAGCTACAGACTCAAAGATGATGAATGTTAAGAAGAAGGTGCAAGAAGACGTTATTCTAAAAGCAAGAATAGACGAAGAGAGGAAATCTCAACCCTCGATTTTATTGGCCCATTTGAAATCCTCGATCGAGTAGGAATTGTGGCCTATAGACTCGCCTTACCGCCAAGTATATCGTATGTTCATAACTTTTTTCACATATCGATGTTACATAAATATGTGGCTGACCCGAACCACATTATTGAATTAGAACTAGACGAGATAGCAGAAGATTTATCGTATAAAGACATACCTGTTAAAATGTTGGATAAAAAGGAATATATTCTATGCTTAAAGGTTATACCTCAAGAGTTAGAATCTAAACAAGATATCCTCAACTCTTCGACATACCAGGTACGTACGTAAATTTTGAGGGTAAAATTTCATAAGGAGGGGAGATTATAAGACCCCAAATTTTATGAAATAAAAGTATTCAATTTTCTTATTATTATTATTCGATTTAGTAAATGGTTAAAATGATAAAAGGTTAAAGTTAAGGGTAATATGTGAAATTTTTTATAAAGTTAAGGGTAAGGTTAAAGTCAGGAAATATCTGTACGACGACATCATCATTGGTGGACCCCACAATAGAATAACTGTCGGAGTTAGAAAATGACAGAAATAACTTTTTATAAAAATAACGGTAAAAGTTTTACCGTTAACTGTTGAAATATCCAGTGATAAAAGTACAGTAATACACGTGGCTGCACAATAACATATGGTATTGCAAAATATCTCTTATTATTGATGCTTACGTAAGAAGCCACTCAGTTTATTCAATTATTGCAACAGTAATTGCTGCATAGTATCTTATATTATTGATTCAATTATTATCACAGTATCATCTGCACAATATTTTATATTATTAAATCAATAATTGAGAAAACACATTTATTTATATGATTATTTACATTATTGACAATGTCTAGAAAGTTCTATCAAGGAATGGGGTTTGGTCACCTAATTGCACGCTAATAAGGAGAAATCTTTATCGGAAAGCCCCCTCTTACTAGGGAATGATCTGGTTGTCAATATTGTAAGTTATAATATTAATGATGAATAATTGTTGAAATATTAAAACTGTGTTTATTGAAGATAAGTGAATTTCAAAAGTTAAGGGGGAATAATGTAAACTTGAAAAACTTTAGGGGTACCAAAGTGTATTAAGTAAATTAATCTGGATCGTCGGTGGTTGTTTTAATAGTAAATCAAACTGGACCGTCGGTGGTGGTTTAATAGTAAATTAATTTGGACCGTCGATTGTGGTTTTAATAGTAAATTAATATGGACCTTTGGTTATGGTTTTAATAGTAATCAATATGGACCGTCTATTTTAATAGTAAATCAATATAGACCGTCCATGAATTAGTTACTATTTAGTCATTTCTCCTATAAATAAAAGCTTAATTCTTCTTTCATTCTCACCATTTAACTAAGACACACAAGAGAAACTGTAGAGAGAAACTATAGAGAGAAAGAAGAAGAGTATTCTGGTACTTCATTATTGCAGTATCCAGTCTTTTGCTAAGGTAAGGGATAATATTTGTTGTATTCATAAGGGATGTTATTTTTGTATGATAAGGAGTATTATTGCTTTCGTATTTATAAGGAATACTATTTTTCGTATTCATCCTTTAATCTATTAGAATAATCTGTCTACGCGGATTATATACTGTATGACAGGTGAAAATCCATTTGCAGTTTCGTATATTATTTCTTTTCATATTCTTAAATCTAAACTTACTATGGTAAGTATTGCTTTTATAATCCCTGAAATTAGTGGAATATCCTTGAGTTTTGCGCTTCATCCAGTATCGTTTCATTGGCATATTTATCTGAACTTTTTTTTTATTATTAAATATCAATATTTCCACCTGAGTTACTATTCACGGGTTACTATTCACTCGAATATTATTCACTCAGGGATTCGAGGTAATTTTTATATCGGGGTACTATTCACCGATTACTATTTACTCGAGTACTATTCACTCAAGTATTATTCACTCGGGTATTCGGGGCACTTTTCATGTCTGGGTACTATTCCCGAAGTACTATTCACAGGGTACTATTCACCCAAAAAATTTATTTCTTTTCTGTTCAAATTATTTTTGATATATGGATATTATTCTTGAATTTTACTCCACAAAGCAGTATCATGTTGACAATTTAGACATTATTGAATTCTGGATAAATTAAATTATAAATTTTTAAAATTTATCCTTTCCTTTCCTTTAATTGAATTCTTATATCATTGTCATCATCCTCATGCTTATATTGTGATGAATGTAATCTTTGGTCCGTAGTGCATAGACGAACTATTGATTGGTATGATTATGACCAGGGATAATTCGGTATAATAATGACCTGTAATGTAACAAATGATAAAAGTCCTCATTGGCCCGTAGTGCGTTAATGGACAGTTATTGGTATGATCATGACCATTGATGATTACATGAATATTCTTGGCCCGTAGTGCAAGGATAATTCGTGTACGTGATACTAATGAATATCCTTGGCCCGTAGTGCAGGGATGATTCGATGATGTGGTTTATTTATTAAGCTGAGTCCCAGCGATAAAATTGATGATAAACTTTTTTAATCATAGAAGATAGTAGATATCATGCTCTACATGACTCTTCTAATGGATTGCTTATCCCGCTGCAGTTAAACTTGATGTTTATTGTATTTTATCAGTTTAACACTGTTGAAGGCTAACGATAATTTATTCTGCATTATCTTAGTCATAATATTTCTTACTGGGCTAGTTGAGCTCACTCTTTTACTTTCATTGTTCTCTTCAGGAAATTAGAACGTAGCCGGGACTAGTCGGGGAATGGAGTGATGGTCCGAGATGGATGTTTTAGTATTCTTCACTATTTAGTGTGATAATAAATGTAATGAGGATTGAATTTAAGTTTGGATATTGTCTATGAGACAATATTCCTATAAAACCTCTCAACTCATTTTTTATAATATAGTTTATATTTGTATCCAGTACCGTGTATTTTGGCTACCCAAGATGGGTGATTTATACCTATTTTGGGGGCGTCACACACGCACTTCAAATAAATTAGGAAATTTAAAAGACACGATAACTGTATTTTTACGGAAGTTGGGGGGGGGGGGTGCCTAACACCTTCGCACGCTTAATCAAGCCCACGAGCTCTATGAATCTCGATTTCTAAGTCCTGTTAAATAGAGTCCAATAATTGGGCCTTTTACAAAACTTTCCAAACTCAGTTGAATTGGTACAACCATTTCACTACTACCAACTAGCGACTTTGAATTTTCAAATCGTCCTCATTTTGTGTCGGACTCTTGTCAAACTCACCCTTTTAAATAAAATTCAAACACGTAGAAAATATAAAGGGTAAGAAAGACTAAAAGAGGAATTCCAAAAAAGAAAATTTTTCCTGACGTCGACAGTTACTAACATATATGCTCTTAATTCTTAAGTTTTGTAATTTCTTAGTAATGTCAAGAAATACTTGCTTTTGAGTCAACAATTGATGGCTAAGAATTGTTGTTAGATATTTATAATATGGTTAAAAATGAAAATAACGGAAGTTAAACCAACCAATTTGGTTTAGAAACGAATATGTGGTGATGCAATTCGCTAAACATGTTAAAATATGGAAAATAGCAAAAATCTTGAATTTGGGTACTCAAATTGCTTGTTTGTGTGATTTGAGAATAGCTATCATGTTAGTTGAGCAATATATACATGTGTGAAAGTAATGTGATTGATTTTAGGAATGATAATTTAATAATTATGTGTTTGGGTTTTGGATTCTGCAGAAGCAGAACCTTTCTAGAACTGTCCAGGAAGGGCACAGTTGTGCCAATTCTGCAGTTCATTCCAACGTAACTGCGTTGTATGCTGTTTCTGTGTTTGTCTTGGAACAGTGCAGCTGCGCTTCTTCCATAGTATAGAATAGCGCAGCTGCGCCCTGTACCAAGAAGAGAAACTGATTTCTGTTGTAATCAAATAATTTTAGCATGTTAGTTTGACATGGTTATGCTTGAAAATAGGTCTATCATATGGTCTAGAGTCCGTTTTTCATACCATGAGTTGCTTAAATGGTTATTTTCCAAAGAAACATAGAGATTTTGAAAAATAAACTTTGATGAACTTAAGTCATTAACTTTATAGCATATGAATATGGCTAAGTCATGTAAGTATGAAATGTATTGTTAAGTTGCTTTACTTATAATCTATTTACATTAGCTTGGTTAAAAATAATTTCTAAAAAAAATTTAAAACATTGAAAATAAACTTGAAGAAACGTGTGTACTTAAAGTTCTAAACGTGATAACATGCGTACATGGCTTAGTTAGCTATGAAACGAGATTTAAAGTTGTTTTACATGTACTAAGTTGCTTTAACTTGGCTTAGAATGTCTTCTAAAGGCAAACTTAGAAGTTTTATAACCAATATTCATGAGCATCCTACTTGTAGGATGGCATGCTAGTACTATTTGTGTCATTAAACATGGACTATGAATGCATTCACCTAGTTTGACACAATAAAAGTCATTCAAGCATAATTTTAAATGAGTTTTAAGTGATAAACTACCCTAGCTATTTGTAAATGAGTTGAATAAGTGTGAGCATGTGTGTTATAGGTGTCTAACATCTTCACATGATGGAATGGTTAATGTAGTTCATTCCTTATGTATGAAGCTACTTAGCCTAGTTAGAAATGTTCAAATAAGTTTTTAAAGTGTGGAAAAAATTTAAAGTAAACAAATGAGGCACTAAACTTGTATCAAGAACTCTTAATGTGTGTATGTAATATGTGTTAATAGTCTTGCATGCTAAGAACTCCGTTGCAACCAGAAAATAAAAAATTAGAATCTTGTATGGCCAGGGGACGGCGCAGCTGCGCCTATCCCAAACCAAACTGCAGCGTAGCTGCGCTGCATGATAATGTTGCCTAATTATTTTAAAATGTAATATGAACCTTAAAGCATACGTGTATGAATGTCTTAATCTATAATGCTTGACTTAAGTGATGTTTTAAGTATACAAGGATGAAGTGGTTATATAGAACCCCAGATTTGACAAATTTTATTAAAGTTAAAAAACGCAAGAATAATGTGGATTATGCATTTATGAGTTTTAAATATGTATCAAATACATAGCTAGGAAAGTGTGTGATATATATATATATATATATATATATATATATATATATATATATATATATATATATATATATGAATGTTGATGTCAAATATGTGTGGCTAAGGTATACATATATGTACATAGTTATCCTAAGATTATGACAAAGAAGTGAAACGAAGGTTTTATAAACTGAGTTAGAAAATAATGTAACATTTATTATTACATTGAGAATGTATGAAAATGTATGAATGATGCGTATGAATCCATAATTATAAAATTGTGTAGGAATACACGAAGTACAGATAGCTATAAGCAGTTAAGTTATAGTTAATAATCTACGAGATAGGCAAGTCTTTCAGTTCCTATTTGTTATATGAATTTGATAACTGTTGGTTGAATTATATTTTGCCATGAAAATGTTGAGTTATATATATGAAATGCATATGAGATATGTATTAAATTTGAAAGTCAATCTATGATTATATGTTTAAGAAGTTAATCTCTATACTTGATATGTGAGAAGCAGAATGCATATTGAGTTTTAATGATTATGATTGCAGATTAAAGACTCACAGTAAAGTTATGTGCTACTTGATTGATAGAGTTCAATAATATCACAAGAAGATTGATTTTTTTACCTGAAGTTATGATTTTGAACCATGTTTTAGGTTTTAGATGATGTACTTGATAATTGTTTAACTCTTGTAAAGTTGTAAAGTCGTACTATTCGATATATAAAGAATATCGAATTGAGATATAAAATTTATAATGTCACTCTAATGAATCGAATCATAAAATAAATTTGATTTAAAGATATGTAAAGGATGAAGGTTGTGATTCAGGGAAATGAATAAAGAATTCAGAAAAGTTTTAATTATTCTGCATCTTATTAAGTATAACATTGAATATGATGTAAAGACAAGAAAAGTTAATGATCAAGATTGAAAATTTTCTTATTAAGTTTTTGGGATCGATTCATAGATCCTGGAAATGAAAAGGAATTAATATATTATTTAGTATCAAAGCTAAGTTGTATTCATTAAATTATGAATGGTAGATAATAATAATTAGACGAAGATAGTATCATAACGCATCAGGTCCGAGGTAATGGATATCCGGATTTGGGGGCGTTACATTTAATCCGTTTTATATAATCTAAAAGTGGTTTTGATGTAATCAAATTCATGTAAACTTGTTTAAGATGAAGAATTTGAGTTTTGTTGAAATATGTATACTTTGGTCTATTTTGAGGCTAAAATTGGCTAAGAATTCATGTAGTAATCTGTAAATTGATGATGGATGTTGTTAATACTTTGAGCAATGAAAACAATGCAAGTTGGATGAATCAAATTGGTTAAAAAATCAATTCATGGTGTTTGATTTCGCTAAATATGTTAAATACGAAAAGTAGAGCATGAACTTTGATTTTGAGTCCTTAGATTAGTTGTTAGAGTTGTTTATGTTGTTCAAATCATGATATATATGTTGGGCTTTGATTTTACAAAGTTTATAATGTGACGCCCCCAAAATAGGTATACATCACCCATTTTGGGTCGCCAAATACATGGTACAGAAATCAAATACAAACTTCTTTAATACAACTATCGTGTAAAAATACGATAAATCATAGCTGAGTTTTTACATGAATATTGTCTCATAGACAATATCCAAACTCAAATTTAATCATCATTACATTTATTATCACACTAAGCAGTGAGGACTACTAAAATTACCATCTCAGACCGTCACTCCATTTCCTGACTAGTCCCAGCTACGTTTTCATTTCCTGGAGAAAACAATGAAAGCAAAAGGGTGAGCTCAACTAGCCCAGTAAGAAATATTATGACTAAGATAATGCAGAATAAATTATCATTACCCTTCAACAGTGTTAAACTGATAAAATACAATAAACATCAAGTTTAACTGCAGCAGAACAAGTAATCCATTAGAAGAGTCAAGTAGAGCATGATATCTACTATCTTCTATGATTTAAAAAGTTTTTCATCCACTTTATCGTTAAGACTCAGCTTAATAAATAAACCACATCATCGAATCATCCCTGCACTACGGGCCTAGAATATTCATGTAATCATCAATGTTCATGATTATACCGAATAATCCCTGGTCATAATCATACCAACAACTGTCCATCAATGCACTACGGGCCAATGAGGACTTTTACCGCATCATTTATAACATTATGGGTTATGATTATACCGAATGATCCCTGGTCATAATCATACCAATCAACAGTCCATCTATGCACATAAGCTAAAGATGACTTTCATCACAATATAAGCATGAGGATGATGACAATGATATAATCATTAATCAAACAAAATCAAGGATAAATATTAAAAACTTTAAATTTATCCAGAGTTTAAAGATATCCAAATTGTCAACATGATATTGCTTTGTGGAGTAAAATTCAAAAATGATATTCATGTATCAAAAATGATTTGGACAGAAAAGAAATATATTTTTCGGGTGAATAGTACCCCGTGAACAGTACCCTGTGAATAGTACCTCATAAATAGTACTCCGACATGAAATGTGCCCCAAATACCAAAGTGAATAATATTTGAGTGAATAGTAACCATGTGAATAGTAACCTATGAATAGTAACTTGTAAATAATACTTCGGCATGAAAAGTGCCCCAAATACCCGAGTGAATAATATTCGAGTGAATAGTATTCGAGTAAATAGTAACTGGTTGAATAGTAACCCATAAATAGTAACTCAAGAATAGTATTCTGGCATGAAAAGATCAATAATTATCAAGAAAGCTCAGAATAATATTTTTATGAAAAGATACAGGATGAAGCGCAAAATATCAAGGATATTCTACTAATTTCACGGAGTATAGAAGCAATACTTTAACAAAATGAGGTTATAATCAGGAATATGAGACGAAATAATATTACTCACATACTACAGAGTATGGAAGAAAATATTATTCCTTATGAATACTGAACAAAAATAATATCCCTTACGAATACGAAAGAAATAATACCCCTTACCTCAGAAGAAGACTGGATACTAGAATAATGAAGTAGCACACTTCCCTTCTTTTTTCTCTCTATAGCTTCTCTCTCTATAATTACTCTTGTGAGTCTTAGTGAATTGGTGAGAATGAAAGAAGAATGAGCTTCTATTTATAAGAAAGTATAGTTTCAATAATTGTACATTTTGGGGCTCAAAATATTACAGTATAATACCTTCATCTTTTTCTTCATTTTTAATTTAGTCCTGTAAGTATTATCAAACTTGCACCACATCCCCTAATAGTACATCATGTGAATCAATAGTTCTATACATGTGAAAAAATAGTTACAGTATAGTACTTTCATCTATACCTCTATTTTTAATTTAGTCATGCAAGTATTATCAATCTTGCACCACCTCCCTTAATAATACATGCATGTGAATCAATAGTACATACATGTGAACAAATAGTTATAAGCATGTGAATTAATAGTAATCAATTGCTCATTTATCCTATTAATTATCCGATTGGTCAATATAACCTTATCGAAATAAAAGCTAATTTCCACTAGCACTAATAATCCCAACACAATGGAAATATCAATTTCATCTTTAATCAACACGAACTTATTCATCATTAAAATTATAACTCACAATATTTAACAACCAGATCATTCCCAGGAAAGAGGGGGCTTTCCGATAAGGATTTCTCCCTATTGGTGCTCAATTAGGTGACCAAACCTCTCCTCGATAGAACTTTCTAGACATCGTCAATATTGCAAATAATAATATGAATAACTTTATCGTCTCAATTATTGATTTAATAATATAAAATATTATGTAAATGATACTGTGACAATAATTGAATCAATAATATGAGAGATATTATGCAGCAATTACTGTAACAATAATTGAGTTTAATTGAGTGACTTCTCACGTAAGCATCAATAATTAATACCGTGTGCTACTATGCAACCACGCATATTACTGTACTTTTACTACCAGGTAGTTCAACAGGATATCACTCTTTATCTACGTATTTGTCTTAAGTGGTTCTGACTTTCCCAAAAACTCCGGCGGTCCCAGCTCCTTGAACTGCTTAGCAGTGACCAGTCATGAGTTGCAAGTGTTTAAACCTATATTTTGAATAGGAGGCGCTCTCGCCTTATGTTGCATAACTTGTATAAAGCCTCTGAACATCCCATTGTTCATCATTTGATTGGTGTTGTTGTTTACCTGAGGATTATTGTATTCCTGATGCACATTATCTTGGGTATTGATTGTTGGTGACTCAACGGTCTCATGTGATTTATTGCTTATCTCGACATTTTAAGATGCCATTTTCAAACACTGCCACAAAACAAGGGTTAATTGACATGTCACCTATTATCCTTTTACTCTGACCGACCAATTAAATACCAAATAAACCTAGGTAGGTCCTACTAGCGAAGGAATTCCCCATCTCTCCCCACCTAGTTCCTGTCTCACATCTCAGCTAGGGATCATATCCCTAAGCTTCGATACCAACTGTGACGCCCCCAAAATAGGTATAAATCTCCCATCTTGGGTCGCCAAATACATGGTATAGAAATTAAATACAGATTTCTTTAATACAACTGTCGTGTAAAAATACGACAATTCATAGCTGAGTTTTTACATGAATATTATCTCATAGACAATATCCAAACTCAAATTCAATCCTCATTACATTTATTATCACACTAAGTAGTGAGGACTACTCAAATAATCATCTCAGACCGTCACTCTATTCCACGACTACTCCGGGCTACGTTCTCATTTCCTGAAGAGAACAATGAATGTAAAAGGGTGAGCTTAACTAGCCCAGTAAGAAATATTATAACTAAGATAATGCAGAATAAATTATCATTAGCCTTCAACAATGTTAAACTGATAAAATACAATAA
Source organism: Panax japonicus (assembly GCA_020205505.1). NCBI lineage: Eukaryota > Viridiplantae > Streptophyta > Magnoliopsida > Apiales > Araliaceae > Panax > Panax japonicus. Next base: position 33,580,110 of record CM035092.1, read on the forward strand.
ACATCAAGTTTAACTGCAGCGGAACAAGCAATCCATTAGAAGAGTCAAGTAGAGCATGATATGTAGTATCTTCTATAATTTAAAAAGTTTTTTATCCACTTTATCGCTGAGACTCAACTTAATAAATAAAACACATAATCGAATCATCCCTGCACTACGGGCCAAGGATATTCATGTAATCATCAAAGGTCATGATTATACCAAATAATCCCTAGTCATAATCAAACCAACAACTGTCCATCAATGCACTACGGGCCAATAAGGACTTTTGCCAAATCATTTGTAATATTACGGGTCATGATTATACCGAATGATCCCTGGTCATAATCATACCAATCAACAGTCCATCTATGCACGTAAGCCAAAGTTTACTTTTATCATAATATAAGCATGAGGATGATGACAATGATATAAGCATTAATCAAACGAAATCAAGGATAAATATTAAAGACTTTAAATTTATCCATAGTTTAAAAATATCCAAATTGTCAACATGATATTGCTTTGTGGAGAAAATTTCAAGAATAATATTCTTGTATCAAAAATGATTTGAACAGAAAAGAAATATATTTTTCAGGTGAATAGTACCCCGTGAACAGTACCTTATGAATAGTACTTTGGGAATAGTACCTCCGGCATGAAAAGTGCCCCAAATACCCGAGTGAATAATATTTGAGTGAATAGTAATCAGGTGAATAGTAACTCGTGAATAGTACTCCAGCATGAAAAGTGTCCCGAATACCCGAGTGAATAATATTTGATTGAATAGTAACTGGTGAATAGTAACCCGTAAATAGTAACTTATGAATAGTATTCCGGCATGAAAAGATAAGTAATTATCAAGAAAGCTTAGAATAATATTTCCATGAAAAGATACTGGATGAAGCGTAAATATCAAGGATATTCAACTAATTTCACGAAGTATAAAAGCAATACTCTAATAGAATGAGGGTATAATCAAGAATATGAGACGAAATAATATTAATCACATACTACTGAGTATGGAAAAATATTATTCCATATGAATACTGAACAAAAATAATATTCCTTACGAATACGAAAGAAATAATACCTGTTACCTTAGAAAAAGACTGGATACTGGAATAGTGAAGTATCAGACTTCTCTTCTTCTTTCTCTCTATAGCTTCTCTCTCTATAATTGCTCTTGTGAGTCTTAGTGAATTGGTGAGAATGAAAGAAGAATGAGCTTCTATTTATAGGAAAATATTGTTTTGATAATTACATGTTTTGGGACTCAAAATATTACAGTATAATACCCTCATATTTTCCTTCATTTTTAATTTAGTCCTGCAAGTATTATCAAACTCGCACCACCTCCCTTAATAGTACATCATGTGAATCAATACTTCAATAATGTGAATCAATAGTTCTATACATATGAGAAAAATAGTTACAGTATAGTACCTTCATCTATACCTCTATTTTTAATTTAGTCATGCAAGTATTATCAATCTTGCACCACCTCCCCTAATAGTACATGCATGTGAATCAATAGTACATACATGTGAACAAATAGTTATAAGCATGTGAATTAATATCAATTAATTGCTCATTTATCTTATTAATTACCCAATTGGTCAATATAACATTATCAAAATAAATGTCGATTTTCACTAACACTAATAATCCCAACACAATAGAAATATCAATTTTATCTTTAATCAACACGAACTTATTCATCATTAATATTATAACTCGCAATATTTAACAACCAGATCATTCCCAGAAAATAGGGGGCTTTTCGATAAGAATTTCTCCCTATTGGCGCGCAATTAGTTAGATGACCTAACCTCTTCTCTACAGAACTTTCTAGACATCGTCAATATTGCGAATAATAATATGAATAACTTTGTCGTCTCCATTATTAAATTAATAATATAAAATATTATGTAGATGATACTATGATAATAATTGAATCAATAATATGAGATATATTATGCAGTAATTATGGTAGCAATAATTGAGTATAACTAAGTGACTTCTCACGTAAGCATCAATAATCAATACCGTGTGCTACTATGTAACCACGCGTATTACTGTACTTTTACTATCTGGTAGTTCAACAGTTTCACGATAAAACTTTCGCCGTTATTTTTATAAAAAGATATCTCTGTCGTTTTCTAACTACGACAATACTTCTGTTGTGGGGTCCACCAATGATTGTGTCGTCGTACGAATATTTCCTGATAAAATAAATATTCTCCGACCAATCGAATATTTTATGACAACTTGCATACTTTGCAAAATTTATAAATACTACCCACAACTATAATATTATATCAAATTCACACCTTAATATTAAAAAAATTGAGAAATTAAATCTTTATTCATAAAATTTGAGGTCTTACATATAACATCTGGGTTGGTTAAATTGTTATTTGGGTAAAAAAAATGGGTGTTTTGGGGATGAATAGTGTTATGTCACAAACTGGAGAAACAAAATTTGGGTCGCAGCATAATAGTGCAGGCTTATCTGGGCGCCGCGGCACCGGTCTCTAATAGAAAAGTAGCGTCGCGACGCTAGTAGACAGTTTGGCCCAGAAATGAGTTTTTAAGTGTATGATTCTAGCAATGTTTATATAACCTTAATAAATGATTGAAATGAAGTATAAAGCATGTTATAAGACTTAATAACATGTGGTAATCACACGGATGATATTGATAGGTTATGAAAGATTTTAACTCGTTATTCGTGAGGATTGGTGATGTTATGTAGGTGCTAAGTCTTGTGTTATATGTTAACAAAGATTTGTGTTATATGAATGGTTAGGATAATTAAATCTTAAGCTTAAGAGTATTGTTGTGACTAAAATGGGAATTAAACCAATAAACATAGTTTTTATATAACTAATCGGTATTGTGATCCTAATGGTATGTGTAAGATATTTGGTAGATGTGATTTGTAATTATATAGCTAATGCACGAGGCAAGTTTCTTAACTCTACTTTTTCATTAAGCAAGTTTTTCTAACCTTGGCTTTTTATTGTTCAAGCGAGATTTCTTATAATGTCCAATGCTTATGTTTTAATTAAGCTTTCTAATCTTTCAAAAGTATTACTTCGATGTATGATACTTATTCATTTGCAATCATCGTATTCTAATATCGTTGAAGTCCCACTTTACAAAGATTATATTTTTGTTGATATCAGACTGTTTTTTGGCTAGTGAACCCTTTTGATTCGACTAGTCCATAGTTGATGAGTGTTCTAAAATCTAGAATTTCTATTGAAGCTAATCCAAACTAAACTTCCTTTGGTGTGGATTCTGATGTCAAAGCTGAGATGAAAAACCTTTGAATAGGGGATTATATTATGCAATAGCATTAAAATGTTTGTGCACAATACATTATACAAAGGACTGATCCCCTGGAGTACGAGATGGATAGTCCATATAGTCTATAAGACTGTTAAAGGTTACGGTAAAGATATTTGTTAACCTAGGACATAGTTCGTGGTGTTATGACCCTCAGTTATACTTTTAATCTTGATTTCTATTATTGATTCAAAAGCCAAATTTTCCATTGAGCTTACAGTTCTTGAGTATCATTGACTATTTTCAGAGAAAGTTATGTTATTCAGTTAATGCTTATCCATTGATAATTCATATATTGTTATGGTTTATTATTATCCTTGTGGGCAATTTCTTTACTCACTCTTGTATAAAACATTTCAGTTAAGCCTGAGAAACCCGAGGAGCAGTCAACAAGCAAAGGCAAGATGAATAAATAATGAAGTTTAAAATTATATTTCTTTGAGAAGCTTATGTAATAAGACTTGGTTATGTTAATGTTTTATTATTTTTTGCTAATGATGTAATAGTTAAGGTTAGATAACCTAGAATTATATTATGGATTATGTAACCCTTTAATAGGATTATTATTTATGAAGTTTGTTATCTTATATTATAGGTAGTTAGATATTGTATGTGATGGATCATGAGCACCAAATCTGTGGGATTGAGGTACCTAGATTTGGGGGTGTCACAAATCTGGGTAGAATATAGTATTCTATATGTTCATGCTTACTATGTATATATTATGTAATAACCCGGGATTTTGAATAATCCAAAATTTACGAATAAATTTTTTTTAGTTAATATTGACATTAACTGTTGATATTGCACGGTGTATCTGTGATACGAGTCTCGAGAAAGTCAATTTGTGTATTGACTAATGAATTTAGAGTAGAGTTGTGCTTAACAAGCTTTAGAAACCCTAACCCTAATTATCGGATAGGGATTCAGTAGAAAATATAATTTAAAATAATTATATTGGTGAGGATGTATATGTACTATATAGAAATATTGACCAATGTTTGACTGGATAAGGTTTAAAATTATAAAACCTAATAAGATATTAGAAACCCTAATCTCAGGATTAGAAACCCTAATCGATAGCCGAGAAACCCTAATTACAAAACCAGGAATTATAAACCCTAAATTAGGAAACCCAAATTCTATTTGGCAAACCTAATGAGTTCATTAAACTTAAATATGATTAGAAAGCTCTAATTATATTTTAGTATATTAATTTCTATTTTAGAAACCCTAATTGTATTTATAGAAATTTTATTTTCTAATTTATAAACCCTAAATTTGAAATTTATGGGAATTAGAATTTTTAAACCTAAAGGGTTCAAACCCTAAACCCTAACCTAAAACCCTAAACCCTAAGGATTTGTGTAAATTCCAAGAATGCCATTAAATTTAATTAGATAATGACCAAAATGCCCTTTTTATATACTAAATTAGCTAACTTGTAGAATTGGCCATAACTTTAGTTGTTGAACAACTTTGTTGACTTGTGTGACACAAAAACATCAGCCAAATTCGTCCATATCATCAGATCTAACAACTCATGTCATTATATAAGAGAATTGGAGAGAGAAAATTCATAAAACTTAGTCATTTTCAACCTAGCTCTCACCAAACCCATTTTCTCTCAAAACCTTCGAAATTATCAACTAGACCAGTCACATATACAGCCCCTAGATCAACCATAAACAGATTGGAGGATTAAGATTAAGAATTGGAAGCTAGAAGGTATAAATCAAATTTTTATTTTTGATCCAAGTTGCTAGGAAAATTTGTGTTTTAGTGTTTAATCGTATGTTATAAGATGTTTTTAGTTGTTATATGATGATCCATGATGGATCCATAGCATCAAAATGGGTAAAAATTCAAGTTTTAGAAATCTGTTCTTGAGCAATTTCTGTGGTCTGACAAGTAATGTCAGTACCCGTAGATCTTGCTATATTTATGGTTTTTGTTGTTTTAAGTTTTGATTCTATAGCCTGATATGTTTTCTTTAATTTACAAGTGGTATTACAACCATCAGAGGTCTAGATCGTGAGTTATAAGCGGTCAAAGACCGTTGACCGGCCATGACCGGCCATGACCGGGTCGAATTCTGGGTAACCTAGAAATAGAAAACAGTGTCTGACAACCTCTTTAAGCCCTTGATCTGTCTGTTTTGTTAATGTTTTTGATTATATGTTGTATTTACATTGTAGCATGTTGTGTGTACTTTATATCTCTGGTCTTAGAACTCTTAAACACGCCATAGATCAATTGTATAAAGTGGTCAAAGTGGCTTACTCGACCATGTTAGCAGTTTTCTGGAAATTCCAGAAAAACCGGATGAACAACTCTCTGACAGGGTTTGACTGAGTTCTATCTTATGGATCTGTTGATGTTAAACTGAAATGTTGCTTTGAAAATGTTCTATGACATACGTACTTCATGTTTGAATCAACAACACACATGGAACAAGATCAGAACTTATATATAATCGAGCACCAAAGTAGGTACTCGAAACTGTTTAAGCCCAGAAAATCCAGAACTTGGTCTGATAGTGATTTTGCGTGGCTGGATCTTCATGGTTTGATGTAGTATGACCCAACTAAGTGTTGTAATTTGTAGAATGACATAAAAACTACAAGATCTGACTTTTAGGTTGGACAGAACATGCAAGAAAAGAGATTAAACTGTAGTCAAACCATGACCCTTATCAAGCCGTCTGTCAGTGTTCTTGAGGTCAAGAACACCAACAGCGACGCTAAGTGTCGCTATAGGCCATTAGCGACGGATTAATTTATTTATTTTCTGATTTTTCCGGTAATTAATTAAAAATAGAAAATAAATTATAAAAATTATCAAAAATAGTTTTAAAAATTATTTTAAATTATGAAAAATAATTTTTGACCAATTATAATATTTTTCTTTAATATTTATAATTATTTAAATATTAAAAGTATTTAATTTATTTAATTATTATATTAAATAAATTATAGAAAAATGATTTAATATTATGAAAAATCATTTTAAATAAGAAAAATTTATTTAAAAATATTTTGAGTTATAAAATGTAACTTTTAATATTTTTGGAGAATTTTCATTAATAATTTAATATTAATGATATTAGATTTATTTGATTATTAAATTAAATAAATAAGATAAAAATGATTTTAATGATTTAAAATTTTTTTTAATTGAGAATAAAGTGTTAGAAAATATTTTAAATTATAAAATATAATTTTCAATATTTTTGGAGAATTCTCATTAATAAATTAATATTAATGATGCTAGATTTATTTAATTGCTATATTAAATAAATGAATTAAAAATAGTTTTATTGATTTAAAAATCATTTAAAAATGAGAAAAATGATTTAAAAATATTTTATGTTATATTTAATGACTTTTAATATTTAGATGATAATTTCATTAATAATTCTATATTAATGATGATGATTTAAAAATGATTTTAAATACTTTAAAAATCATATAAGTGGATTATTGTTGATTTAAAAATATTTTAAGTTATTAATAATAACTTTAATATCTTGACAATTATGTTATTAATATTTGTATATTATTAAATATTAATAATGACATAATTAATTGATAATAAAATCATTTAAAAATGTTTTTGATATTTGGAAAATTATTATAAATTATAATAATTGCTTTATAATTATTAAAAGCTTCCGAAAAATATTATTATTGATAATTTACTTATCTGAATTAATATTGAAGCTTAGAGACCAAGTATAATAGACAGATAACTGTGTTAATTGTCAGATAGGGTGACCAGAACACCGAGAACGGACCGAAGTCCAACCAGACCAAAATAGTTAGACTTGTTAAGTGTTTATATAGGTTATAAACACTGTTGTGATTATGTGCTAATGTGTTTAGGAGAAGGTTTGACTGTAAATTATAGTGATATGTGTTGTGAATTATTGTACTAATTGTGAGACCGATATTATTGATTATAGGTCTTACGAGCGCAGTTAATTATATTGCGTAGTAGTAATCAACGTGAAAGGCAAGTTTCCTAACTCAACTTGAGTTACTGTTTTTCAAGCATGGTAGTGAATAATTATTGATAGTTATTCCCATCTATAACGATTATTGTAATTCGTACGTAGTGCAATCGAATCATGTTCTATTATTTGAACTAATTATAAATTATGTCTCAACTAATTATTTATGCGAGACTAATATTTGTTAAAGCATGAAAGGTTCTATCCATTATGAACTGAAATGTTTTTGGAAGATCTATGCCATTGATTTCGGCTAGTTTAGCATTGTTATTAATTATTGAAATCCTAGTATTTCTTTGAAAGTAATCCAAATCATATTGTTGTGGTACGGACTCGTGAAGTAAAACTGAGATGAACAAATTTTATTGTCGTAAATCGACATGTGCACTATTATTGAGTATTATGCATAATATAGGGTACAAAGGAGTTGGCCACTCCAGGTACTTGCAGAAGAGTATAGTTTAGTTTTGATAACTAATTTATATTCTTGTGGTAATTTAGGTTTAATAACTAAATGAATCCTCTATTAGTTCATGATCCTCTGTGATCACTCAGCATAAAATCTGGGTATATCCCACATTATTGAATATTATTGCAGTATTGTTAATTAATTGAATATTATTGAATCTTTGAAAGAATTATACTCTTTCATATCGAATAGGTTATTTAGTATTAAATAGTAGAAAGTTATTATTCAGATTGAATTATTATTTCGTTATCTCGAAATCGTTTAAAATTTTTTGAAGCTCTATTCAATCTGGACTCTTCTATTTCTGATTCATATATCATTTATTGTATATTTTAACTTGCGGGGCAAACTTGTTACTCATCCTTGCTAAATAAAATATTTCAGCTAGGAACGATGAGGCCAGCGGGGCTAAGAGGAATAAAGGCAAAGGCATAGTGCTGGAGTAGTTTTATATTAATCATATTTAATATGTTATTTTGTAAACCCTTTTTGTTTATCGAAAGGGTAAAGCTTGTAATGTTAAGATTAGTTGACCTGGGATGATGTTGTTAACTTAATAACTAATGATATGTAAATTTATTATAATCAATGAATGGGTAGTTAGATGTTATTATATTGTGCATCGTGAGCACCAAACTCGAGGGTCAGGTAACCCGGATTTGGGGGCGTCACAGGTTGGTATCAAAGTTGTAGGTTATCAACCTTAAGTGGGGTGGGGAAAACCCTATGATTATAACCATGAGCGAGATATAGAATACTCATTTAGAGTACTAAGTAAGAGATTGCTGAAGTTCAATGATAGTGATAAATGTAGACACATAGTGAGAGAAGTTTGTACTGGTGAAGTACTAATTAAGTTATTTAAACTGATTGTAGGATGTCAGGAGAAGATAAGATGAGTATAGAGATGCCAGCGGCTGTTGCACTAATGCTATTAGCTGAGGTGCCAACTCAGAGTGATTCAGTTGAGGAAATTTTAAGAGACGAACCTGCAGCAAATCTAGCAAGTGATCATGACGAGTACCCCGAGATGGAGCTGGATGAAGAGGAAGAAGTATATTCCAAAGAAACAGCGGTAGAGCCAGAAATAAAGATTAAAGATGGGGAAGAAGACAAAGTAGCAATCGAAGAAGGTCAAGCATCTGCAGAAGTTCAAGACTCAAAGACTCAAGGATTAAAGTATTTCTTCTGGAAGAATTATGGATGACAGAAAGAACATTACGCGAAATGACAGAAGAACGAAATAATATGAAGGCACAAGTCGATAGAATGATGGTTAAGTATAATGTATCATCTAAAGATATAAGCGAGAAAAAGAAGGCTAATAAAAGGAAAAAGAACTACGACAGTGACAACAACACAGAGAATTCACATTCAAAGAAGAAACAAGCATGTGGCAAGTGTGGAAAGAATCATTTGGGAGAGTGTATGTGGGGTAAGAATGTGTGTTACAACTGTAGTCAGAAAGGACATCTATCACCAAATTGTCCTAAACCAAAGAAAGGAGGATGTTTTGCATGTGGTGGAACGAGTTATAAGGTTAAGAATTGTCCTAAAAAGAAGAAGGATTAAGTGTGAGGAGTATAATCTTTTGGAGTATAATATTCGTTTTGGTAAGAATAGGATATAACTTTTGTATGTCTCAACTTTTGTGTAAAGTTGTAATAATGAATTCCAACTCTTGTCACAAAGGGATAGTACCCGTTTGTAGTTGTATGTGCAGTGTACTGAAAAGTACTATGTATTATTTGCATGAATATAAATGCAAGGATATGTTTGTATGAATGAAATCTTTCTTTTCTATATGAATATAAGATTAATATTACTTTGTAAGTTCTTAAAACTCATACTTATGGTAAGTTCATGACTCATAAATATGTGAACTGTTTTGAACCCCTCAGCGAATGGACACCAAAAGTCTGACTAGGATAAGTTCATACACTCATATAATTGTGGCAAGTTCCTGAACCCCTAGGTGTGGTAAGTTTGATGAACTGGGGAATTGTTATGTGTGAATGGAGAAATTATAACTTTTGTTTAAAGTGGTGTTGTTAATCCCAATATTATTTAAAAAGGGATAGTGTTATATGTGTGAAGTAATAAATGTACTATGTGCTATTTGAAAAATACGCGGTTATATGAGGGATATGTGTTGAATGCTTATTGTATTAAGAATTTGTGAAGAAAGAGAATTAATATAAGATTTTCTTTATTTAAATCAGATCATGCCGCCTAGACGACAGAATCGAAATCAAAGGGAAGAGCAGTCGGTAAATAATGAAGGGGGTCAAGCTGACCCAATGCAAAACATTGCAAATATGATAGCCCAAGCTATGGAGAATAGAGCTCCAGCTGCAAGAGGAAGAGCGAGAAATCAACCAAATGAAAGATTGGCAAACTTTAAAGACTTTAAAGCGGTAGGACCGCCTGAATTCAAAGGGACCACAGATCCGATTGAAGCCCAAACTTGGGTAAAGGAAATGGAGAAAGCGTTCGTGATTGCGCGTGTGGCGGAAGAGCAAAAGACTGCGTTTGCAACATATTTGATGAAGGGAGAAGCAAATTATTGGTGGGAGACAAATCAGGCAAGAGCAAGTACAGCAGTAGTAACCTGGACAAGGTTTAAGGAATTATTTTTCGAAAATTATTTCTTAGAAAGTATGCAAGCAAGAATGGAAGTCAACTTTTTGGAGTTAAAGTAGGAGAATATGTCGGTTGCAGAATACGCCGCCAAATTTAACGAACTCGCGAGATTTGCTCCACATCAGGTGGACACTAAGGTGCGAAAGGCGCGAAGGTTCGAAAATGGACTGAAGCCCACGATATATAGCAAGGTAGTTGTGTTGCAGATTAAGACATTTGCGGCTCTGTTGGAAAAAGCAATCATCGCCGAAGGAGGAAGTGAAGTTGTATCAAAGTATCATCAAGAAAAGAAGAAGAAAATGAATGAAGGAGGTAGCAGTGGAGGAAGTAATTTAATAAGCGTAAGTGGAAGAACAATAATGAATCTGGAGACAAGTCAGGAGATAATAGAAAGAGAGGTGAGCCATGTTCCAAATGTGGTAAAAAGCATCCAGGAGAATGTTTAAAGGGAGAAGGAGTGTGTTTTAACTGTGGACAAGAAGGACATATTTCTCCAAATTGTCCAAGTCCAAAAAGGATATCAGGTTGTTTTTTATGCGGATCGCTAGAACATCAAATTTGTAACTGTCCAAAGAAGAATGTAGAAAGAGGAAGCAACAATAAAGAAAACAGCAGTGTCACACTGGCGATCAAAGGACCAGCTCAGCCAGAAAGGCCGACAGCTCGTACATTCAATACGACGGCTCAAGATGCAGTAGCTGTTCAGGAAGTTGCCACAGGTAACGATTTCGTTCAAAAATTTAAATTACGCGAGTAATCTTAGTTAGATATTGCGGTGAATTATTTTCTTATATAGACTCAACTCACGGGTGAGAATATAAGGCATAAATTAATATTGTGTTGATAAAATGAATTGATGCTACAACTTTAAAAGATTGTAGAGATTAAGAAAGCGGTGATTCCGAGGACGGAATCCTTTTAAGGAGGGGAGAATGTAATAACCCGGGATTTTGAATAATCCAAAATTTACGAATTTTTTTTATAGTTAATATTGACATTGACTGTTGATATTTCACGGTGTATCTGTGATACGAGTCTCGAGAAAGTCAATTTGTGTATTGACTAATGAATTTAGAGTAGAGTTGTGCTTAACAAGCTTTAGAAACCCTAACCCTAATTGTTGGATATGGATTCAGTAGAAAATATAATTTAAAATAATTATATTGGTGAGGATGTATATGTACAATATAGAAATATTGACCAATGTTTGACTGGATAAGGTTTAAAATTATAAAACCTAATAAGAGATTAGAAACCCTAATCTTAGGATTAGAAACCCTAATGTGCTGTTAGAAACCCTAATCGATAACCGAGAAACCCTAATTTCAAAACTGGGATTTGTAAACCCTAAATTAGGAAACTCAAATTCTATTTGGCAAACCTAATGAGTTCTGTGAGACCCCAGATTTTATGAATAAATATTTAGTTTTGTCGAATTATATTTTTGAAAATTATGGTGTGGATTTGATATAATATTATAGTTGTGGGTAATATTTATAAATGTTGCAAAGTACGCAAGTTGTTATAAAAAATTTCTTTTGGTCGGGGAATATTCTTTTTGTCGGGGAATATTCGTACGACGGCACAATCATTGGTGGACCCCACAACGTTAGAAAACGACAAAAATACTTTATGAAAATAACGGCGGAGGTGTTACCGTTAAAACTGTTGAACTACTCGGTAGTAAAAGTACAGTAATACGCGTTGTTGCATAGTAGCACACGGTATTGATTATTGATGCTTACGTAAGAAGTCACTCAGCTATACTCAATTATTGCTACAGTAATTGCTGCATCATATCTATTATATTATTGATTCAATTATTGTCACAGTATCATTTGTATAATATATTATTTAAACAATAATTGAGACGAAAAGTTATAATAATTGTTGGAAGATTAATTATGTGTTGATTAAAAAATAAAATAATTTCTGGTAATTTTTATTCAATCTTTGATGTATATAAAGAGTCTATTATGAGACGTTGGTGATAAGTTTAATTATTTATGGGGGGCCATATGTCGTCATCTAAGAGTCTCTTTCATAAATAGTAATTATTTTCGTAAATAGTAATTATTTTCGTAAATAGTAATTACCTTCGTAAATAGTAATTATTTTCGTAATTACCTTTGTAAATAGTAATTACCTTTGTAAATAGTAATTACCTTTGTAAATAGTAATTACCTTCGTAAATAGTAATTACCTTCGTAAATAATAGTTACCTTCGTCAATAGTAGTTGTCCCTTCAATATTACCAAGAGTTAACTGCCTCTTCGGTGTTCCAAGGGTTAATTACCCTTTCGCAAATAGTAGTTGTCTCTTCAATATTACCAAGAGTCATTTTGACCCTTCGTTAAGACCAAGAGCCACCCTCAGTTTTTCTATAAATAGAAAGCTCATTCCTTCATTATTTCTTACGAATTCGTTCAAGCTATAGAGAGAGAAAGTATAGAGAATAAGAGAGAAAGAAGAAGAGTTTTCTGCTACTTCACTTATATCCAGTTCTTCTAAGGTAGGGAATATTATTTGTTGTACTTCTTTCTTCTTGAAGAGAACTTATGTTATTCCATTCTTTGTTACTCTGTTGGAATAACCTGTAAAAGTGGCATACCCTATACATGACCCGTATACGCGGTATACCCTATACTTGGTGAAATCCTTACGTTATTCCATTTCTTATTATTCTGTCGGAATAACCTGTATACGTGGTTTACCCTATACTTGGTGACATTCTTCTATTATTCTGTCGGAATATCCTGTCTGTGTGTTTTACACCGGACCTGGTTCCATTTACTATTCTGTCTTTACATTTTTTGTTGGAATATCCTGTCTGTGCTATACGCTGGACCTGGTTCCATCATTTACTATTCCGTATTTATTATTCTGTTGGAACATCCTGTCGGTGTGAATTTCACCTGACCTGGTTCCGTTATTATTATTCTGCTGGAATAACCTGTTTGTGCGGTCTCTATCGCATGCATGGTGATATCTTTTGTTATTGTATTCGGTATTACTCAGTTGGATAAAACTTTGACTTCTATACTCCATGAAATTAGTGGAATATCCTTGATATTTGCGCTTCATCCAGTATCCTTTCATGAAAATATTCTTCTGATCATTCTTGAATTTTACACCACAAAACAGTATCGTGTTGACAATTTGGACGTTAATAATTTCTGGATAAAATAATTCTTGAACTTGTTTTATTGAACTCTTATATCATTGTCATCATCCTCATGTTTATATTTTTTTTAAAGTCATCTGTGGCCTGTAGAGCATGGATGGACTTGGTATGATTATGACCAGGGATTTTTCGGTGTAATCATGACCGTAATGTTACAAGTGATGTGGTAAAAGTCTCATTTGCCGTAGTGCATTGATGGACAGTTGTTGGCATGATCATGACCATTAATGAATACACAAATATTCTTGGCCCGTAGTGCATGAATAATTGTGGTCGTGATACTAAAGAATATCCTTGGCCGTAGTGCAAGGGTGATTCGATGATGTGGAATATTTGTTAAGCTGAGTCTCAGCTATAACGATGATGAAAAACCTTTTAAATCATAAAAGATAGTAGATTTTATTTTCTACTTGACTCTTCTAATGGATTGCTGGTTCCGCTGCAGTTAAACTTGATGATTATTATATTTTATCAGTTTAACACTGTTGAAGGCTAATGATAATTTATTCTGCATTATCTTAGTCATAATATTTCTTACTGGGCTAGTTGAGCTCACCCTTTCTTTCACTGTTCTCTTCAGGAAATGAGAATATAGCTGGGACGAGTCGGGGAACGAAGTAATGGTCCAGAGGATAGCATTAGTAGTCCTCACTATTCTGTTAAATAGTGTGACAATAATTGTATTGAGGACACCTTTTGAGTTTGTATGCTCTCTAGTAGACAATAATTGTATTCAAACTCACAGTTATGTTTTGTCGTATTGTACACGACAGTTGTATTAGTAAGTTGTATTTGAATTCTGTACCATGTATCTGACGACTCAAGATGGGTGATGTATACCTAATTTTGGGGGCGTCACAGTTGGTATCAGAGCTTAGGGATATGATCCCTGGCTAAGATGTGAGAATAGTACTAGGAGGGGAGAGACGGGGAATTCCTTCGCTAGTATGACCTACCTAAGTTTATGTGCTATTTTATTGGTCGGTCAGAATATAGAGATAATATGTTATATGTCAAGTAACCTTTTATTTTGTGGCAGTATCTTAAAATGACATCTGAGAATGTTGAGATTATCAATGGAGCACAGGAAACCGTTGATTCTCCACAGATCAATAGTCAGGACAATGTGCAACAGGATGACGATAATCCTCTTGTAAACACCAACACTGATCAATTGACGAACGACGGTACGTTTAGGAGCTTTTTAGAATTCATGCAACATCAGGCGAAGGCGGCTCCTGTTCATAACGCAGGAGGAAGCAATGGCAATCCACGGTTGGTTACCGCTAAACAGTTCATGGAGCTGGGACCACCAGAGTTTAAGGGAGAGCCAAAACCACTTATAGCTGAAACATGGATAAAGCAGATCACCAAGATATTTGATGTCTTGGGATGTTCCGAGGAGCAAAAGGTTCCCTTTGCCGCCTTTATGTTGCGCGGAGAGGCAGATTACTGGTGGGAATCGGTAAAACGTACTCAACCTGCTGTACTGAAGATATCTTGGGAGAAGTTCCAGGAGCTGTTCAACGACAAATACTTTCCCGAAAGTATTCGCCACATGAAGGAGGTGGAATTTATCAAGTTGGAACAAAACAATATGACCGTGTCTCAATACGAGGCAAAATTTGCAGAGTTATCACGGTTTGCGTCCCATTTGGTGGATAATGAAGAGAGAATGGCGCGAATGTTTTTAAGAGGTTTGAAGCCGGAGATACGTCAACATCTTATTTCTCATAAATTGTGTTTATATTCAGATGTTGTAAATAGGGCTCAGTTAGTGGAGCGCGATAACGAGTCAACTCAACTAAAAGAGAGCAGCCGGCAAAATTATAATACCAGCGAGAGTGGTCATCGAAGCGGTGACAACAAGCGTGAAGGAAATCAACAGGCCAAAAATGGTAACCACTTCGGTGGTAATCAGGGCCAAAATAATAAGAATGGACATTTCAAGAAGAGAAGATTCAACAATGATGGAAAGACGTCAGCACCAGCACCTGTCGTTAAGGAAGGAGAAAGACCACCTATCATATGCTTCAAATGCGGAGGGGAGGGACACATCAGTCCAAATTGCGCGATGCCGTCCAAAGCATGCTATAATTGTGGAAGAGAAGGTCACCTAGCCCGATTTTGTCGTTCACCGAAGACAAGTTCAGCTAGGATGGAGGCACCAAAGGATGTCCCAGGTAAGACAAAGCCGATAGTTTAAGAGAGAGAGCGTTTTTTTTCTATGACGAGGAACCTGAATAAAATTATCACGGGTATGTTAGTCATAAACTCTTGCGAAATCTATACCGTGTTAGATACCGGTTCTACTCACTCTTTTATTTCACCTAGTTGTGTTCAATGTTTGTACTTAACTTCGGAGAAGTTAAACTTTGATTCATCTATTAAAACTCCATTGAGAGAAACCTTCGTTACCTCCACTATTTATAAATCTTGTTTGATTCAAATCGACACTTTCACGTTACCTGTCGATCTTTTCTCTTTGAAAATACTTGCCTTTGATGCGATTTTGGAAATCGATTGGTTAACTACTCATCATGCTTTTTGTAAGGTTGTTAGCTTTCATATTCCTAACAAACCTGTTATGCGAATTCAAGCAACCAAACCACTAAAGTCAATCATTGTCATTTCAAGCCATAAATAAAGAGCCCCAGTCCTTTCATTGTTGACTTCCTTATGTGGAATGCACCGAAGACAGACTTTCCGTAAGAGACGTTGTGAATAACGATGACAAGTTGATATGTATCAATGTGAAGTGTTATCCAAGTCTTGGATGAGGGTCACAATTTTGAATGATATTTCTAGTGTTAATAAATTTTCTGACGTATTCTTGAAGACTTCTTAGCCTACCCTGGAGCGTGAAATCGAATTTTCTATTGACCCCAGTACAAAACCCATTTCTTAAACCCTCAAATATTTTCTTCACCTAAAACGAACGTATAACGTGCCAAAGACGTTGGCTCGAGCTGTTGAAGATTACGATCATATCATTTAATATTATCGTGGGAAAGCGAACATGGTAGCTGATGTGTGAGTAGAAGATTGTATGCGATCACAAGTGCGAATATATGAACTCACGTGAAGATAACGAATATACAACTAGAATCGACTTTAATCGATAAAGTTAAAGCCGCTCAAGCTACACACTCGGAGCTGAAGAATGTGAAGAATTAAGAAGGTTCAAGAGGGCGTTATTCTAGAAGCAAGAATTGACGAATAGAGGAAGTCTAAATGCTTGATTTAGTTGGCCCATTTGAAATCCTCGATTGAGTAGGAACTGTGGCTTATAGACTCGTTTTACCGCCAAATATATTGCGTGTTCATAACGTCTTTTTTTCGTATCGATGTTACGTAAATATGTGGACGACCCGAACCACATTATTAATTTAGAACCGGACGAGATAGCAGATGATTTAACGTTTGAAGAGATACGTGTTACAATCTTGGATAAGAAGAATCATATTCAACACTCAAAGGTTATATCTCAAGAGTTAGAATTTGAAGTGAAGTCAAGGTATCCTCACCTGTTCGGCATACCAGGTACGTACGTAAATTTCGAGGGCGAAATTTCTTAAGGAGGGGAGATTGTGAGACCCCAGATTTTATGAATAAATATTTAGTTTTGTCGAATTATATTTTTGAAAATTATGGTGTGGATTTGATATAATATTATAGTTGTGGGTAATATTTATAAATGTTGCAAAGTACGCAAGTTGTTATAAAATATTCGTTTGGTCGGGGAATATTCTTTTTGTCGGGGAATATTCGTACGACGGCACAATCATTGGTGGACCCCACAACGTTAGAAAACGACAAAAATACTTTATGAAAATAACGGCGGAGGTGTTACCGTTAAAACTGTTGAACTACTCGGTAGTAAAAGTACAGTAATACGCGTTGTTGCATAGTAGCACACGGTATTGATTATTGATGCTTACGTAAGAAGTCACTCAGCTATACTCAATTATTGCTACAGTAATTGCTGCATCATATCTATTATATTATTGATTCAATTATTGTCACAGTATCATTTGTATAATATATTATTTAAACAATAATTGAGACGAAAAGTTATAATAATTGTTGGAAGATTAATTATGTGTTGATTAAAAAATAAAATAATTTCTGGTAATTTTTATTCAATCTTTGATGTATATAAAGAGTCTATTATGAGACGTTGGTGATAAGTTTAATTATTTATGGGGGGCCATATGTCGTCATCTAAGAGTCTCTTTCATAAATAGTAATTATTTTCGTAAATAGTAATTATTTTCGTAAATAGTAATTACCTTCGTAAATAGTAATTATTTTCGTAATACCTTTGTAAATAGTAATTACCTTTGTAAATAGTAATTACCTTTGTAAATAGTAATTACCTTTGTAAATAGTAATTACCTTCGTAAATAGTAATTACCTTCGTAATAGTATTACCTTCGTAAATAATAGTTACCTTCGTCAATAGTAGTTGTCCCTTCAATATTACCAAGAGTTAACTGCCTCTTCGGTGTTCCAAGGGTTAATTACCCTTTCGCAAATAGTAGTTGTCTCTTCAATATTACCAAGAGTCATTTTGACCCTTCGTTAAGACCAAGAGCCACCCTCAGTTTTTCTATAAATAGAAAGCTCATTCCTTCATTATTTCTTACGAATTCGTTCAAGCTATAGAGAGAGAAAGTATAGAGAATAAGAGAGAAAGAAGAAGAGTTTTCTGCTACTTCACTTATATCCAGTTCTTCTAAGGTAGGGAATATTATTTGTTGTACTTCTTTCTTCTTGAAGAGAACTTATGTTATTCCATTCTTTGTTACTCTGTTGGAATAACCTGTAAAAGTGGCATACCATATACATGACCCGTATACGCGGTATACCCTATACTTGGTGAAATCCTTACGTTATTCCATTTCTTATTATTCTGTCGGAATAACCTGTATACGTGGTTTACCCTATACTTGGTGACATTCTTCTATTATTCTGTCGGAATATCCTGTCTGTGTGTTTTACACCGGACCTGGTTCCATTTACTATTCTGTCTTTACATTTTTTGTTGGAATATCCTGTCTGTGCTATACGCCGGACCTGGTTCCATCATTTACTATTCCGTATTTATTATTCTGTTGGAACATCCGTCGGTGTGAATTTCACCTGACCTGGTTCCGTTATTATTATTCTGCTGGAATAACCTGTTTGTGCGGTCTCTATCGCATGCATGGTGATATCTTTTGTTATTGTATTCGGTATTACTCAGTTGGATAAAACTTTGACTTCTATACTCCATGAAATTAGTGGAATATCCTTGATATTTGCGCTTCATCCAGTATCCTTTCATGAAAATATTCTTCTGATCATTCTTGAATTTTACACCACAAAACAGTATCGTGTTGACAATTTGGACGTTAATAATTTCTGGATAAAATAATTCTTGAACTTGTTTTATTGAACTCTTATATCATTGTCATCATCCTCATGTTTATATTTTTTTTAAAGTCATCTGTGGCCTGTAGAGCATGGATGGACTTGGTATGATTATGACCAGGGATTTTTTGGTGTAATCATGACCGTAATGTTACAAGTGATGTGGTAAAAGTCTCATTTGCCGTAGTGAATTGATGGACAGTTGTTGGCATGATCATGACCATTAATGAATACACAAATATTCTTGGCCCGTAGTGCATGAATAATTGTGGTCGTGATACTAAAGAATATCCTTGGCCGTAGTGCGGGGGTGATTCGATGATGTGGAATATTTATTAAGCTGAGTCTCAGCTATAACGATGATGAAAAACCTTTTAAATCATAAAAGATAGTAGATTTTATTTTCTACTTGACTCTTCTAATGGATTGCTGGTTCCGCTGCAGTTAAACTTGATGATTATTATATTTTATCAGTTTAACACTGTTGAAGGCTAATGATAATTATTCTGCATTATCTTAGTCATAATATTTCTTACTGGGCTAGTTGAGCTCACCCTTTCTTTCACTGTTCTCTTCAGGAAATGAGAATATAGCTGGGACGAGTCGGGGAACGAAGTAATGGTCCAGAGGATAGCATTAGTAGTCCTCACTATTCTGTTAAATAGTGTGACAATAATTGTATTGAGGACACCTTTTGAGTTTGTATGCTCTCTAGTAGACAATAATTGTATTCAAACTCACAGTTATGTTTTGTCGTATTGTACACGACACTGGTATTAGTAAGTTGTATTTGAATTCTGTACCATGTATCTGGCGACTCAAGATGGGTGATGTATACCTAATTTTGGGGGCGTCACAGCATACATTATTTTTAGAAGGAGGTTGTAGTGCTAATATTTTTTCAGGAGTATATTTCATTGTTTTCAAAAATATTACAAGTGATCTCTTGAAATTAAATAATTCAAGTATTTTGCATGATTGATGTTTGCAAATAATGTTTTGATAACAAAAGAATAATTACAAATTATATATGAGTAATATATGTACGTTCTTCATTTAATTGTTATTGTATATGTGGTCGAAACAAGTCTTCGCTAAACTAATTGATCACCATTGGGCGACCAGAAAGTCTTCTTTATAAAATACAAGCTTTTTAATCCGGGTGAGGCATAAATTTATGTTTATTAATATAGTTAATTTTATGAATATCCAACTTGTTAATTAAAGTTTAAAAAAAATAGTAAATACATTGTTTGTTTTAAAATATTATAAAACAATAATATTTGTCCCAATAAATTCTCTTTTGTATTAGTAATTTTCAATTTGCTCATAAAAAGATAATGATGAAATTTTATACAATTTTAATTATTAAATAATAATATACAATAATTTTCTTAATTAATGTGCATAAAGTTAAACCGATGATGAGTGCATATTATTCATTTATTTTGATTCCATTAGATTTAGTTTTATTGCATGTTTCATGTGTATATGAGCTTATTAAGGTGTTTAATGATTTCAGGAGGAATTGGAGCTGAAATGAGAAAAAAAGGAAAATTACAGGGCTTTTAGCATTACGTTGTATGCATGGTCTTGTCTTGGGACTTGGATTTTATTGTAGAGCTCTTGCTTAGCTTTCCAGAACATCTTGAATTGTCCCAATCAGAGTTCATATGGAAAAGTTACGATATTTTTACTAAACGGACGTTCAACCTCAAAGTTTGGAAGTTGCAATATACACAGCAGTTACTTGGAGCTGATTTCGACCTTGATCCAGCCAGAATCTGTCAAATCTCAAAGAATGAAAGTTGTAGATTTTGTCGATATCTTCGTTTTGATAGGTAGCAGGCCCCGTAACTCCTTTCAGATCAAAAGTTATGCTCATTTTACCAAAGGACGTTGCAGCAGGAAATGAAAATTCGCCCCAGCGAATTTGAGCGGAAAAATTGGGAAATCTTGGATATTTGGAAAGTTTCTAAATGCAGATTTTGGCAGATTTCAACATGGAATTGGATTGATATTTCTATTAGAATTAGAATATCTTTAGACTAAGATTTATTTCCAAATTGGATTCTATTTCTTTATGGAAACTAGTTATGATTTGTAATTTCTTTTAAGATTTGGATTTCTACTTCCTATAGGATTTAGGACTTTCTCTAGCACTATAAATAGAGGATGAGAGTCGGGGTTTTATGGATTCAATCCTCTACTACATTCTCTCATCTACAACATTGGAGGATTGAAGACATGAGCTAAGTTCTTTTATTCAGTTCTAAGGGATGTTGAACCTTATTTATAATTAATGGTTAATTGAGTATTCATTATTTATTCATTCTCACATGAAATTCATTCTTGATAATCTGATTTAATTTCTGAATGCTATTTGGCTTAACTGATTTGATTTCTGCAGGATTGAGTTGGTTAACGAATATCATATGCTAGATCAAGGAATAATATTACGTATAATTGATATTATTTCTAATCACAAGTAGTAATTAGTAATACCTGATTGTGGACAAGCTTTTGAGTATTGCTATGATTATCAGAAGACAAGTTAAACAATCAGAGCTTATGTGTTTGTTGCTTGGAATAGTCTAATTCCCTAGTTCTTAATGCTGCTATTATATTAAATTTAGAGAGCTTATTCCAGATTATATAATTGTTAGAATCTTGTGAAGAGCTTGTTTCATTGAGTGACAATCTAAGGGGAGTTTCGGATATCATAGCTTGTTGTTACCTAGGACTATTAGTTTCATTGAAGGGTAAATAATGTTACACTTGATTAATCTATTATTGTAAAAAGGTGATACTGAACTGAAGAACTGAAGCTTTTTATTCATTGTTTATTCTTATTAGTTTATCCTTGTTAATTTAATTAATTAATTCAAAATCCCCTTTTCATTAGAAATCATAGGATAAATATAAAATAAATCACTCTCTATGGGATCGATCATTGCTTACTACTGTGCTAATTATTTAAATTTGTAAAGTGAAATTGAGGTTAATTTAGGAGTGTAAACGACAGCTCCGACTATTATGATAGGATGGATGTAGTATATTAATTGCAATTTGCAACCTCATCTCATGACAGAAGATGATGAGCTAGCTAATAAATTAAATTGGAATTTAGAATCCCCCCATACGCAGGTTTCAACAAATCAACTTAACTAGCATAAGAATCCAACGTAATATTTATTATGGAATATAGTAAAAAAATAATTACAAAGTTTAATACCGAACGAAAAGAGTACAAGATGATTAAAAAATATATCCTCAAGTGCAATTATAACAAAGCTAAACATTCACTTAATTGAGAGGTAAACCATAAAAATAAAATAAAAATATATCCTTATATAAAATTTGTGAATTGGAACTACTTCTTTTGTGCAAGGTACAAAAATATTTTATACTTATAACTAATATATTATTGGAAATTGTTAAATTCGATCACAATAAAAAATATTATTTTTATAACAAAGTGTCGCTATAAATGTATAATAACAATTCCCATAAATAAAAAAATAACTGAAGTATCAAAAAACAAAAGAAAAAAAAAAGTGTCGCTGTATTACAAAAGTATAAAAAAAATAACAAAAGTGATAAAAAAAATATCATAAATTTAACAATTCCCATATATTATCTCTACCGGTACAAGTGTGTCTATATATCTATATGTATAACCAGTCATTTTGGATGTAGTTTTGCCTTAAATAAAACAATAAGTTCACCAACAAGCTGTTTCTTGTAATTTATTGGTAGTATATCACAATCATATTAATTGTGGTTACCACAATTTTTATATATATATATATATATATATATATATATATTATATATATATATATATATAGACAGACACGTTTAGATACATCCATTGAATGTAGGTAGGATGAAGGGAAAAAATAAAAAAATAAGAAAGATCCCTACCATGTAATTAAAAAAAGAAGAAAAAAGTTCAGTTGTTCCATGAATTTATGCATGCCACGTGTCGAGACCATCCAAATGTCGACGTCTCATTGGCGTCCAAACTGTTAAACCTATTCCAATCATGAATAACAGCCATGAGATCAGCCACCTTGGCATTAATACTCCTACAACAATTAGCATGGGACGGTGGAGACAAGTCTAACATCTCTGCTATCTTCACAAAACCCACTGAAAAAAATGGTGTCCAAAAACCTAACCCTAAGCCCCTAACTGCTTAAACAAACCTTCACGCATTAACAGTAGAAGAACATCTTGTTCTTTTAGCCCATTGGAACCGTCTTTCTTTGCGTACCACGAATCGAACAGTGCTATGGTTTTGTTGTTTGATCTGATCATGTAAAACCCGGTGTTGATAAGTTGGTCATGATCAGACCACTGCTCGCCATTGAATTTGTCTGTACTTATTTGGAAGTCTATGGTTTCATTTAGTATCAGCTTTGGAAATGGGTTTCTCAGCCATATTACATCGGTATCCTGTTCAGAAGAGAGTGGCAGTAAAGATATTAAAATAATTAATAATGATATGCAATATTTAAGTAGTTCTAATTATGAAAAGGAAAAAAATCAAATATAAATATGCAATCATAATGCAAATATATATAAGTGTATTACTTTTTACTTAATTTGAGCGAGGTTAGGGTGCAGTACTATTATATAAACTCTAATATTACGATCAATTTATATAAACAGAATGCACTATATATTGTGAATTTTAATAAACTCTACTTGTGGTTGTGAGGGACTAATTGCCACGTAATCTAGAAAACCTTATCCTAATTAAGATCGAGTTACCGAATCACCTGGCCTTTAAGTTTATCTCCTATTAATTTTCTAATTTTAAGATCTTTTTTTTGGGTTCACATTCAGATCATCCTTACATATTTAATAGAAATTTATTTTTTATTCTTTGGGTAACTAAAGATGAAAATAACATCATATAGATAATACTAGATCTCAACGTCTCAAAATTAAAAATATATTTTTTAAAGTACAATTTTCTGTTTTAGATGTACGACTTTTAATAGTATTAATCAAAGATTTAGTAGTGGTGGTTTGGTGCTATAAACAATAATTAAAAACTGGCAAATTAAGAATTCCATACGTACCTTTTATTCTCCCAAAGTATAAATGTATTTCTTTTTCTTAACTTGACTAAAACATTATATATCTAATTTTATATCAGAAAATATTTATTTTAATATATTTCTAAAGCATAAATATATTTTAATATATTTTTAAAAAAACTATTTTGTATTTTAAATATAGATTTCTTTAGTATTTTTATATCTCTAATTATATATATATATATATATATATATATATATATATATATATCTTGGAAATTACCTTGTTTGATGAGATGGTGGTTTACCAATTAATGTCGATGTGCATCCAGTACTTAACATGTTGTTCGGCAATAACGAAATCAAAAAAAAGTTTGACTGGACAAATTAAGGCTAGCTATAACTTAAATAAGGTTTAAAGATCATTCAAAAGTTAAAACGGCCGGATAATAAACTAAAAAGCCAGTAAGAAAGTTAATTAGTTGAGATATATATGCTTTAGGATGGATAGAGTGTGTAGGATTTAAATTTGTGCATAATTAGGACTCTGTTCTATTCACAACTGTTATATATATATATATATTATATATATATATATATATATATATATATATATATATATGGACGGATCACACATGCACGGCTTTATAAATTTAATGAAAAATGTTGGCATTCGTATATAAATTTTTTTTTTGCACAGTACGTAGTATATAACAGTAATATATAATAATTTAATTAATTTGTGTATACAGATAGGGTATGATAATAAAATAATTGGAAATATATAATCTGCATGAAAATTATAAAGTAGGTAGGTACCGTGAAATAAAGTTGTATCCTCGTTTGAGAACATCGCCAAGAAATAGAGTACGCCCTCCACATCATTTTAATAAACTCCTCCGACATGTAAAGTCTCTCTCCAACAAAATCAACACCGTCCGTTTCAAGCTTGTAGCAATGTAGACGAAGAAACTTGCAGCGTTGGAACGCCGTTTGATCGGCGGCAACAACCAAGAGGTATTCGTTAGGCGACGGGTATCCTCCCCTACCCAAAAACCATTCAAGAACAGATCCAGCATCGGCCTATCGCCTTCCACGTAGGCTTTATTAACCATAGCTATTATTACGGTCTTGTCTACCGGTTGAAGCTTTTGCCAGTACCCTCTTCAAGATCATCTCTATAAACTTCCATCTTAAACTGAAACGTATAGATTATTATTTTTATAAAAAAATAATAATAATAATTTAATAAAACCGTACGCATGAATACTTACATCGTTGGTGATGGAAGGTGGGACTTGGGATTCTTGAAAAATTGGGTAGATTAAGGATTTGACATTGGCCTCGTTGGAGATGAAGATGTAGAGTAAAGCACATAAGAGGAATGTTAGTATGGTGCAGTACTCGATGACCTTCGGATGATGATGATGATCCATTTAATTACACACAGTCGATAATAATTAATATTGTTTAATTCTGGATTTTGTAATTTATTTATAGGGTTTGAACGTCTTCGATGGGGGCAGAGAATGGTCTTTTAATTTGTGAAACAGCCCTCACTTATTTTAATGCTAGCTAGATATTTGGTACACCAAGTCACCAATACTACTATCACATTAAAAAAGTAACATAATGCTCACATACACACATACATACTGTGGGTCCCCCACTTGACATGTGAGGCCCACAGTATAGATGTGTGTGTATGTGAGAATTATGTTACCATTTTTATGTAATAGTAGCTTTATTTTATTTGGTAACACATAAAATAATGTGTTAAAATATAATTAGTTGATGATATGTGGGATTAATAATATGAAAAATGATATACATGTCCACAAATATTTGATGAAGTTGAATTGCGACCAACATGGAGATATATGCGATAAGATAAAATAAATTAAATATCTTTCTTAATTTCTGCATATCTCGCAATTATATTCGACTAATTTATAACAAGACTCTAATAATAATAATAAACCACATCATATGCACCATTTTGTATTCTTTATTTTTTAGTTGCCAAATCACTACTCTATCACGAATTCACAATTAAATTATATATGATTATTTTGATATATGAGAGTTATTTTGATTTTTTAAAATTAGTTTGGAATATTTTTAAAAGCAAATTATTAATTTTAATTTATATAATTATGAATAATATAAAACTCTTTCAGGAATAAATCACATCGAAATAACTTGTATGCCCCATACCCTCTATAATTACTTGTAGAACCTTGAGGGTCAAAATAACTAGTAAAACTTTGAGTTATCAAAATAATTTATAATTTCGCGCATTCTACATTAAAACAATTTCAACTTTATATTTTAGTACGGACGGTGCAAATTATTTTAAAATTTAAAATTTAAAATGTATTTAATTCAAAATAAAATTTTTATTTGAAAAGTTGAAATCACTTTTGTAATAATTGCACACTAAAAAAGGCTTGAAAATTGAAACCAAGCTTTACCAAGTACAGCTGATTCGGGTCAGGCCACTCCAACGAACAGAATGATATCTGTTATTTTGGGCCTTCAAATATTCATTCGAAACATTTGAGACTAGTTCGGTCCAGTGAGCTACGAGCTTTTCGACCCACTTTATTTGAGTCCAAAAGCAAGTTTGATAAAAACTTAAGAAGAGTTGTATTTGTTATTTTTCTATCCATAAATGAGGTTCATTTTTCCTTAAATATAAATTAATATATATTTATTGGTAACAAAAATTAAGAGGTTTGATCTAGCCCTGATTATTGAAATTACATATCATAATTATGTTTTTCTTGTATATTTAGTAGTCATATCTCACTGTAATTATTGTATTAAAAAAATTCCTTAATTTTTTTTTAAATTTTAATATTATTAAAAAACGTATAAAATTAAAGACTTATCGGTTAATAATTTTAATTCTTTTGTTCTATATATTTTAAAAAAACTAATATTTTCAATGTACTAAGTACTAATGTTTTTCGTATAATATATAATTTCAATACATACAATATACATTATTAAAAAATTACATTAAAAACATCATTACTTATTTTATAATAGAGTGAATTTACTTATTTTATACGTTCTCCGTTCTCAAAAGAAATAATTAAAGGTACGACTTTTTATTAATAAATAAAGATATATAAAGTAAATGGTAAAACTATTTATAAAATTATAGAATACCTTTTCTTTTTAATACCGAAGGAGAGAATCAAAAATTACCGTATTTCTTCTATAATCTTACCATAGATAGATATTGTGAATTTGAGACTTGTATTTCTTATAATAGTGCCCAAATTTGTGTTCCACAAAATCCTACATCTCACCTTAAAACTCAATTTTGTTTCGTGCTGAGGTTGAAGAAACATGCATAGCGATTGAACCGGGAGGTAATCAAACTCAGAATAAGCCATCAAATGCCTTCCACTTCAAACAATAAGAACAAGAAAATAGTCTCCGAGGGTTAGTTTATTTATATATTTTTATAATGATAGATGATGAAAATAATGTAGTTTTGTGATTGTAGATGTTTTCTGAACTGAATGACGGCATCTTGTCTTTACATAGTTATTGAATTTAACAAACATAGTGGTATTTATCTGCTTATAAAGTGTATTTGATTTTATAGTCTCATTTTAGGTTTTCTCGGAATGTTAATATGTACACTCATTAGATAATTCAGCAGTGTTCAAGGTTGATCTTCTGCATTTGATATATCAAGAAAAATGGATACTTTTACTTCGGTGGGAAAATCTGATTTGATTGTCTCAAAAAGAACCCAATTAAAGTAGCTTTCCCTAGTTTGTATAGCTTGATGGTTAAGAGTTGTGCATTTCAATTTTCAAATAAATGGTATTTTGTTTAGGAGTGTAACAGATATGGATAAAGGTATAGTCGACTGGTAATATTTGGATTCATTTTCGGCGGAGGTAGAATAATTAGTCTTGTTGTTTTTATGTTGAAAAACTAAAATATTAATAATAAGTGCTATTTTTTTTAACTCTTGGGCCTAGTGATTGTCCAAGACCCAACTAGGTAAAGCATCATATTTGAATCGTGACATTTAACTAAATTTTGAATTGTATGATTTTCTTGCGATTCTTGTTCCATTTACTTATTTAGATTTATAAGTTATTACTAATCGAAACGTGTGAATCGAATCATAAATATTATTTTCAGATAACTATGCTCTATGCTAATACTATATATAGGTGAAAAAACGGTAGTCATAAATTTTGGTTATATTTGGAACTGCGTGATGTCATGCCATCCTGTTATAGGCGGTGACTGAATCCACCTCCCTAGACCCTTATTGAATGTTTATTAGATAATTCTTCATACATCGTTTACTTCTGTTGTCTTGCTTTGGTCACAGATCGACCAGTTCTGAGCCTCCCACACTCCTTCACCACAGCTACTGATAAACTCAATGTGAATCTATTAAGATTACACCCCAATGAATCGCTAACTATCACCGTGGCTGCAACTGATTGATTCATGAATGCAGTACTAAGTCCAAGCTAAATCACTTATGTTTAGTAATTTTGGTTTGTTGAAGTGGTTATATATAATTTGCATTGTAGATTAGTTATTGTCGTCAATTGGGTATTGCCCATAAAGAAACAATTACAACCCCCCCCCCCCCCCGGCCAAAAAAAACAATTAAAACTGATTTGCAGGCCACAATTCTTGTTGATTACTCAATACTGTGTCTATCTTTTTATTGCAGAGAAATTTGAAACATCGATTGAAGAGTCGGATGTTAGTGGTTCTGAAGGTGATTATGTTTCCTGGGTTTCCTGGTATTGTAATCTGAAAGGACATGAATTCTTTTGTGAAGTTGATGATGACTACATTCAAGATGATTTAATCTCTGTGGGCTAAGCGGTCAGTTCCATACTATGATTATGCCCTTGACTTAATCTTAGATGTTGAGTCGTCTCATGGTAAGATATATTTCCCTCTTCCTGCATAATTACTTTGTCTTGCTAGACTAAAGGAGCCTTGGACATCTAACTACCTTCCAGAAGATAATTATATATGACGTTACAGGAAATTCTTTTTTTTTGTATCACCCTCTTCGCAACACCATATCTACTCACTTTCACCTTCATTTCCAAGACTACTAACCTCTCAAGAAATACCCCTGCTGCTCAATCTCCCATCATTAAAGCTCTCTAAAAGTAGGCTTGCAAGCTGTCTCCCACCTTCGTAAAACCAAAGCATCTACTGAGACATTACAGAATATTAGGGAAAGTTTACACTTTAGGCAATGATTCATGGCCACACTCAATCATCAGGACAGAACGGAACCCAAGTTCCATACCCTAACCTCAAACAGGCGGTTCGGCTTAAACAACTTCCAGACTGCCACCTTTTCAAACTTTTTCATCTTTTTTCTGTGGCCTTTGACACACCTTCTCTAAATACATCTCTACTTCAATTTGGCTGTTGTTTCAACATCTGAAAAAATCATCCTATCCCGGCTAACAGCAACCTGGTCGTTTATTTTAAAAGTCTGTTTGCTCACTTGCTCTTCATTGCCTCCCATTTTCCTTAAACTAAGGATATTGGAAAATGATATCTGCCAGTCATTCAAAGAACCATAAGGAATCTCTCATGTAACAGTTGTTTGAAATTATTAATTTTGATCTCGAATTTCCACAACCATGTAGTTGTCTTGCACTGCCTCATTTAGGAGGTCTACTTACGTAGGGTGAGAGGCTAATCTACGACCACAGCTATACAGTGGAAATAAACCGTTTTGGCTGCCTTAGAGGTGGCTGTGCTCACCAATAGGGGGAGGTGGAATCAATCACACCTCTAAACAGGGTATTTAACAACCTTAATGCTTGATTTAAGGGAATATAGAATATACCACCCAAAGTACACAAAGTGTAGATCAAAATTAATAAAATACAATTCTTGTCATATATGTGTGTATATATATATCATATTATATACTCGTACATATAGACAGTTGTATATTGTGTTAAAATAGGGAAAGATATGTTGATCTAGACGTACTTTCTCACCAAACAAAAAATATTGTTTTTTTCATGATGACTTAAGAAGGTAACACCTTAGTAGGAAGGACAATTTGTCTTGTCCCCACAGTGATCCCCACTCTCCACACCCGAATGGGGACGGTGGATTTTGACTCCGGTCGATGAGGTCGGGGATGGGGAATAATCGAATGTTATTTATGGGAATGGAGAGAGGATGGTATTTGGTTCCCCCCCGCCCCGAATAGTTATATACTAATTAGTTTATATTTATACTAGTATATATTATATAATTAAAATATATGTCCTTGTGTGTATATATATTATTATTATTTGATTTTTCTTAATTTATCATATATGAACTAAAATATGATTAATTTTCATGTATTATTGTAAATATAACTAATGAGGCGGATTTTATAAGGCCGGGGATGGGTTGGGATGTGTAATCCCCGCCCCATCTCGTTCCGTCCCATTTCCATTCCTACACCTTAGCACGGTGACTGTGGTCCCTATGTAATAAATACCAATAAGATATTTTAAAGATTTAAAGATATTCTAAATTTCCAAGATTTAAAAGTTATTCTAAAAATCCTATTTTCCTAATTAAATTTAAAATATATTCCAAAGATCCTTCTTTTCGAGATAAATTTAATAATTCTTACTTACTGAAAATAAAAATTAACTATAAAATAAAACTCGATATTTGATTTTCTTGGGCTGCATCATCCACCAACTTGTGTGCTGATAGTCCTTTTCTGACATAAATTTCCCATTATTTCATATGGTATCTACAGGTGATAAACTCAATGAAGAACAGGATTCATTAGTTGAATCATCAGCAGAGATGCTTTATGGTCTAATTCATGCCCGGTATATATTGACTAGCAAAGGGATGTCTGCAATGGTAATTTTCTTTCCAAGATACTTTTGTGTGACTATTCAGCACTAACTGGTAACTGGACTTCAAATACTTTGTGTGACTTATTCAGTTGGAGAAGTACAAGAACAATGAATTTGGGACATGCCCAAGGGCTTACTGCTGTGAACAACCATGTTTGCCAGTTGGGCAGTCAGACATCCCCAGGGCAAGTTATGTGAGAATCTACTGTCCAAAATGCGAAGATATTTACTTGCCGCGAACCAGATATCAATATGGTAACGTTGCATAATATATTATGTTTGGAATCTTTCTTAAATTGCTTAACCTATGCATCCAAACGACTCCATTTTAGTTTTAAAAGTATAAAGGTGAATAGACATTCAGATGCCCCATTTTAATAGTAGTCCCTTTAAATTGCGTTGAACACCCAGGTTGGCATTTTGTTATGCGCTGTAAGCCTGTAACTTGTAATTTCCTCTAGTTGGTTCGTTTTTAATTACCCTGTCTGCGTATGACACGAAATACCTATCTGGCAGCATATAGGGTGTGAGATGTAATGGGTTCACCGTCATGTCCAGATTTCAATGGAAAAACTGTTACTCTACTTTTCCCTCTAGACCAAAGACATATACCTCATACACAGATAGAGACACAGCCGTAGATGCACTAAAGATGACACCGAACACCATCATCACTGAAAAAGATCTCGCACTGCCACTGAAACCCAGCACAGAAGCACGAGTTGCGTCTTTGTTGTCACCTTCCACCACTATCATGAAAACCCACCTTCAGAACTCCTCTATTGTACTCACCTAACACCACCTCAACCAAAAAATATGTCGCAGATCCTTTATGTGTATATAATGGGAGAGGGTGAGGGATGGGCCGGATGGCTGGTCAGTTTTCTGATGAGTAAAAATAAATTTTACAATACCTAAAAGTTACACTCCTGGTAACTTTTCTGGTCCCAAAAGCTCTGAAATCAGTGCTCACATGCC
This sequence comes from Panax japonicus, assembly GCA_020205505.1. Classification (NCBI taxonomy): domain Eukaryota; kingdom Viridiplantae; phylum Streptophyta; class Magnoliopsida; order Apiales; family Araliaceae; genus Panax; species Panax japonicus. Next base: position 33,612,097 of record CM035092.1, read on the forward strand.
AAATCTTAATTGTTTGGCTGTCAAGTATGTGAACCTTTTTGGAGAGAAAGAGCAGGTCCTTAACATAGTGGGGCTTTTAGAAGATAAATAGAGGTAAGGTTGTGTACATTTGACCTTCCCCTAACCCTGCTCTTTGCGGTAGCCTTCGTGCATTGTGTACAAGTACCACCTATTTTATAAATCTATTAGACGCTTCTTAATATATTTTTTTATTAATAAACTATTAATGTACTATTATACTGGGATAAATTGCTT